>JADLZN010005104.1:0-173063 GCA_018155175.1 Sinocyclocheilus anophthalmus
CTGACCTCTGGGTACTGTAAAGTAACTGCGAGGGGAAGGGTCCCAGCATTTGGCAACAGTGAGACTGATGGGCCTACAGAGGACAAGTACAATAGTTAGTTAGAACACACTTGCACACTTGACAATTCTGACGTCTTGCTGCTGTTCATTCTTACCCATTATTTGAGACAATCTCTCTGAGGATCCTGACTGCATCATCATTGCTCATGTTTTCAAAGTTCACGTCATTTACCTGCAAGTCAAAATGTGACATAAACATACGCTACCATTTTGAATATTAATTATTTACAATATATTTATAATTATTCTGAATTATTATGAGGCACCTGCAAATTTCCAAGGGGGCCTCAATATGACTTAAAATTATTTAAACCATTAATTTGACTGTAATTAATTTTAAAATATATTTAAAAGTGTGATTTATATACTTGCAAATATCTTGCAAATTAATAAAATAAAAAAAGGTCATTGGTATTTTTTATAATGAATATACATTTTCTTCTATGCATGCCAAGCCCTACAATGTAGGTAAACATTTTTTTTAAATATATAAATATGAGGGCCTTTGAATATTGTTTAGAACTTTGTAGGAGTCAAAAAGGCAGATATATGTTTCAGTTAATCGATTCAAAACTTATTCAGTGATTTGTTTGTCATCACTCTATGTCCCATGTGTAAACATGCCTTATTTACATTAACTTAAAAAGTAAAGACTTTTACTTTAAAAGTAAACTTGTTTTTACATTAAACATTTTGAATATATTTGGCAACAACTTGTTAAAAAAATTAACCCTTTTAAATCATTTCAGAGTTTAGCTATAAACGTAGTATAAACCTATTTTTCATTTACACACAAGCCAACTGGGACCTTCTACGTTCCTGTATATAAAAACAGCAAAAAATGTGTATTTAACTGACCTAATACTCATACCTTAAGGTAATGTTCCTAATATCAGCGTGCTGCACTGTGCCATGCCGGTATAAAGCTGCAGTCTAATCCATAACTATTACTGTAATCTGCTGCTCAACAGGGATCAACAGCTGCTGCAGGCATTGAAGGCTATATCTGCATCTACAGACAATCACTAAAGCCACAGAGCACGGAGCCAGAGGCCAAATTTCATGTATCATGTAAATACAAGCCGTATGTCCCTGCAGTATATAATCGCTTTAATACACCACAGTATCTTCCACCTGCAGAGCCAATCCACTGCATTATACTAATCTGCTTTTCAAACAAAGAGTAAAAAACTGATCTATTAGGTGTTTTTACAGAGATAGTCCACACAAAAATAGGGGGGGTAACCATTTTTCTCATTTACATCACCCTCAATGTCAATACACAAATGAAGATATTTTGAAGAATATTGGTAAGCAAGTAGTTTTGGTTCCCATTGAATTAAATTCAACGGAATTTAAAGTCAATGGAAACAAACTGTGTGGTTAACAACATTCTTCATTACCAGTGTTGCCAGACGTACGTTAATTATCATATTTGTACGATCATTTTGACCTCTGTACAAGGTACGATCAATAATGAAAAAAAGTAATATAATGTACGATAATTTCAGAATTTTGTGAAACTTCAAATAATGGTATTTGTAGACTTGCGGTGGATTTAAGAATTCTGGAGAGCCCTGCTTTTAAGCCACCGAATGCCTATGTCATTAAGTCCATGACGTAGTCATCAAAAATCTATAACAGCAGAATCTTTAGGCATTGATGCATAGTTGGCTCTATCGAACAACTGACTCAATTTTTAATTTGCCACTGTCCCAATATTTTTCAGTGGTTTAATAAATCGGAGTGACAGGAGCAGGCGGGATTATTGTCCGCAAGCATTTCTCTGTGTTCGCCTTTGTTCCACCTCTACTAGATTTACCATGTCCAATATCAATTCCGTATCATAGGCGGAGCCTCGCGAAGATTTATAACAGCTTGCTCACAATATCATCCCTGGGCCTCTTGCACGTCTGCGTCTTACATGGCTAGTAGAAAAAGGGATCTTAACAATGAGATAGAGACGAGACCCTGCAGTACTAGTGTGACGTAGATTGCAAGAAACGGCAACGGGAAAGGAGCGTGTCCATACATCATCTGTCTGTGCTCGTCACGGGGTTTTACAGTGCAAATTATTCCACAGAGTCCACTGGTCAAAATGTAAACGAGCTTGTATGTTCCCTGGCATTGATCCAAGTTGTGACAAATGTCATGTAGAACCAGCTAATTTAACTCACATGTTTTGGACCTGTCCTGCTCTGTCTCTTTTCTGGGAGTCTGTCTTTGATTCACTCTCAGCTATCACATCTATTAACATTCCTTTTTCCTCATTCCTCCCTCTCCATTAACTGGCTTGTTCGGAGTTATCCCTCCTAATAGTGAGTTGCCATTTTATTTTGCTGAGTTAGTAGCTTTTCTCTCTCTACTAGCGAGGCGTTGTATTTTGATGCTTTGGAAAAGTCCTCACCCCCCCCTCCCATACTCAGTGGATAAAAGATGCCTTATTCTTTGTAAAATTGGAAAGAATTAAACACAGCCTTCTAGGTTCCATGGTAAAATTTTCAAGAATTTGGTTACCCTTTTTGGAGAATGTTAAGTCTCTGCGGCTAGATGGAGTCTCGTTGAGACTGATTGATTGCCCACTCTGCATCACCCGCATCATTATCTGTACTTGGTCGCATTTAGGGCACTATATTTTGCTGCCCGTAACACCCCCCCCCCCCCCACCGCCCCCCCCCCCCCCCCCCCTTTTTTTAAATGTTTTGCTTTATTTGATTTTTTCTTTCCTCTACTTTCTTTCTCCTTTCTTGTCTTTTTTTCTCCCCTTTCTCCTAATTTGTTATTCAGGTTACCCCCCTCAACTCACTGGGCTAATTAATGTTTACTTTGTTTCAACTTATGTTTGTATTGTTACATACAGTTTTTCTGTATAACATTGGACACTGCTCTCAATCTGTGGTTTGGGTGAGGGTATGTATGTGATTTTATTATTATAAATCCTTTTGCAAGGTTTTCCTTTTTTTTTGGTGTTGTGAAAATGTAATTGTAAATTATACAAAAAAAATCTATACAGCAAAGGGACACCCTCAACATCTGGCAACATGCAGGCTTCCAATGACCGCGACTCAGAGGTGGAGTTTGGACCTTCCCACTAAGGTACGCCTAGTTATTTATCTATTGTGGTAATTTTCAGGTTGTGTCAAAAAGTTGTTGGTTTAGATAAATACCTGTATTCTGTACATTTGACTCGTGTACAATAATTTTCTTCCAAATACAATAATTTAGCTTCTGGTACGATACTTGGACATTTCCAAACTGGCAACACTGTTCAAAACATTCTTCATACTTCCAGAAAAAGTAAGGGTCATAGAGGTTTGAACAACATTAGGTAGTAATTAATGACACATTTTTGGGTGTATAATCCATATATGAATTTTTATATTATTTTTGTTAAACTACGGGCCTACATGACCACTTTTTTTTTACCCACTTATAATGTAGTGAAATTATTACATGTAATTTGTCATTTAGTTTTTCATGATTATTTTCCACCATCTCTGAGCCTTTTGCTGCAAAATAAGAGGGAGAACTTTGCTCTGCTAAAATCACAGGCTGCGGTTTTGCTTATTCAGTATTTACAACAATCTCTTAGCATTCTTTTTACATTGTCAAATTTACAAAAACAACTGGTGCTGAAATTAAAAAAAAATAATTTGAATGAAATGATCACAAACAGAAGTAACCATTCACAAGAAGTTTCATTTTGGACACTACAACCTACCTGCAGCAGCATGTCGCCTGGCTCTATCCTCCCATCTGCTGCCACCGCTCCTCCCTTCATTATAGAGCCGATGTAGATGCCACCATCTCCTCTATCGTTACTTTGACCCACTATACTGATGCCGAGAAAGTTATATTTCTCTGTGCAAATGAAAGAGAACATGGAAGTTGTGAATCTGTGATGTACTGTATGTGTACATGTACAAGGCAAGCTGATCTTACCCATATTAAGGGTGACTGTGATGATGTTGAGGCTCATGGTTGAATCTGTGATACTGCTGAAGGAAGATGACTGTGGAAACAAAACCAGAGGAGATATGTGAGACCCTTAGATGCCACACACAACAAAAACATCACACACATACACGTTTACCTAGCTATCTAAATGGGCACATTCCAAAGACTTCTATTGTTTTTATGCACAGTACAGCCAGTTATAACTATTGTAATTCGCAACCTAAACCTAATAGAAAACATTTTCCATTTTTTTCTAAAAACTTTATTTACTTGATTTATATACTACTTTTACATATGAGGACATGCTCAAAAAAAGGATGTTTTTTGGGGGTTTAGCTCTTTTCTGGGTACAAATTGATCCCCAAAATATAGCTAAGTAGGTGCACACACACACACACATCTAACCCTGTTGATTTTTGCCACTTTGTGTCGCCGGCGCCTGCGCTTATGTCTCTTCATTAACTGAAAAGAAGAGCTCTGCTCTGTGGAACTGCTCAGCCTGAAAGAGACAAACAGAGGAGAGAAGAATAGATTGATTATTGAACATATAACTATGCTCCAAGAGCCAAGACAAAATAATAATTCAGTTACAAGGCTGGCCCAGAGAAATTATATAAACATAAAATGTCAAAAAGTTTATGCTTTTAATCATTCCAAACCAAACCTGCTAGCATTCTCATCCTCCTCGCTGTCAATAAAGGAGCTTGACTCCAGCTCACTGCTCATCATAGAGCCGCTGTCACAGGCCATGGCCGTGTCCCTCACTTCCCGCTCGGCTTTAGAGTGACCGTTCACACGTGGGACTGAGGACAATGAGCATATGTACACAGTGAGGACTGTCAAGGCCTTGTTGAAAAAACTAAATACCAACAAAGAGGTCCAAATATGTGGATATACTGTATTCATGGCTTGATCAAACCTTGAGCGACAAACTTTAAAAGAAGAAAACATACACTCCCGTGGGCGTGGCTCTGCCTCAGGATGGCATCTGATTGGCTGGAAGGCTCTGGTGAGGCGGCGGCATCCCAGTGAGCCGGGCTTTGTATATTCCCTCTGGTGGAACCCGAAACACTCCAAGAGAGTTGGGTGGCCAGCGCTTCTTTCACCGGGCTGATATCGCTCTCTCATACTGTCTATGATATGCTCACTCACATGCCAGTCTTTTGATTTCTACTTGATTTATTTGCAGTCGCTAGTAAATTGGTACAGGTAAACTGGTAAGTTTGGTAAACAAAAGACAGGCAGAAGAAAAGAAGAGATGTAGTAAAACGCAGAACAAAATATGTTACAAATATTATTTATATTATGTGTTGTATTTAGGATGGAGAGCAAACTAACTACAAAAGATGCTGATATAGCTTAATGTACTATAGAGAAGCAAGAGCCATGTTTGACTTCCAGCAATGAAATGATAAAGTACTCAATACATCACCACTATTTGTGTGAGCAGCCTATTTAGCCTAAAGATATATCACGTTTAGACGGATAATATAACAACACATCATGTATAAAGATATATTAGGTTACAGTCTCCTTCTTCACATGTAGAGCATTCCCACTTAATTTTATTTTCATTCAAATTAATTTGATCTCATTCTGTAATTAAAAATGATCGTTTTTTGTTTAGTTTTTTTTTTGTCAGTCTACCGTCTTTACCTGCTCTACCCAAAATACACGCCAAAATACAGGTTTTCATTTGGATTGAAAACCTGAATACTGTTTATTTGAGATAAAATGTCAAATGCCTTACCTCAGAAAGCGCTAACGACAGAAGAGCTGCTCCGCCGGTGCACACAAATAAACTACTACACGGAGAGAGCTCCCGCGGGAGCGCGCAATATCAATTTATCACCCGCCCCTTCTGTTCGCGCGCTGCCATTCATCAACAGCAGCACTGGACTGTGCGCGCGTCGCGACTATTTCGAGTTTTGCGTGCGATGCTCGAGCGTGAGACCATGTGCAATTATAATTTACGAGCAACATACATGATATGACCACGACGAGATACTGGAGCTTGTTCACAAACCCCGCGAGGTGAGAAAAGAACCTGTAAAGAAATTTGAGGATAAAAGACATACTGTTTGAAATGAAAAAAATATATATTTAAACAATTAATGTTGCGCCTGACTGTTCTTCGTTACGGGGCATCTACATTTTAGCTACTTACATCATTTTTATTTATTTACTGGTTATTATTATTATTTATTCACTACGAACTATTGTACTATTTAATCAATGTTGTAATGCCCTGGAAAACAAATACATACATACATATATACATACATACATAAATGTTAAGCTTGACTAACTTTTCTCCATGTTCTCTAAATATAGCCTACATCTACTTTAATTTTTTTTTCAATATTTAATTATATTTTAGTTATTTGGATGTCTCCTTATATATGTAATTCTTTGTGTTGTGTGTTTACTGTTTAGCATTAGGGGGAAAAATACATATATGCATGCATACATACTTACATAAATCCACATCCCTGCTTTGCATTTTGTTGGAAAATCAAAAAGGGGCACAGCACAAAACACAGCCCAGAATCCTTAGCTTCTGCCGGGCTATTCCCAGAGGAACAGTTTTTCCTTGTATAGCTAATATTTGTTTCTCCTTTCTGTCCTATTAATTGTGAACTCAGCGTTGCACTGTCACCACTGACACTGTCTCCAGACTGGCCGCCTAATTAAGCCACACTGATTAATGATCAGCGGGAACTAATGGGCCAACAGAGAGCACCACGCTACCCTCACAAACACACAGATAAATTACTTTGAGAGGTCTGGGTGTGTTTGTGTGTGAGAAAGCATTTGTTTTGCTAGGGTGAGGACTATGTTGAATGAACGAGAGGAAGGGTGTGTGATTCTGCTCTGTTAACGCCTGTTGTAGTAGTAAATAAATGTAACATTTTTGTCATTGTACAGTCTACGGATGTGTTCATTATGTGTGCAGTTATTTATTGTGCCAACAATCAATGAAGGGAAAATCAAATACAGAACAAAGTAATAAAGTGTACAATGAGAGTGTCTGTTAAATGTCATTTAAATGACAGATTGCTTTATTTGCATTGTTCTGTAATATTAATGTGAGAACATACTTAAAAAAGATGAAGTTGTTTCAGCCTGTCATGGCAAGTAATTAAGGATAAATTGAGACTTCCCCATAGATGATAAATGAGCTTAATACAAGCCAATGCACACATAAAAATACAAAGATGAATACAGCAATATTCACAACACAAAAAGAGATTGACCCTGGTTTGGAAAGACAAATGTACTTAGCACACTAATAAGGGAACTATCCTAAATAAGAGGGGGTAAAAACATTTGCCATTCTCACGGTAGGATCAAGCCATGATTATATCACTTTTGTTCATGAATGTAAAATGTTTGTGGTAAAAATAAATGGCATGTGCAGGAGGGATTTGGTCACATATGCTAAAATTACAGTACTTATTCTCAGAGCGACACTTACATTCATCTCTCCTCCGTCTGGTTCTTTCTCGCTCCCGCTCTCGACGGTGGCGGAGAACTGACTCGCTTCCTGTTTCTGTGTCCATCCCGTCTCGGCTGTTCACTGCATTAGCACTGCAGCAAGCACACGAACAGAAACATATGCATGTTCACAGCATGAGCTCTGAGTGACATTAGACACACTGCAACACCTGTATTATCTAATACACACTGCTTTTGTGTATGTCACCTATGTGCATGTAAGATACACATATGTAAGCAATGGAATGCAGACTTTTTTAGCTTTTGTGAGAAGGGCAGAAAGGGGACTGGAGTGAGCAAGAGAGAGATAGTTTACTCAGTGAATAATGATTATGACACATAGGGGGTGTTTCATCATGAAAGATTGGTTTCTGAATTACACCCCTGGGGCAGGTAACTGTACATCTATATGTGTTTTCAGCAGAAACCTGAGTGAGGTGAGAAATTGATTCCACCTTCACTAAGAAACATTACAAACCCCTCGACCAACCAACCAGTCTTAATATAGTACAAGTGCCCTATGACACCTGAATGTAATAACCATTGTATTTTTTTAAAACCATATAAAAAAGTGAGTCTGTCCTTTCCAAAGTGGAAGACACAATACTTTTAAATACACAGCAGGCCAAAGAGGACACATACACATGCAGTAGAAATTGATGAATCTTTAAAGACAAATTAATAAGAGTAATTTCAGTTATTGCTACATGTTGATGTAATAAAAATAACATTTAATAATCTTTTAATCCAATTTCAAATTTAACATTAATATTAATAATTGAATAATAATTTGTTAATGTATATGCTTGTATGACACATACACTCCTGTTCAATTTAGGATTATCATGTCTTTTTTTAATAAATTTTTTGTTCACAAGGTTGCATTAATGTTTCCAACGTTTTCCATTCTTTTTGAACTTTCTAGTCTTAAAGAATTCAAAATATATATATATATCACTGGCTTTTCACAAAAGTTTATAAGGCAGCACAACTATTTTCAAATTTCACCATTTTGATACCCTAAATCAATGCTGATACACTGATTGTGACATCGAAAAATAGACCAATGGTCGCTGAACATTTTTGATTTGCATTAACAGCAATAAATTATATTTTATATAAATTAGTATTAATGAACATTTAAATGAAAAAAGAAAACAGGTGTTTTAAAAATGATAATATTTCACAACATTACTGGTTTTAAATGCAGTATTACTGAACATAAATTACAACAACATCTACACAAAAAAAGACCTGAAACATTAGAACGGTAGTGTATTACAGCATATTACTATTCTAACCAAAAATGTGAGTTACACTGCATAAATGCAACCTGAAACAAATGTGTAAGCAGTGAATCAGTCAACCAATGTAAGAAATTAAGGATATGCCATAATCTGATGCGTGTGAGCTTTGCTGTGCATTTTAAAAATCAGCCACAAGAGGGCAAAATATTACAGCAACAGCACTAGTGATCTACATGCCCATCTTTATGGCTCAAATACAACTTCATACACACCAACCATTTTAACTATAGAATATCACTTGGCATTATCACTAATCAAGTAAAGAGTTGCAAAAACATACCTTCAAAGTCTGCCATGAATATAATCCACACAAATTGACAGCTTGTTTTGTTTCTTGCCTTATAAAAGGAACACAATGCATGAATGTGTGACTGTAAATAATAATAATAATAACAACAATAATAATCCACACTGTAAAAAATGTAAGTTTTACAAAAAAAACTAAAAGAAGCTACCATTAAAAATTGTTAACTGTAAGTTACCTTACCATACACAGTAAAAAAGGCAAACAATAGAACATCGCATTATATGTAATTTTACTGTAAATACTGTCTATTTTTGCAAGTAAAAACTATGAATTACTGTATAAATAACAATGAAAAAACAATATTTTAACAGGATATTTTGTGCAGTGCAAGTATTATCCATTATAGCTAATTATAATTGCTACATCAGTCCTGCCTTGAACATTTGTACTATTTCTATTATTTTAATGAATTCACAGCATCTATTCTATTTATAGATGTTCATACACTATCATTGCTGTTCAGGTGACCTATTCTATTCATATCCCTTTTCATTTGCACTGTACTGTTCTCTTGCCTTCTGTAACATTTTTTTTCCCGACTGGGGATAAAGGTAAGGCCTTTATAGTCCAGGGATTACATCAGAAGGTTTCAGGTGGTTCTTGGAAATATTTTTGATTTTGCTTTGAAAACAGAAATTATAAATGAAAAACTTTAGAGTTGTGAATTCATTTAATAATTAATTGTGATTATTGTCATTGTGTTGTATTGTCATGTTGTATTGTCACTGTCATTGTATCTATATATATTTTTTAATTTAACACACATTTGTTTTTTAAGGCAATACACTACATGTCAAAACACATTGTTACTCCAAAAAAAAAAAAAAATTTCTCTAATTGAACAAATTGAGAAAAAATATCTTAAATATAATACAATATCCAATACTTAAAATGATATATATTTAGTACAGTACATACAGTGGTGTCCAAAATTATTAGAACACTAGTATTTTCACCAGCTAAAAAATGGTTTTAAATCAGTTATTTCTATCTTTTGCTGTAGTGTTGTCAGTGGAAATATCAGTTTACATTTCCAAACATTCATTTGCACAAGGTTTGCACAAGGAGTCTGACAATAACCAGCGCTCCACACAGAGATCTGATCCCATCATCATCCAATCTGTCTGGAATGACATGAAAAAATTGAAAAACTGAGACAGATTCAATCTAGAAAAACTGTGGCAGCATCTCCAAGATAATTTATTTGTTTTTAATGTCATAATAGAATGGATATAAAAAAAAATCCCTTCGTAAAAAAAACCTTTGACTCTAACAATCACTAAATAAAAAACAGAGTTTTTGCCCCTAAGGCTTTATACATCCAATTTTTTAGATTTATGTTCTGGAAATGTTGCAAAATGTGTCATATTTACTTAGATAATACCGGTAATAGCATATTTAAATGAACATTTTACATAAAATTGTGATATCAAAAAGGTTTGGCAATTCGTAATGTAATCAATTACCTGTCTATGTACTTGTGATTACAATTATTGACAGGTTGTGTGGTAAGCAAGGTCGAAGTTGCAAAAGACAAAGGGGGGGAGGGTAAAGGTGGGTGCCACACATCCTTTAAAAATCAACCCTTTTCTGGTTTGATGTTGATGAAAGACTACTTGAGCCTTATAGATAGGGGGATGTATGATGTACATGAGTGATCATAGAGTCTGTGGCAGCGAAAACCTGAGTTCATGTAAAAGAAGCATGGAGGTGTGTAAAGGAAGGAGGTGTATAAATGTACAGATGAAGTAAACAGACTGTGCAGAATGTGTGAGAGGGAAGGGGAGTATCGCTAATGCGAGTGTGTATGTGCATTCAAAAGAGATAATCAGCACATCGGGTGCACACTATAAATGGACGTTTTCAGTGGTTAAGCAAAAAACACAAATGAGAGCATAAGATTACTAAATAACTATTGTTGCATAGAATATTAAATGTTTCACTTGACCAGGCCCACACAATTCACTTATATAATACAATTATATCATAGCAATATCAAGAGGTCATACCATTTCTCACATCACACTGTATGTCGAATTGATCCAAATGGAACAAATAGCATTTTGTCTCTCTTAACTATATAGCATAAGATCAGGTGAATGAGTTTGATTGAGCAAGTGCATTAAAAGGTGGGAATTCATGTTTATTTGCATGTGTTCTAGCACCTGATTCACTAAAGAACATGTGCAAATCAGGTAATTGTGCAATCATGCTCCAAAAAAATTTTTTTTTTAAAAATTGTATTTTAAAATGTAATTTATTCCTTTGGTAAAGCTGAATTTTCAGAAGCAATTACTCCAGTCTTCAGTGTCACATGATCCTTCAGAAATCATTCTAATATGCTGATTTGGTGATCTTATCAATATTTCTTATTACTATCAAAAACTGTTCAAAAGAACATATTTTATTGACAAAATATAAATATAAAAATCTTTTGTAACATTAAAAATGTCTTTAATGTCACTTTTGATTAATTTAATGTGTCCTTGCTAAATAAAATTATTAATTTCTTAAATACTAAAAGCACAGTTGCGCTGTATGTCGGCACACTAACCACGAGGCTATCAACACTGACGTGGATGGAGATTTTTGTGCTGAAATATGACTTGTACAAGATGCGAATCTGTTTAGAGGATTCGTCCTGAAGTGTTTGTTGCACAGGATACATGTGTGTTGATACTCACTGGAATGAGGGTGGTCTTGAGTCTCCGATGCCTCCTGTCCTCTCCAG
Organism: Sinocyclocheilus anophthalmus; assembly: GCA_018155175.1. NCBI lineage: Eukaryota > Metazoa > Chordata > Actinopteri > Cypriniformes > Cyprinidae > Sinocyclocheilus > Sinocyclocheilus anophthalmus. The sequence continues at coordinate 11,861 of JADLZN010005104.1, forward strand.
TGGTGGGGGTAGCTCTGTATGACTGTCAGTGCACACTGACATCCCATCTGTGTGGGAGCTCTCGGCCAATACAAGCTACAAACAGACACATAAATGCATCTTTAAAAAATGTAATTGTCTAGTTGCTTTTTGTGCACAATGTGCAGGTTTCAATGGCTCTTCTTTATCCCTCACTCAGTTTGGATGAACAGAATGTTTGAACTTTTCTACTAGACTCATGACAAAAGACAGCAACAAACAAAGGCCTTAAAGGTGCTAAATAAAAATGGCATCCAGCAGAATGCAATTTCCTGAATTATGCATTACACTTTAGAGTTGGTCCGACTTCAAAGTGCCTTTCAGACTTAATTAGTGTAATGAATCAGTGAACTAAAACTGCTGATGTCCAGTATGATGCAGCGTATGATTTAGGGCATGTGCTGCATCTTTCTTATGACATATGAATGCATGACTGCCTGCCTTTTCCACTCTGATTCAGATGTTATATAAGGCAGAGGTTCTCGCAGCTCACCCATGACACCACTCTCCCATTGAAACAAGGCAGTTTGGCATTATCGTCAGAGACTTCCTCTTTGACAACCCTGCAGAGACACAAAGGAAAAAGAGGAATGTATTGTTAATTAGAATAGCGTTTGAATAAAACTGCTGTATTGTTTGTGGATGTTGTATATACCACTGCTCAGTCCCACCAGGATTTTGCAGGACCTTTTTTTCCCAGACTTTTGCAGCCTAACATGACTGAATTTGCCACTTTTCTCAAAAACTGTTTTTTGTGTTGTTTTGCAGTGAAAACCCACCAGTAACCATGTACAACATTGTACTGATTATATACTATACATTTTAAATGTTATAAATTATAAATACATTATTTCATTATTATTAATTATTTAACAATTATATTGTCTTTTGTTTCAATATTAACTTTCATTACGCCCCACACTCTTAACACATGAACATGCACAAAACATTGGATTGCTTGCGCAGTATTGATTAATTTGTTGCTGAAACAAGACAAAAATGCAAGCTGCCACAAATACTACTAAGTTTGCATTAAATTCAGTTTGCAAAATCTCGGAGGGACCGATTGCTGTATTCAACATCCACCGATATGCGCTGACAAATGAGCTCTCATAGGGATTAGATGACATCTTCATGTGCTGTGTGATGTGTAACTGTGATCCTGTTTGAATGTGTTGCTCAGACTGACTATGCTAATTGTAAACTGTCACAATGAATTTGAATAAAGGGGCATATGGTGAGGATCCCACATGACAGCTTGTCATGGATGTGTCAACTCTAGTATGCCAACCTTATGCAGACATATTTTTTTATGTTTAACAACAGCAAACCAGCCTGAAAAATAATGTTGTAGTGTGAGATGAGCTATTGAAATTAATAAAATTTATGATATCAATGCTGACATATTATTGCTTATTTTACATGCTGTTGAAACAATCTAGACAGACATTTAAACCACTTGAATTAGGTTTAGTCCCAAAAGTTATCATATGACCCAAGAAGACTTGAAATACACCTGTAAGTGACAAAGGAAGAGTGTCTGTCTGAGAAAAGTATGTTTATTTGAGTTACTCTCGCCTTTCTATCACCTGGAACGTTTCTGACCATTCTCCTCTAAAATCAATTTACAATTTACAGAAACCTACAGAAATGCTGCTTACTGGATATTTTCCTTTTTTCGGATCATTCTCTGTAAATGGTTGTGTGAGAAAATCGCAGTAGATCAGCAGTTTCTGAAATACTCATATCAACCTGTCTTGCTCCATGTTCAAAGTCACTTGACCTTCTCTACATGCCTAAATGCACTGAGTTGGCATGTGATTGGCTGATTAGAGAATAATGACAATCACATCAGACTGCTCTGACAAGATTAGAGTGGACTAATAGCAATACTTCACCTTAGATTTTTCATGCCACCAAATTAAAACCCAACCAAATGATCTCATAACAAATTACGAGCGTAACATCACAAATGTCCACGCTGACACATATAGGCTAGAGCTTAGGTGGTTTAAGATGTTCTCCCAGTCTGACCAACAAGAAAAAACACTAAAAATGACACTAGCCTGTCCAAGCCGGGAGACCAGCAAACCATCTTAGACTGGTTTAAGACATTTTTTTTTCAGCAAGGTTGAAAAGCAAGATTTCACAAGATGACAGAAAATCAGAAATCAGTCAAAGATGAATGTCATTTTAGTCTGTTACTGACAAGTGTCTGTTATTGCTGGTTGTGTTCTCACTCCTCTTGCTAAAGGTCAAACTTCGGTTGCCATGCAAACAAACCAGTTCAAAATGCAAATCAAAGAAGCAATAATATGTATTGCGTGTTGTGCTATGGCATATTGAACTGCTACAGGAGCATAACTGTATTCTGATGCTGATCCCACAAAGGAGGAGATGATTCGGTCATCATCACCAATGACAGGCAGGTGCCAATGATGACAGCTTCATTCGCAGCCTGGACTGAATACAATGAATGAGTGAATACAATGACAATTCCCATCATTTGACTTACCCAAAATCTTGATCCATAGATTTAAAGAAGAATTTGTAGCTGTTGACCGGTCGGTTGCTGAGGACATTTTTTAAATCTGCCAAAGTTACCTTCTCTGGAGCTACTGACAGTTTCACCAAATAAGGAGTTTCCTCCTCGTCTATATGGTAAATGATTTTAGTCTCCGCCATGAGAATATGGTGAGAACAATTGCCGGAGAACAGCGCGTGTTCCTGATGCTGTCTACACAGACGTGCAGCGACAATCCATAAAATAATGGATGCTAAATGAATACAATCACGCATTTGGCGCGACTGAAGCTATGACTTAAGCGACTTTGTAAGGTTAAGGCTAAGAACACAGCCATTATGGAGGCCTGATAGATGTCTATTGCAGCCCACTATGCGGAGGTTTTGCAGCCTGTGTTACCGAAACAGGAAGGAAAGGTTCACAGAGAATCAGTCTGGAATATCTGAGCCGTTCTTCTGCGCAGTGCTGCCATCGTGTGGGAGACAGAACCCATGCACTCTTCTTAGTCTGGATTCGAGTTAGCTCTTGGCAGTTTATTAGTATTTACGAAGCACATATTAATGCCTTCTCCATCCTTTAACTCTACCCCATAACCAAACGTAACTACTACAACAACTATCTTACTTCCTATCAATAAGCAGCAGCAAGTTGGGAGTTTACTGAGGGGAATATTAATCCTTATTAATAGTGAATATGTGACCCTGGACCACAAAACAAGTCACTCAATGTTTATAACATCATCTGAAAGTCTGCATAAATAGCGATGTATCTTTTACTTGATATACAATATTGCTTTGTTAGGATTGGACAGTATTTGGCCGAGATACAATTATTTGAATATCTAGAATCTGAGGGTGCAAAAAAAAATCTAAATATTGAGAAAAACACCTTTAAAGTTGTCCAAATGACAGTTCTTAGCAATGCATATTACTTATCAAAAATTCAGTTTTGATATATTTACAGTAGGAAATTTACTAAATATCTTCTTGGAACATGATCTTTACATAATATCCTTATTATTTTTGGCATAAAAGAAAAATCTGTAATTTTGACCCATACAATGTTTTTTGGCTTTTGCTAAAAATATACCCCAGCGACTTGGTTTTGTGGTCCAGGGTTACATATGTGTTCACAACAATTCATTTAACAATGATAATTTAAACCAGCTTGTATAATAATCTAAAAAACAATGTCATGTAAAAACCCTAACCCTGTTTTGACAGCACAGATGTGGAATATTTGTCAAAAGTCAGCTGCAATCTTATTGCAGTTCATCAGACATTCCTAATTTGCTGCTGAATAATTTGAATGTTTTATTTTATGTTTTTAATTGTGGTCATGAAAGAGCAAATGGCTGTACTAATGATTTCCAGTATCAAAACTGAGGTGTACTGAGGTGTTCGATTTTGTGTGAGCATAAAATATCTTCTACATGACTACAGAACAGAAAAAAATACCACATACTGTACATCATGCAAAAGATAATCCAGAGGTTAAAATGTGTTTATTCTGCTTTGAATGAGAGAACATTGGCAGTGAACTGGAAAATTAAATCATCAATAATAAAACCGCTTCAGGATGATCCATTATGTGACATCATGTACCAAAAGCATTGTGGTCTACCCCCCAAATTCCTCTTGCAGACTTAATCATTGATATTAACACATTCTTATTTGAAGCCTTTAAGGAAGTCAAAAGGGCGGCAGGCTGGGTGTCATATAATTATCATAATGGGCAAAAGCATTGCTTCAGCTTCACCATAATAAACTGTTAAAGATAAAGCAGTACACATTGCTCAACACTGATTTGAGCAAGCTAGAAAATAAATGTTTGCATCTATAGTGCCTGAATATTCATAGCCATACTATTAAAATGTAATTACCTTGAATTTAATTACTATTAAAAATTACCTTGATGCATTTGAATCAGTTTCACACTTAACTGTTAGCTGCAAATGACCTCAAAGCTGCAAGTATGGATGAATACATTAAATGCTAGACTATTCAAATAAACTGTGACAAAGGCAGTTAGTAAGGTTTGTAACATGAGAAAAGTACATATGAAAATAAAAATATACAAACAATAACATGAAAAGACAATATTTCTAGATGACAGGATACAGAAGATTGTGATAGAAAATGTTAAGTGAATTGTAGCTTTTTGTGCTAACACAGTTAGTAATGGAAATACAATATCAAAATGAGAAAAAAAATACTGATTTAAATGGGTTTAGAATATTATGACTTAATATATTGAAATATTTTGGCTAAACTGACTGTGCTTTCATATACCAATAAGAATGTAGACTTTAATCTCCATGTTTAAAACTGTTATACAAAACCAGCATAGAAAATTCCAAGATTCAATCTGGGCTAAATTATGATCTTACATAACCACATAGATCAACAATATAAGCAAAATATACGTAACCTAGTATGATTATTAAAATGGTACTTTTAATAATCATGCTGTTCATATAATACAGTAAAGGTATTAAAAATGCTTATGAACTGTATCTTTCAAAAAGCACAGCTTAAACCTATTGAGAAGATAAAAAAAGAATATGAACAAAGCCTAAAAATGCATTTTGTGATGTAGCAATAGCTTCTGCAATATTTGTGGCCATACAGCTATGGATTTTTAATTACACGTTTAATTACAAAATCATCTAAAACTGTACCATCTAAATTGCAAAGTTTTTGATTCCCCAAAGAATAAGAAGGTTCTTCCTCACATAACTGTTCATGTCACAGCCTCGGCCAGGCCTCATCCTTAGCCCATACCTCACACCAGTATAAACATTCTGACACTTAGGACACAGAATTCTGGGTGTGTTTTATTCTCACTCATAAAGCGCGCGGCCGCACTGGGCAAAAATTCATTTAAAAATGCACTCTTACATTTTTAAGCTTTTTGCTTGTCATTTTAGTGCTCTGAAACAGTTGTTTGCCATTAGTCTGATATATCAGTTGTCCAAAATACTGCTGGTGAGACTCTGGTGCGTCCTGCAAGCTTCACAAGAGTCAAAAATATGAAGGATCTTGAGTCAGGATTAAAAAAAAAAAAAGATACAACTGTGTCCTGCTCTCCTTTTCACTTATTTCCTTGCCATATTGTCACCGCTCTGCACTTCATTCTTCATCTGTTTCCAAATCTGCCCCTGGACCAGCCAGTGGCAATGTACCTCTTATTTCCAAGATGGCTTCTCCATCTCTGCAGAGAAAAAAAATTAAAGAGAGAGAATTTGTGAATTTTGGAGAACAATCAAATTTCAGAGCAATTTTGGTTTGCAAGTTGTTGTTGTTTTTTTGAAAGAATCTCACAAGCTGAATTTAATTTTGTTTAAAAATACATTAAAACACAGTAATATTGTTACATATGGTATCCAGTGTCACATATCCTGAAAACATTTTTAAGATGCTGGATTTGTTGTTGCAGGACACATTCTATTACCAACAGTGCTGCTTAAACGTGGTTAGTATCCCCCAAAAATGAATATTCGGTCATTAATTACTCACCCTCATGGCGTTGTATCCAAACTTGTAAAACCTTCGTTCATCTTTGGATGAATTTTAATTTTTTATGGAAACCACAATAAAAAAAATTTCAAGATTCTTTGATGAATAGAAATTTCAAAGAACATGGTATCTTTGCTGAAGTCTTTACTGGTTATATTTAAAGCAATTTAAAAGCAATTTAGTGCATTTAATGCAACTTGATGAATGTTTTATACTGTCTCTGGGCGTCCGACAACTAGTCGTGGTACTTTTTTTTTGTCTTAGTGAACTTTTGGCTTTATTCTTTGAAGTGAGCCACATGTTAGCTTTGTAAACCTCTCTCAGACAAGGAAAATGGCAAAAACAATCACAACCAATTATTCTACCTCTGTCCAGGTCAATAGCTTTTTGGGAGCAAAGTTTGGACATTTCCGCTTCCTTCAGAAGATTGTTCTTGTAGTCTGTGGAGACGAACAGAGATATATTTGTCCAACTCTTTTCACAGGTGGTGCATTTTGAGAAGAAATATGAGGTAAACTCACCCAACTTCGTCTCCTCTTGGTTGCTTGACTTCACTTCTGGGATGCTTCGCTCACATTCTTTCTTAACACATGATGTGTGGCCCCTATATATATGACACACATTGCCAGTTGATGCTTTATGCATAACTAATGTTCACAGATGGTGTTTTTAACATCAGTAGGTACTCACACATACGTCACCGTCGGCAGAGGTGGACTTTCGACTTTCCGTGGATCAAAATCCTGGCCTATGTTTTAAAAAATGCAAATATTAAATCAAGTACAGAGTACATAATATTTGAGCATACAAATGTCATATATTACTGACATGTTATATATAACTATATGGCTGAAAGACACTTCTGAAGTGCAACAAAGACATTTACATTATATATACAACTGAAATATAACTACATGCCTGTTTAAAGCAATAAAAAGCAAAAAACAGATGGAAAGGATGAATAAAAGGACAGAAAAAAACCTTGTCTTTTCCGGTGACGTGTGAGAAGAACGACAGCCAACACGATAAGAGCAAGTAAGAGGAGAGTCACCAGGATGTAGCCCAGCTGCTGCAGGAAGTGACTCCTTTGCTCTGGCAAGATGACGTTGATTACATGTGGCGGCACTTCCACCATATTGGTGTCTAAAAGAGAAGATGATCAAGTATATGTATTGGGGAGTTTGGTCTTGAACTTGAAATTTTTTTGTAATTTTTAGTAACCACCAGAGGGCCCTGTGCTACTTAAAAAGATTTATGCTACACAGAATCTTTTGCTGTGTAAATGCACACTTCAGCACTCCTCAAGGAGAGATATTACAGATTTAATCATAATCTGATTTCATGCCCTCTGAGAAATGAGACCAACATCTATGCTCCTGAGCTATTTATTCAGCTTCACATCAGCTTATATAGTATGACATAAAATAAATACTGCATAAAAAAAAAAAGTATTACGCACCAAACACTAAGCAACTGAAGGTAACAAAAGTATATTTCAACAAAATAAGAATTAACATGTAAGGGCTTGACAAAAGACAACTGAAGAAGCAGTACAGAGAGATCTGGCATTAGGGCTAAACAGATGTTGGAGGTGATTGTTTCTGGAGTTCAAAACATTGTGTTGGCAACACCAAGGTCATGGGATTGACTCTCAGAAAATACACACACTGATAAATGTATATCTTGAATGCATTCTAAGTGGCTTTGGACAAAAATATCAAACTTGCGAATGTAAATGTTTTAAGCAGCACAGTTTGTGCACTAGTTTATTTTAATTGTACTCTGAATTCTGTGAGAAGTGCCGGAAACTGCCACATGCTTTTCAGCTAGAATTAGATACGCTGTTTTTTTTTTTCCTGGCAGAAAAACATGGATTTAAATAAAAAACAGAGGGGGGATGGGGGGAAATGGGGAGGTACTATGTGGTTTATTTTACTGAGTGACTTTGTCATTTTGCTTTCACAGGAAAATTGAATAAATTAAATAAATAAGCCAAACTTGCACCTCTTTGTCTATGATACAGACATAAGACACGCAGCCTCTTTTCCTAGAAAATAAGTATTATGAGATGTGGAAAATCACTCAGGGAATATTATGTTTGGACATTACAAAAGAGCCATGGCTGCCCTAGTGAAAAATAAATATACTAAAATGTATTTGAAATATATTTATTTCATGCTAAAATAGTATGCTAAAAACACATATTTGTTAATGTACTTAATATAAATATCCTGCAACTGTACTAAACTGGTATACTTAAAGTCTACTAAATTGGAACAACTAATTTTGTACTTAATGCATTTTAATTGTTTGGAAGTAGTGCTGAAGTCCAACTAAATATATATACTGGAGTATATTTGATTGTGCTAAAATGGAACTATTGCAAGAATACTTCAGGTACACTTTAAATATCTCACATTTAAAGACCGATATTATTCAAAGATCATAACATCCTCTTCCTCTTGGCATTAAAACACATTTTAGGATTATTATTAAGAAATGTGCATTGTGCACAAATAAAGTTTAAATATAACTTTTATATCAGTAAGTCTTGAAGCGAAATGTCAATAAATATGTTATGAGATTTGAACTATACTTAGTATGAAAATATATATATATTTTAAATATATTACATTTTTACTAGGGTGACAAATCAGAGAGAGATTCTTTCTTGCTTCTTATCTACGATCTTATTAATATGCAAGTTAGTATTATTGTTTGAAGGCTTTTTAGAGGGCTTCCTTACAAAACGCAAATTGTATGTAGGATATCAGAGCGAATCAGACAATCTAAGATTTGGTCAAAACATTGTTGAGGCACGAGGAGTCCAAATTCCACAGAGGTTCAAGACAACAGGATGTCATAAATCAGTCCCCAGCCTCTCTGAAGCAAGCCTAAACCTAAGCCCCTGTCACAGAACAGTTTTCAACATTAACACAAAAGAACACATTGACAAGTCCAAGGAGATTGTAAAATTTTGGGGCAAGTTATCAAGAATAATGGTCAAAAGAGATGACCGCATGACTATCACACGATAGTAACTAGTCACAAGCTCCTCGTAAATTGACTTCTCCCACTTCACGACAAGAACAGACAGACTAAATTTCCTTACAGACATTTTAATCTCTGGTCTCCTTATGTCCACAGAATGCCAAAGAAACTTCATTTCCATGTGAAGATGCATCTAAATGACACTAAAAGGACTCGAGCAACTAACCATTGCTATATATCTAACCCCATATCATGTATCTAACCCACATGTTTAACCATCATGCCTTATTTATTGTGAATGTATTTTGAATAACTATTGAATAGCTTAAGGGGTCATATTCATGCTTGGTATGTGTGAGTTTGAATTTTCATGCTTGAAACGTTTCTCCCAGTCAATTCTTGGTCAAATGTATCATATCCTCGTGATAGACATCATGTCCAAAATCATACTCTACCAGAGCGGGAAAAACGCGGATCATGTGACTGATAAGATAACATGTTGATTTATGTATTGGAAGGAGAAACATTGCAACACCCCTAGCTACAATTGGTCGAAACACCATTTGGGTGTGTTAAACAACCTGGTTTAAATACTCAGGACACCATAACTTAGGCGGCTCGGCCTTTTTGGTTGTTTTTTTTTGCCTTTTCGCCTTTTTTTGCGGGTCTGACTTTTTGTGTTTAGCTTTTAGCCATGCGGCTTTTAGCTTTTTCACTCCTAGTCATGTTTCTTTAGCTTTTTGAGCGTGCTCTGGCTTGCACGCCATCTCCTCCAAAATCATGAGGAGAAACGCCACCTGGTCTCTTCAAACTTTACTTATATTTCTATTTCTTTAGTTTGTTTTATTTTCTCCACCCTCTGCTTCCTTTTCTCGCCCCACCGTTGGGTGTAATATGTGGTGGCTTCTGCCACTGCTGTGAAGAATCTTTCTCAGAGTCTTGGAGTTTTGATGCCAGAAGAGATTTTATTTTCAGAGACAATAAAACCTGAGAGAACTCTGCAGAGCAATCTGCCGATTCTTTTTCTGTACTCTCTTATATATTGTTTGTTCTCTAGGCGTGTTTAATGGTTTCATTTATATTTGTTATGGGATAATCACGATGCAGTCATGAGGCATTAATTTTATGTTCTGTGAAAATAAGGGCCCCATTTATGTGCCATCATGTGCTTATCATGTAGTTCACCATATGTCTGCACATTCCATTCTCATACAGATTTCTATACCTGCAGGCAAATACACATGATTATAATAGTAGAATAACTTAATACATAAATGGCCACATTCACACCTGTTATACCTGAACAATTTACATTTTATTTAATTAAAATCTTCTACATTATCAATAACATTTCCACATTAATTTCCTGTTAATCCAAAAACGGCATCACTAAAGAAAACTAAATTATTTCTATATTAATTCTTATTTTTTTCTTCTGTAAATGTTCAGTCTTTTAAATATAATTTCCTTTTTATACTTAAGGTTTTGCTTGTTTTATTCCCTGTGAACGGATCTGTAACATTAAGGAAGTCATCACAGTCCATTTTTTCTCCGTCTTTGTCACAAAAATTAGCATAAGAAAAATCACCATAATCAGTTTTTGTATACCTATATTTTTGTCCGTTATTGCTTTTGCTAATTTCTCTCCTGACACATTCGTCCATTTGTTTCACTTTATTCTCATAGTAATTTTTTATCTCATTCTCTGTCTTTAAGGCTTTGTTGAGTTCCATTTTAATTAAATATATCTGTTTCCCATTCACACAAGGCCACAGATGCAGTGTGTAATTAGAAGCAGCAGCCATAACTGAAAGGGAAAAAAGAGAGAAAAACTGAAAGAATGAAATGTGTTGTATATGCTCAGCATATCTTTTTACCTTATTTCTATGATGCATATTGACATAATGTAAATTGCAGTGCTCATAAATATGATATACTTAGTTGTTGTATGAATGTTAATCTTTAAAAACCATGCAATCCTGTACAAAGCAGTGTGTTGTTTTGCTCTTTATGTTCTTATTAGCCATTGTATGCTTTCACTGTGAAAGAGGGCATCTGCTCTACAGAGATAATGAATGACTGTATGTGCAGTGTGTGGAGCCGTGTGTGGAATCAGTAAAGAGGCTTAAATGCATGTGACTGAGAATGTTGAATAAAGACATGTGACCAGACGTGTGAGTGTAAACTAAATCAAACCTTTTCTATTAGCAGCCAAAGTCACACAAGACCACATAAATGCACTCAAATAGGCCTATGATTGCCTTATCATATCAATGTTTAAATACTTAAATTCTGAATATGGGCAGCATTCAGGGCAAACATATAGCCTAGGTGTCATATTATGCAGAGGTGCAAAGTCATATTTAAACAGAGAGGGTGTGAAAATGTAAGCTACAGTAAACAAGACTTCATGTTCATCGATTTAACAATGAATAGCAGTTGACTTCAAGATTGTAACAGCGTAGTAAATCTCTCCTGTTATGCGTTGTCAAAAATGATTTGAAAGGCCGTCTGCCGATAGTAACCGAACTACCCCGTCCTCGTCTGATGCCATGGCTAAATAGTTGTTAAGATTCTACACCACCACCGGCGGCGAACATCATCACCCCTTATTCATTCCCACCATCCTGCATAGGACAAAAAACTAGATCATAACCTAAATCAATTCCGAAGGATATACCAAACTCTTGTAAACCACTAATCTATTTGCCTCATAATATTACTGTAAATGAAACAAGGTATTTGGAAATAAGACTAAATAAAAATTTAATCAAATAATAAACTCGGACTTCTGACTGTTGACCAAATCTACTGAATCTCCAGTGCAAACTCTGACACTGTCCGAGTCAGTTTTAGTGAATCAAACCATACAGCGCCAGGGTAGTTCATTTCCCGAATGAACCAGTTCTTTTTATGAATCAAAACACTTAGGAATCAGGTTACAGAAACTGAATAACTTAAGTTATGACTGTGTTTCATTGGTTAAAGGAATTGTTCACACAAATGAAAACCCTGTTTTCATTTACTCACCCGTTTGTTCTGTGGAACACAAAAGAAAAAAAAACCTTGAAGAAACTAACTAAATAAAATCCCTTTCATAATGTTCCACAGAAGAAAAGTATTTTTTTTTATCGATTTTGCCTCAATTAATATCAATTATTTAAAAGGTAGGCCTACCTACAGAAATCTGTTGCAAACACAACTTGCAATAACTGTAACCTATTAAATGCATTTATTATTTGTCATACATGTTTTGGTCGAATCTGAAATCATCTTAACCTAACTTGTTTGGGTATATTTTTGACAAATCAGTCATTCTTGAGAAGTGGGACAAAACAGGGTGCAAAATTGAAAAAATAAAACCTTGTACTCAGACAAATGAAACTACATTTATGTATCTTATATGTACTAAGCTACTGAGCTATGCTTTGATACAACCTCCCAACTTTTCTCTTTTTTAACAAAATGTGCTTTTTTTATAGCTTGGACTGTGTAATATAATTTCAACTATATCTTTAACAGCATTCAAGATGTTTTTAACACTTCAAAACACATTCTCATGTTAGCAGACAAATTACATTTTCATGTGACCAACAATTCCTCAACAAATAAAAAATATCAATCAAATATGATCACACTTATTTTCCACCTGGACGGAGCTGACCCATCTCTGCCTATGATGACCAAACACCTGAAGTGTAGTAATATAATTTTAACTTATCAAATACCATTGAATCACTCAAATTACCTGTATTAAAAACAAACACCACCAAACAGCGGGATGCTCTATGTGTTTCTAAAGCTCTTATTCAAGGCCACTTTAGTATTTTGAATAGCTGGATGGCACACCCGCACCACCAACTCCCTCCTTATGGTGGGTCGCTGCCCAGGCTCCTATCTTGAGCGATCGTTGACAAATTCTCTGACCATTATCTTTCCCAAAACCAATTGAGTTCATGCAGTAGCCATTTTGTTTTTTCTGTTGATGCTATGCTAATGGTACTTGCTTCAGGAGAATACAATTATCTAAGTATTTCAAATAATTTCCTCAGAAATTGGTGTTGACATATCATGGCTGTGACACGGGAAATATTAACATTAGGATTTAAAATATTCTAAAACTATAAAACTTACCAGAGCCTGTCTGACACGGGTGTGTTCTGCAGAGGTGGAATGTGGCAAGGGGGTCCATTAGAGAGACAGCTGGCCCTGTTATTCCCTGATTTTTTTTTTACATTTTATTGAATGTCTGACGGTGCAGACAAAAAGTGGGAATGCAAAAAAAAAAAAAAAAAATCCTGCATGATTAACATGCATGTGTCATTCTAAAAAAAACTTGCTTTGATATGAGATATTATTAAGTGTTGCTTTTGATAAAACAAGCTCTTTTCCATCATTAAAAAAACATTTTTATCCATTTTATTGCATATGAACTGATTGACCCCCTTCTCTGTGGACCTGTTTTTAATTAGTGAGAGGACATTAATTAAAACCCAGATTTGGTATAATTACTGAATACAAGTTAATTGAAGGTGATATCCTTCTTGTTAAATACCCTCTATTCTGAATCCCTCATGCACCATTTCACATGAAAATATGATATATATTTTTTTTTTAAAGCTAATAGCAGTTACCCTGGCTGGACCTGTTTTTGTCCCACGTCTCAAGAATGACTGAAAGATTTATTCTTCAAAAGTACTAAACGAATGAATCGTAATTAGGACTCCCATGCCCACCGGAGGCCCCCAGCCAACAGAAACTTTTCTCTGACTCCGAACGCCAAACTCCTCCCAATCAGCAATCGCACACCACGAGCAGGCAGAGCTACGGAGCTGTAGTTGTAAGCGACCAGCAGCAGGCGAGTGGGTGACACCGTCAACGATCACACGGAAGAGAACACGGCAAGACAAGGGTGTCCGCTCCACATCACACATTCATGGCGCTGTGTAACGGGGATAGCAAGGTCAGTAAACCGGCCTGAGCATGTACACAACCCAAACGGTTCTACCCGTCCTTGTGCGTGTATCACCGGTTCTCGCCACCGGTACTCCCCGCTCACACGCGGCCCTGTCTGCGCTGGGAAACTTCGAGCTCGCCGCGGACCCGGGGTTTATTGCACTGTACATTTATTAAGGCATATTTGGTGTAATGGAGAATTTTTACTGTCGGTCCGTGCCTACAGCACTCCACCTGGATGATGTCGTGGTATGGTTTGTGATATAGCGAGATGATCGCATGCCCCAGGCGAAGCTCAGAGGCTCACCCGCGCGCAGCCCGCGCGCCCGCTGCAACTGAGAAACAGCAGGCTGAGTGCGTTACGGGGGGGTGTTTAGCCCGGGCTCGTGCTGTCGCAGCAGCTAAGCTAGTTAGCCACATCAATGTGACGATGCGGAGCTGCCATGGCATGAGGGGTTCGGACTTGTGGCTGAAAGCAACATCCAACCGTGGAAGCGCTGTAGCTTTTCATTCCATTGCTTACGCAAACCGATCTGTATAACTTTGATCATGTACGGACGTTATGACGGTGAACCAGAACTGCAAGTTTAACTGGTCTGTGTTAACATTCTATTTCATGAGCTGGAAGGTGTACCAGGCCCTTGCTTTTCACACTGGAGATAGGTCATCGCTTTGCCAGTAACATGAGGTACCCAGTTTCGTGTTGCACTCTTTCACCTGTGGTCCTAATTAAATAACTTTAATTTTTGTGTCTTGTGTGTGGTGTGCTGATTCAGCAGAAAGTGCGGTTCTTCGTTTTACTGATCTACTCCCAAACCACGTTGGGACGCGTTTTCATACTTCTAAACTAGAGGAGAGATGCATTGGCTTTTTTATTATGTACAGTATTCTCTTAATAGTAATAGGTGATCTATTTTTTTTGTCTCTCTGAATCTGCAAGTTGTGTTGGAAGTTTTCAAAATGAACAAAGTTAGTAATTAATGTCCAAGAATTGCTCAAAAAGTTTACTGCCCATCCTCAAGCTCAATTTGAAGAGTTGTGTTGTGTTAGCTTGTTCTTTAGATTAAAAAAAGTTTGATCCTTGTGCTGTACTTGCTCCAGCTAGGTCATCCCTTGATACGTTGATTATATATAATATATATTAATTATTATACGGGTATATATATAGTATAATTTATATACTATATTATAGTGAATGTATAGGTATATGCCTATATAATATTAGGGCTGTATGATATGGCCTAAATTTATATCACGATATATTTATTAATTTCGGTTGATACGATATAATTCCAATATCGATATAAACACTATAAAAACAAGCCTCGTAAAAACTGCCAAGAATGCCACAACAGATGTCTGTGCATACAAAACTTATGAAAAATGAATTTGCCAACTCTATGAAACCTACTCATATAAAACTATATAATATTTTAGAAAAAAAATGGCGCAAATAAATAAATGTTCACCTTTTTATTGGTATGGAGCCTGTCATCACAAACAAAAATGTAAATCACTGTTCCAATAAATTTCAGACTCTCCTTATTAATATTAATATTTTGTACTTCAAACTATAGGATAACATACCAGTCAACAGTTTTTGAACAGTAATGTTTTTTTTTTTAAAGAAGTCTTTTCTGTTCACCAAGCCTGCATTTCTTTGATCCAAAATACAGCAAACGGTAACATTTGAAATATTGTACTATTTACAAAACTGTTTTTCCTATTCAAAGAGGTGTTAAAGATATAATGTATTTCCGTGACTTTCAAAGCTCCACGAGTTTAGCTCATTACTCCAGTCCACATGATCCCTTGCAGAATCAATCATTCTAAGATCTGATTTGCTGCTTCAAAAACATCTTATTATTTATGAATGTTAAAAACAGCGAGTAGATTTATCTATTTTTCAGGTTTCTTTCTTTGATGATGACAGCTTCAAAGAACAAGCATTGATCTGAAATAGAAATCTTTTGTAACTTTATTAATGTCTTTATCATCACTTTTGATCATTTTAAAACATCCTTGCTAAATTAAAGCAATAATTTCTATAATATAATTTTTTAAAAGAGCTTTTGAATGGTATAGTGTATAATGTTACGAAAGCTTTTTATTTCTGATAAATGCTGATCTTTGGATCTTTCGATTCATCAAAGAATCCTGAAAAAAAATCAATCTGTTTTAAATATTGATAATCAGCAATCAGCATATTAAAAATGAGTGTACCTACGGTGTAACGCTATCATGTGACTCTGAAGACTGGAGTAATTATGCTGAAATTTCAGCTTTGCATCACAGAAATAAATCAAATTTTTTAAAATATATTCAAATAGAAAGCAGATTTTTTTAATAGTAACACAATCTGCAAATGTTACTAGAGTTTTGGTGCTTTGATCAAATAAATTGCAGGCTTGGTGAGCAGAAGATAATTCTTTGAGAAACATTAAAAATCTTGCGGTTCAAAAACCTTTAACTGGTAGTGTAGGCTTATTATTCTTATAGATTGAAACGTGCATTAACCAGGATAACGAGTATGAAACATGCTCCGAGTTGCTTCAGAAAACAAAAAATTAGAGCAACAACAAAAGCATGTTGCGGGAAATGGGTTTATTATTGAAAATGCAAACTGCTTGTCTGCCAGAAGGAGGCGCTGTGAGCGGTGAAACTAGCGGCTTCTCCAGTAATGGCTGTAAATAAAGCTGCTCCGCTCATGAACGCTACTTTATCAGCTAAAAATGCCATCTAAACTATTCTGAAAACAGTCGGTTCCCTTCAGAGATACATTCATATAAAACACCCGCGACGTGTTTGATTTTGAAACGTGCAGTGCTCATGTTTATTCAACGAAGTCTAATGCCACAAATAAATCAATGTATGGGAAACACTGGTAATGTATATCGGAAATGTGTTTAAAAATCATATCACCGTTATTGAAAAAAAATAATATCGCGATACATAATGATATTGAATTACTGTCCAGCCCAATATATATATATATATAAGAATATGTTCATCCGGGAATTGTAGTTGTGACCCTGAAAAACCCACAACATAATAAGGGTCCCGTTTAATTTTTTTTGAGATTTATGAAATCTGAATAAATAAGCTTTCCATTTATGTATGGTTTGATAGGACAATATTTGGCTGAGATAGTAGTCAACATTTGAAATGGATCAATACCCGTTCTTGTCTTAGGACAACTTTGATGAACTTTTTTGATCCACTTCAAATGTTGACTACTGTATTTGAAAATCTGGAATCTTAGGGTGCAAAAAAATCTAAATATTGAGAAAATCACTTTTAGAGTTGTCCAAATGAAGTTCTTAGCAATGCCTATTACTAACCAAAAATTCGTTTTGGATTTAATGGTAGGAATTAAACATATCATCATGGCAGGATCTTTACTTAAAGGGTTCATGTAATGCGATTGTTGATTTTCCTTTCTCTTTGGAGTGTTACAAGCTCTTGGTGCATAAAGAAGATCTGTGAAGTTGCAGAGACTAAAGTCTCAAATCCACAGAGATAGGGGGAGGCTTTAAAAAATCTTGTTTTTTTTTAATATAAAATCTGTTTATTGAACTTTATACAATAATAAAGTACAAATCAGGAGAAAAAGAGATATTATTTATAAAAGTTTAGAGTCAGCCACACCTACCTAAAACTGGCTCATTCTAACATGCCCCCACATACCTACATCACAATGTGGGAAGATTTGCACAACGCCGCCCAAATGTACACTCAGCAGAGAAAGAAGTGTAAACTTTTTCCTCGCTGTAGTATGTTGCTACTCGCCTGCCATGTTGTGAAGATGATGTGTGTTTCGTTGTGAAAGCGAAATTTCTTTGTTTGGTCTTCCAAAAGAGGCGATATCTGCTTTGTCATGCCTAGAGTTGATCTGTGCTGGTCTCTGAAGAAATACATCAACTTCGCGCTGTGGATCGCCGGATCGGCTTTCACCGTGGGCGAAGCGGAGTCCAGCCCGGGGTCATATGTGGTTGCCGCAAGCCTGCCGGACTCTCCTTCGTCGAATCCGCCGGCCGCGCCACCGTTCTCAAGCCTGCTGCCTCTGCTCACTCTAGCCCTCCGGCCGGTCCTCACTCTAGCCCGCCGTGTGGGACGCTGTTTCATTGTGAAAGCGAAACTAATTTGTTTGGCCTTCCAAAAAAGGACACGACTACAAATCAGTGGTTAAGTTTTATTTACATCACTGTTCCAGAACACTTCAACCTAAATATTAATTTGTGTGCAGCACATTTTTTGGAGGACGTTTCCTGATCCTGGTCGAGTAGACTACAATGCCGGCAGTTCTGACTCACAGCCTGTAAGTACACTTTCATATTTAAAAGATTTGCCACTGACGATTCAAACACAAGTTTTGTCAGTTAGAGTACGCTTGGTCGTTTGTTAATTTCTCCAAATCACAAATGCAGACAGTATAATTCATTATAATCAGTAATTATGTCCACTCTGGATGCAACAAATGCCTCGTTTTATAATGGGTTTTAATGTTTTTGTCTCATTGCTCCGGCCGGACAAGGCATCACAATATGTAAGGGGCGTAACATTTCCGTCACGCTTGAGGTATTCGGCCAATCACAACGCACTGGTTAGCTGGCCAGTCAGAGCACACCTCGTTTTTCAGACCCGATGAGCTTTGTAAAAATCAACGCGTTTTCAGAAAGGCGGGGCATAGAGGAGAAGTAATAATGTATAGTATGTGGAAAATAAGGTGTTTTTTTTTACCTTAAACCGCATAAACACATTTTATTACACCAAATACACCAAATAATGTTCGTTTTAGCAACATCATATTACCCCTTTAAATTTCCTAATGATTGTTTTGGCATAACCCATACAGTGTTTTTTGGCTATTGTTACAATATACCTGTGCTAGCTTATGACTGAGTTTTGTGTCCAGGGTCATCATTTAATAAGAATGGGCATAATTTAGTAATAATAAATAAACTGGACTGAATGACCAAATTTTGCCAATTAATCGATGTGCCTCTTTTGGAATTACTACATTAAACAACACAATGTGCAGGCAGGGTCCAGCTATTATTGATTTTAATGCACTACACGGGACATTTATCAGAAGCAGCACATCTTTAGTCTCCAGTCACATGCACACATGCGCCTTTAAATGCATCACAAATTTCATTAGTAGCATTTTACTTGCTTAGCATGGGGAATTACGTAATGCGTGTTCTTCACTGTGCTTTTTGTGTATGTGTGTATCTGCAGCTGGATATCGTTGGAGAGCCTAAAGATGGTTTATGTTCCTACGAGGGTGCCGTGGTGATTCTAGACGCAGGAGCGCAGTACGGGAAAGTGATTGACAGGCGGGCACGAGAGCTGTTTGTCCAGTCTGAGATTCTGCCTTTGGAAACGCCAGCCTTCGCTATCAGAGAGCAGGGTTTCAGGTGAGCCCATCGGTGCCAAGATAGATGTAGTAGTTGATGCTGCTTGGTTCTCACGTTAAAAAGTGCCAGGGAAACCTAATTGAATTGCAAAGTAGAAATGTTTGATATGGTAACCGTCCGACAGGCTTTAGTATCTAAACTAACATTCTGTGAATCAAAGGCCTTCTTCCTTTTAAAGCAGAAGACATTAGAATGATTAATCTTCATTGCTTGTAGCACGTTTTCTTAGTTGGAAACTTTAAACTTTGTGAAAACACTGCTATTGGGTTGTAAAAGTTAAAATGTTAGGTATTGGTGTATGTTTTATTCCATTGCATTTCAGGTTTTATTAAATAGCAGCTGTGTGGTGCAACTAAGAGTAAAAATTGTGATCAGGATTTATTAGTCGTTGTGTACTTGAGGTGTTATAAATAAAGACTGTTTTCTATTTTCAAATGTTTTTTTAATGCATTATCGGGGACTGCAAACACATTGTGTTATTGTACAGTTATAATCATCACCCAGCTTCACCTTTAAGATCTAAAACTATTCTAGAAATGTTTAAGGCACCAGTTGCTGAAGATAAACGGTCATATTGGTTTATTTTGTTTGCCGGTCTGTCCTTGAGAGAACACAGTGTGAGTGCTGTGCGTTCCACCTGTGAGGACATAAAAGGAAACAAAGCCGTTGTGTTTTTCCGAAGCTGTGAACATTGAGACTTGGAATGTGGCTGATAGAAGGACAGAATAACCCACAAGTTGGAGAGATAAGTGGCTTAGATGATCTGGCCTTTGCATTAGAACTTCCCTAGTCTCACTGATTCAACAGACAGACAGGCTCTTTCCATTATTCTCAGTCCACTTGGGGTGTGTGTTGTAAATTATATTTTGGTTCATGTAAATTGGTTTATAATGTTAAATCAAATGATTTTCTCCAAGTTAGGCCATTCTTATATCCGGAATGTCCAAACTTGTCTTTCTGAATACTGCACCCCCCCCCGGTTTGATCCACCATAATTTCACATCGGAAAACCCCAGTTTCCTACAGGGCATCTGCTATGGAATTGCCAGAAGTGAGAACCCGAATTAGCAAATCAACTTATATCATGTGGATTAAACATTGCTCTAGCTATTATACTTGTCACGCTTACCAATCGAACGTTTGAATTGTCATATTTTTTTAAATTATTATTCTTTATTACTTTAAAATAAGTCCTCCTTAACCGTTCAGCAGGCTCCATTTGTTTTTAACCAATTTCTAGTAGTTGGGGGGGCTGTTGCCTAGGACAGCGACTTGTAGGGCCGCGACACCTGCCTGTAGGGGCGAGTTGGTGAGGGGGGGTGACAATTTCTTATCATGGAAGTTATAGCCGGTGACCACAAATTCTCACATGGTTATCCAGTAGTATCACGGTATTTGTGAAAATGCGCTGGAGATGTTCCCAAAAAGGGGAAGACCGCGGGCATTTGGGTTCTTCGCATCACCCACACCGCCTTCCGGACTTGGTCGGTCACCCGGGGGCAGCTGTTTTGAAAATAGTAGCGCTGTGGCGTGCAACAGTGGGTGACCGACCTGGTCGCTGCGGATTGCCGGGTGTGGGGGGGCACGCCCGGCGTCAGGCCACCGCGCGGGCAGCTATGCTGTAAAGATTGCCCTGTCACGAGCTGAACAACACGGTGGCTGGGGGGGTGTCGCCACGGGGGGTAGCGGCCGTGGTGGCCTGCTCCCATTAAAAGAACCTCACATGTCAGCCTTTAAACATAAGAAAATTATACGCGGTTCATCAAAATGATAATTGATGTAATACATATTAATGTACTTTAATCTGCTCCCTTTACTATAACCTTCTAGAAACGTCATCTGAACTGCCTGTTTTAAACAAGTGTCGAAGCCACATAAGGCTGGTTATTATTCATCAACCCGTACCGCCCCCACCGGGTCAACCAATGTTCAGCTTCAGATGGCAGGCAAATTCGGCGCAATCAATCCATTTTTGGCCATACAAACTGCATGCACAGACTGAATGTAAAATAGATCGCTGTAAATTCCTACTGCGGCGTTCTGTACCCCTCGTCTCCAATTCTAACGTCCGTGCTTGCCCCTCCCCTTCCCCTTCTCTACGCTCGTTCCGCCACGTCAACTAGAGTCTCATTGACCAATCGGGCAGACAACGCGCGGGCCTCAGTGGCGCCTGGTGCGTCCTTAACAGGGGGAGCGGGTCCGAGGGTGTGTCCCTCGGACACGCGCCGCCCGTCACACATACAGGGGGGGGAGCGTGCACCGGGCGACTAATTTCCCAGTGCTCTCCCGCTATAGCTACCTTGGTCACCATTGCCAGATTAAACAAATGCCATCGAATCTTTCTAGAAACAGTCGAACCTCAAGGTAACATTCATATTTATGACTTCATCATAATTTCATTGCATAATTCCCCTCTGCGCCTTTAGCACCGTCTTTTAAACCTCCCCCACTCATGTGACTTCCTTCTCGTCACCCAACCCATGACAAATAAACACACCAACAACAAACAATCCCACACACTCACACAACAAACACAAACCGAAAAACAAAAAAAACTACCACCCTCTGCTTCTGTGCGCACATGAGACTGTTACGTAAAACTGTGCTTTATGCTGGACAGTACTTATCGCGAGTTGTTCAAATCACGGTAATCTAATACAGTTTTAATGATAATTAAAATATGAAACTGTAATACTAACCGTGGGGCATTTTATCATGATTTATCGTCAAACTGGTAATCGTTACACATCTCTATTCTGTTTGAATATTTTTAAAATGTTATTTATTCCTGTGATGGCTAAGCTGATTTTTCAGCAGCCATGAATCCAGTTTTCAGTGTCACATGATCCTTCAGAAATCATTGTAATATTCTGATTTGGTGCTAAAGTAACATTTCTTCTTATTATTAATGTTTAAAACAGGTGTGCTGCTTAATATTTTGTAATAAGTATGGTGCAATATTTTTTCAGATGTGTGTATATATATATATATATTGTATATATATATATATGTGTGTGTGTCTATATAAAACGATAAATGGTTTTTTTTATGCTTGCCAGATGATGAACAAAGTTTTTGGAGGCACAGTACACAGGAAGAGTGTGAGGGAGGATGGTGTTTTCAACATTGCTTTGGATAATTCCTGCTCGCTCTTCAGGTATAAGTCCCTTCATTATGGCAGATTTTTATTTATTAATTTATTTATTTTTTTGTCATCATGTTTCATACATGCCTTAACTTTATCATTTATAAATTTGCAAAGTAGTTAATAGTTTTCTTGCGCTGAAATCCTTTTGTGTATTTCAAGGGGGCTGCAAAAGGATGAGCATGTTCTGCTGACACATGGTGACAGTGTTGACAAAGTAGCAGATGGATTCAAAGTTGTTGCACAGTCAGGAAACATAGTTGCCGGTGGGTAGGCGAACCTGAAGAATATTTCCTAGACATGCTTTGTATCAAAAAAAGTGTTGCTGGAATCAGCTGGATTCTTTGTGGATCTTTGTGGTTTAAGACGTTTCCTGTCTTCATTTCTGTCTTAGCCATTGCTAATGAGCAGAAGAAACTTTACGGCACTCAGTTTCACCCAGAGGTCGATCTGACTGAGAGGGGGATGGACATGCTACGCAACTTCCTGTTTGAGATTGCTGGCTGTAGCAGTAACTTTACAGTACAGAACCGTCAGCTGAACTGCATCCGGGAGATTACAGAGAAGGTGGACAAATCCAAAGTTCTGGTGAGTATCTTTTAAAACAATCATTGATCACTTAAAGGATAACCGTTGCATTTTCCGTATCATGTCTCAGGAAACTTTCACTATCTTTTAAATTACATTCAGTGATTCTAGTGCAAATGTTGATATTGTTAACTAAAACAATAAAAAATAGTTTTCTGTAATTGCTTTAAAGCATAAATATTAGATGAAAATCTTAAGTTCGCTTTGTCAAGTTTGAGTTGAATTGCTCAAATTAAAATTGAAACAAAAAAAGGTGACAAAATACATAAAATTACAAAAAAGTTAAATTTAAATGAATACCGAATATATTAAACTAAAAGCTAATTCAAAACGTTAAATACTATGGGCCAGATTTACTAAACACGGCAAATTAGCGTTAGATTGCAATTCCATAAAAGCACCAATGGGAGGGAAAATTCTGCGGGTGATTTACTGACAATGCGCACATTAAAGAACACAGACAAATCATTTCCATAATGACCAGCGCAATCTACAAAGAGCAGCGCAAATTGCCGACTGCTTTAAGACATGCTTATTTTGGGCGTTAAATAGTAGCACAAATACCAGTAATTTGATGAGCGCAAACATTAGATCATGTTGTGTGATTCATTTTAATACTCTCCTCCCAAAAATTTTGCGTCTCAAAAGGAAACTCCTGCAAATGCATTTTCAATAAGGTCAGGCGCAAATAATAACTGTCAGTACCTTTTTCATCTGTAATTTTTCACTGTCTTTACTAAATCCTGACAGTACTATTTTAACGTCAAAAGACAGTTTGCGTTGGCACAAGCTGTTAGTAAATCTTGCCCAAAAATGGTAAATAAGCACTGTTCTAGTGGCACAGAAATTAGACTAGACACATTTAAAGAGGAATCATTCACTAATTATAATAATTAAGAGATTTCTGTTTACTAAAGCTTAGATTGAATTGGTTAGCAAATACTTGCATGCATGTTTGGTGGATGTTACTGTTATTGTGGGCTCAATGAGATACTGATCTTACTCGATCTATGAAGGGCCTTTTGTTTGGTTGAAGGCACATATGTGATTAGTGCCATAGTACTCTAATTTGTTTAATTCCTATTAATTGCTGTTGCTCCAGGCAGTGCTTGGGTAGGATGTGTAAGAGTGTGTGTGTTTAACTCATTAAAAATTCCAATTAGCATTCTTTCCTAAAGCAAGGTGATTTCCTCCCTGAGCTTGTGCAAAGTGGGTCTTTTCTCTAGAGCATAAACTGAGGGTTTTATTGGATTTGCAATCTATTAATGAGCACAATATTATAGTAATATTATTTGTGTATTTCCCCCAAAGTCATCTCTGGTGTACAGTTTATTCTGTGTATTTGAACATTTGGGTTTATTGGATGTATTGTTTACAGTTACAGTCCGAAGTGAGCCAGGATCTCTGTGTATGTTTATATGTGTGCAGGTGTTACTGAGTGGTGGCGTAGATTCTACTGTGTGCACGGCCCTGCTGAATAAAGCCCTAAATCAGGAGCAAGTGATTGCTGTTCACATCGACAACGGCTTCATGAGAAAGAGAGAGAGTCAAAGTGTTGAGGAGGCATTGACTAAACTCGGCATCAAACTCAAAGGTAACATTCGGAAGATTCCTTTTGGTACTCCGGTCAATGAAATAGTTTAGCATAAACTATTTATTTGTTTTATTTATTTATAATTTACTGCTTTTTATAAAAAAAAAAATTCAAGCTGTTTGTTTTCTTTCTTTCTTTCTTTCTTTCCTTTTGTTTAATAAATTAATCCGTTTCTTTTTCTTTGTTTGTTTGTTTGTTTGTTTCTTTTGATTATTCAAGTGTATTTATTTTATGCATGCATTATCATTTATTATCTATATTAAAGGGATTATTCACCCAAAAATGAAAATTTGCTTTTAATTGATTCCATCCAAGATGTATGTGACACTTTTTTTTTCCAGTAAAGAAGATTTTTAACTGAAACCGTGGTCCTTTGTGATTGATAAAATGAAAGCCAGTGGCTACCGTTACTTTGAGAGTCAAGAAAGAATATCAAGCAACACAAATTAACACCCATGACAACTGGCGATATATTTTCTGTTATATTTTTAGACATATTTTCAGTTTAATAATTTTTTATTTTGGTGCATCTCTAGTAATGTTGTAACTGTTCCGTTTCTTGCACTGACCAATTGTTTCATTTCATAAAACATCTATATAGTATCAGGAGCCATGGGTATTAATTTTGTATTGCCTGATATACTTTTTTGACTCTCAAAGTAACTGTAGCCATTGATAAAATTTTTATGAATCACCAAGGACCACAGTTTCACTTAGAAATCTTCTTTATTGTTTTACTGAAGAAAAGTCACCTATTGGATGGCCTGAAGGTAAATTTATAACAAATTCTTATTTTTGGCTGAACTGTCCCTTTGAATGACAAGTAAAACACATCAGTGCTGAGACTAAGAAGTCACTCTCTCTGCATTACAGTTGTAAACGCAGCACACACCTTTTACAACGGCACAACGACCCTTCCAATATCAGAAGAGGATCGCACACCCAGGAAACGCATCAGCAAAACACTCAACATGACCACCAATCCAGAAGAGAAACGGAAAATCATTGGGGATACATTTGTAAAAGTATGTAGCTCTGCTTTGTAGATGGCTGTGTGCCACACCTTGTTTTGACCAATAACTGAGTTGATGATCAGATGGTCCTGTAATGATGTTAGTGTGGGTAATTGTTGACTTCAGTATTGGTTTGCCTAAAATGTCTTGTGAACGCATCAAGCAAGACTTCGCCTGGAGAATAAACCTATTATAGCGCATTAAAGTCCCTTGTGTTACGAAGTGATCTGAGAATGTTTAGCAGATGATGGACTATAGTTTGGAGCAGAACAATGAGACTCTTTATATCCTTGTCTTTTTTAGGTTGCAAACGAGGTGATCGGAGAGATGAATCTGAAGCCAGAGGATGTGTTCTTGGCGCAAGGCACGCTCAGGCCAGACCTTATTGAGAGTGCGTCTCACCTGGCTAGTGGGAAGGCCGAAGTTATCAAAACTCACCACAACGACACAGAGCTTATCCGCAAACTCAGAGATGAGGTAAAGATTAACATCAACCAAATTTGTGTTGAGCCATGGTGCCAGCATTGTAGTTGCCGGTTTGAGTCCTGCTTGCAACATATCCTAATACTGCCTAACCTGTCATTAAAGTCATGTAACACTTCACTTTATCTATATTAAAGACTGAAAAATATTTTTCTATATTTATTCAGTTTAACAGTTTTTGCCAACATTGGTGTACTGAAGCCGAGAAAGTGGTTTTAGAAGTGAGTACACCCCTCACATTTTTGTAAATATTTTATTATATCTTTTCATGTGACAACACTGAAGAAATGACACTTTGCTACAATGTAAAGTAGTGAGTGTACAGCTTGTATAACAGTGTAAATTTGCTGTCCCCTCAAAATAACTCAACACAAAGCCATTAATATCTAAACCGCTGGCCACAAAAGTGAGAACACACTACTAAGTGAAAATGTCCAAATTGGGCCCAAAGTATTAATATTTTGTGTGGCCACCATTATTTTCCAGCACTGCCTTAACCCTCTTTGGCATGGAGTTCACCAGAGCTTCACAGGTTGCCACTGGAGTCCTCTTCCACTCCTCCATGACAACATCACGGAGCTGGTGGATGTTAGAGACCTTGAGATGCTCAATAGGGTTTAGGTCTGGAGACATGCTTGGCCAATCCATCACCTTTACCCTCAGCTTCTTTAGCAAGGCAGTGGTCGTCTTGGAGGTGTGTTTGGGGTCTTTATCATGTTGGAATACTGCCCTGCGGGCTGTGGCCCAGTCTCCGAAGGGAGGGATCATGCTCTGCTTCAGTATGTCACAGTACATGTTGGCATTCATGGTTCCCTCAATGAACTGTATAGCTCCCCAGTGCCGGCAGCACTCATGCAGCCCCAGTCCATGATGCTACCACCACCATGCTTGATTGTAGGCAAGACACACTTGTCTTTGTGTTCCTCACCTGGTTGCCGCCACACACGCTTGACACCATCTGAACCAAATAAGTTTATCTTGGTCTCATCAGACCACAGGACATGGTTCCAGTAATCCATGTCCTTAGTCTGCTTGTCTTCAGCAAACTGTTTGCGGGCTTTCTTGTGCATCATCTTTAGAAGAGGTTTCCTTTTGGGACGACAGCCATGCAGACCAATTTTGATGCAGTGTGCGGCGTATGGTCTGAGCTCTGACAGGCTGACCCCCCCACTCCTTCAACCTTGCAGCAATGCTGGCAGCACTCATACGTCTATTTCCCAAACACAACCTCTGGACATGACGCTGAGCACTTGCACTCAACTTCTTTGGTCGACCATGTTGAGGCCTGTTCTGAGTGGAACCTGTTCCTGTTAAACCGCTGAATGGTCTTGGCCACCATGCTGCAGCTCATTTTCAGGGTCTTGCAATCTTCTTGTAGCCTACGCCATCTTTATGTAGAGCAAAAATAATTTTTTTCAGATCCTCAGAGAGTTCCTTGCCATGAGATGCCATGTTGAACTTCCAGTGACCAGAATGAGAGAATGAGAGCGATAACACCAAATTTAAAACACCTGCTCCCCATTCACACCTGAAAACTTGTAACACTAATGAGTCACATGACACCAGGGAGAGAAAATGGCTAATTGGGCCCAATTTGGACATTTTCACTTAGGGGTGTACTCACTTTTGTGGCCAGCGGTTTAGACATTAATGGCTGTCTGTTGAGTTATTTTGAGGGGACAGCAAATTTACACTGTTATACAAGCTGTACACTCACTACTTTACATTGTAGCAAAGTGTCATTTCTTCAGTGTTGTCACATGAAAAGATATAATAAAATATTTACAAAAATGTGAGGGGTGTACTCACTTTTGTGAGATAATGTATTTAGCTGTAGTATACTCCGCCCCTCCAGAGAGAGGCGCACATAGGGCGTCTCTTCAGTTAGAGGAACTCACTTATGGCTTGATCCTAACAGTTGTTTGCTGGTTCTTATGAATGTCTTGCCCTTCAGGGTAAAGTAATCGAACCACTGAAGGATTTCCATAAGGATGAAGTGAGAGCACTAGGTCGAGAGTTGGGGCTCCCTGAAGAAATAGTCTCTCGACACCCCTTCCCTGGTAAGACCATCAGAAATATTCAAATCCCTTTTTCTGCCTAATTAAAAAATTATTTTGTTTCAGTTTCACTAATAATTAAGCCCGGAACACACCAAGTCAACGTCAGGCCTTCTGTGAGCATCTGTTATGTTAGTTTGTTTGGTGTGTTCCACACGTCAGCTCTCGTTGGGCTCACGTCGGCGGTAGTTTGTCCGATTCAACATGTTGAATTGGCGTCAGGGCGGTCGGCGCAAGTGAGAACGCTGATTAGATGTTCAGTTTAGCGAATGAGTCAGTGCCCGAGAATTAAAGCGAAAGTGATGAAAACTAGTAAGGAAATGAAGGTGGCACAGATAGAAGGCTGTTCTAATGTTACGTGATCTTACCCCAAGCATTCCAATGTGCGAATATTTTCATAACAACATGAGCCGCTTAAAATTAAGAAAGTTACCAACAGAACTGATTAAAAACGTATTAACATAACACATTAAAAATGGTAAGCAAGCGCTGCTTTGTTGACGTTTCATATATCTGCGTTTATCTTGTATATCCTTGTTTCGGTTTCTTATTTTAAATGACGAATATATACTATTGATAGCTACTGATATAGACAGTTAATTCCTCTCATTCCTCTCAGTTGGTGTTTAGTATTGAACAAATTTAATGGTTATTTTTAATAATAAAAGTATGCACATCTATACAACAAGCACACATTAGCAGTCAAAAGTTTGGAGATTTATATATAAATATGGGCTGCCCCCATCAAG
The DNA here is from genome assembly GCA_018155175.1 of Sinocyclocheilus anophthalmus. Lineage (NCBI taxonomy): Eukaryota > Metazoa > Chordata > Actinopteri > Cypriniformes > Cyprinidae > Sinocyclocheilus > Sinocyclocheilus anophthalmus. The sequence continues at coordinate 40,917 of JADLZN010005104.1, forward strand.
TTAGCCAGGGAAGAAGCATACTTCAACATGTTAAATATATATTGCATAATAATCCCGAAATTGCTTCATTTAGTCATACTATTCGACTGGTAGTCATGTTAGCACCTCTTAAAAATCAAACAAATCTAAACGGTCTTTCATTTGTGTGTGTGCGGGGCGCCGGACAAATGGGTGTCTATTAGGTCTGTAAACTTTCGAAATGCATATGACTTGAGGCTGAGCTCTAATTGACCCTCCCACTCTGATTCTGCATGTATCAGAGAAGTTCTGCACTCCGGTGTGTTTAGCGCTCACACTCACTGATCTATATATAACTGAACCGCACTCTGGCCCACCTCTTCCAACCGAGCCAGGGACGGCTAAACGAACCGCTCCCGAGTGGGGCACAGAGTGATCACACCAGTCAAACGAACCGAGCTTTGGGGGTCAAACGCGCTCGGGCACGGTTAAGATATTGAGAGTACACTTTAAGTTGTCCAAAACTTGGATTGTTACCGACTTCTGGTGAAAATTTCATGTCAACAGCACCTTTAGAAATATATTTACTGAGGAAAAATGGTGATGTGTTCAATACTTTTTTTTTTTACCCTCTGTATGTGTTTTATTCAGCGATGCATTAAATTAAGTATGTGACACTAAACTAAAGATTTATATTTTAAAATAATGCTGTTCTTTTGAACTTTCTATTCATCAAAAAAAACTAGAAAAAAATGTTTCATGGATTCCACAAAAATATTAAGCAGCACAACAATTTTCAACATTGATATTTAAAAAAAACAAAAGGATTGAGCACCAAATCAGCCTGTTAGAATGATTTCTGAAGGATTATGTGGCTGCTGATAACTTAGCTTTGCGATTACAAAAATCAAATACATTTGAATATTTCACTATTACGGTTTTATTTATTTTTTATTCAGTAAATGCAACCTAGATGAGAATTCCTTTGGGGAAATATACTGTAAAGCCCAACATTTAGAAGGGTAGTATGTTTTAAATGTATGATGCACATGTAAAGATTAATTGCGACTAATGACGATTAATGACTAATGTGTGTGCTTTGCTGAAATGTGTGTTGCAGGTCCAGGCCTCGCCATTAGAGTGATCTGCGCCGATGAGCCTTACATCTGTAAAGACTTTGCCGAGACCAACAACATCCTAAAAATCATCACAGACTTCTCAGCCAGTGTCAAAAAGGTGTGCGCGCGCGCAAATTTAAACATTGCTTATTTCTTCGCTAAATTATTGACAGTGACCTTAAATAATTGATGATCTTCAACTTAAAAGTCTGTAAGTTTGCTGATTAAGTTGAAAGTGTATACTTGAAAGCACACAGTCGTTCCAGAGTTCCCTCTGGATTATATATGGCATGCTATACAATCTCAATCCTTTTGATGTCAATCCATTCAGCCTCACACCCTTCTTCAGAGAGTGAAGTCATGCATATCAGATGAGGAGGAAGAGAAACTCATGCAGATCACCAGCCTTCATTCACTAAATGCCTTTCTGCTGCCAATTAAAACTGTCGGTGTTCAGGTAAGCATTGTTTTCTGCCATTGCTTTCATGTCACATTCAGACATATTTGTAATGTTAGCATAAGAATTATTTATTTCGGGGGGTTTTTTTGCACTGGCCGATATGTCAGCCACCTTGGTCTTATGCTGACACGTAGTTTTCGTTTACAGATGCCATTGCAGAAATGCACTCAGCAGTCAGCCCTAATTCATTTATTCCACATGCAAAAGTGTCCAATAATGGAGTTATTGAGATAAAGTAAATAGTATTTGGCAGGTCATGTGAGCTCAACATATTGAGGCAATCCTTTCACTGTAAAATAAAACTTCTTTTATTAGGCTATTTCACTCAAGTCTTAATTTATCGGAGTACATGATTTTTAATGTATTTGCTATGAAGCATGATGGGAGAGTTTGGGAAACCTATTTGGAAAGCAAATAATTACAAATCTGTGTTATTTCCCCTCAGCTGCCATTTTAATTGTTGTTAGTGCCAATGTTATGATCTACAACTTAGACTAAAACTATTAAACGTTATTGAAATATTAAATGTAAAATGTAAAATAAATAATTTTTCCTTGGCAACAAACTGAATAAGTTTAGGTTGAAATATTAAAACAAAAAATAAGCAGAAATACATTTAAAAAAGACAAGCTAATAAAAATGTATATCACAAAAGTACTTAAACTAGAATTAAAATGAAAACTGAAAAGATAGCAGTAAAGCCTAATTAAAAATGTTAATATATACTAAAAAGTTTATAAATAATACTAAAATAACACTGGTTACGGTGACTGTTCACTTGTTTGAGGTGAAATTTATACTGTCACAAATGACAAACTCTTCTGTCTGGCTGCATTGTCTGATGACATTTTCCTGCATCAAAACATTTGTGGTTTGCCTTTCAAACACAGTTCCATTGAAACACACACAGTGTTGCTTATTCCCTTTCTATTGCTGTGTTTCATTTGATGTTATTTGTAGTAATGAAAATGTCAAAGAGCAGTACTGTCAGTGCAGCACAGTCTGGATATCAGCATATAGAGTGATCGTTCCTCTGCTGCTGTGTGCGGATCTCATGATGTTTGTATTTATAGACCGGTTTTCAATCATAGTGCCAGAGGAGGCTGGATTACGTCTGTGAGATGAAGCCATTAGACAGAACGCGTCCAGACAGAGGCAGTCAGCGTCTCACCACATTGGTTGATGATGCATGGCTGGGTGTTCCTCTAACAGACTGCTTACTGCTATACCATGCTGTGCTAAAATTACCACGGTCTCCAGACTCTGAGCTGGGACATGCTGACATGCAGGGTGGCAAAACGTTTTAAATTCAGTGCAGGCGTGCACTGTATTTATGCATGTTGTTAAGATCTGTTGTTGTTAACGGATAATAGTTTTAACAGTTGGCGTCTTCTCCACAGTTAGAATGTACTCATTCTGCACAAATGTTTAAAATGAATCTTTCTGGAGATGTTGGAGTAGGCCTGGGCGATAAAACGGTATCGATATTTAACGATGGTACACCACCTTCGATATCGATATAAAAAAATGTTCGATATAGGCACGTGCTATGAGTGACACAGACAGCACACACAAACACGAACACATGCTGAATTGAGTGCTGTGCCTGCCAGTGATGAGAAGATTGTGAATAAAAAAATTTATATTAGTCGAATTTAAAATAAACATTTGCATTTGAATGTTAGGAGTGCGTCAGGGAGCGTCATCAGTGGTGCACGAGATGTGGTGATAATAATGTAAGTGACGTTGTTGCATTTTAATGTTTTGTTAGTCTAGCCCACGAGACGCGCCGCGGCTGTTATGCATTCAAAATATTAGAGAAACCTATAGAAGCTCAATGTGGAGAAGATCTTGATCAGGTGAAAATCGAAACCAAGCCATTCACGCAGAACGCATATTCGGCGCATTTTTTAGATGGACAAATATGACTGCTGCACTCGTGTCACACAAGAGATTTAGCCATGCAAAGTTAAAACAGTTTAAAAAATTTTAAAACACATCACGAATTTGTGGAGGTTTATTCCTTTTCACTGCGTCTCGTATGTTTTTAAAGACAATCTGTGTGATGGTCGATTCGGCTCTTTGTATTAAGCAATGCATAAATACATGATGCTTTTTTGTTCATAATTGTTTATGCAGTTTACGAAATTATATTTGATTTATATGAGTTAATTTAGACGTAAAGCACGTTTTTTTATAGACAGTTATTTCCTTGAGTTGCAATTTAATGTGCTGCATTATTTTGCTCAATGCGACCTCCTGTGGCCTTTTGGCGACGAGCAAAAATTCTTAAAGGAGACATATTATGCTCCTTTTTACAATATGTAATATAAGTCTTTGGTGTCTCCAGAATGTGTCTGTGAAGTCACTGATCTATTATTAATAATTTTGAAATGCATATTGTGATGGGAGGGGGCGGGGGGGGGGGGGGGGGGGGGGGGCGGGGGAGGGGGGGGGTGGGGGGGGGGTGGGGTTAGGGGGGGGGGGGGGGGGGGGGTGGGAGGGGGGGGCGGGGGGGGGGGGGGCAGGGGGGGGGGGGGAAGCCAAAACACGCTGGTTTTTCAGGCCTGTCTCTTTAATGCAAATGAGCTGCTGCTCCCCGACCCCTTTTCCAGAATAGAGCTGCGCCATTACAGCTCATACTTGCTAAAAACATCTGTTTTGGTTCTGATTATCATGTTTATCGCGCTGAAATCATGCGTTTTAAACCATATGAGTTTAAACTTCTTATATAACGTTTTCTGAGCGTACACATCCGAAGCACATGGACAGAAAGCGGCTGTCACAGCATGTGAGTACTAAACTAAGTTCTCATTCACACACAAGTTAACGTTAAAAACACACAAGTTACAAAAACAGTCGGTTATGTCTGTGAAGGTAAACAGCTGGGAAATAAATTGCATGTTTATTTTAGATCTGTGTGGCAGCAGCAATATACATTAAATAAAACAATAAATCCACTGCTCTCTTGTCTCATCTGAGGCTGGGACTCTAAACAGTGTCCTGTGCTCGTCTGTGCAGCCAAAGACAGAACAGTTAGCATGTTTTGCTCAGACTTTCGCCATGGCATTAGAGCTGGTACACCGTTGTCGCTTGCGAAATCACAATGACGGCGCCGTGGGTGGAAACTTACAGATTAAGGGGCGGTAATATTATAATGAGATCCCTGTGCCACATCACCAGGGGAGCGAAATCAGACTCACTCGTTTTTTCAGACGCTTGCAGAAAAAAACTCCCCAACACCAAGTTACTGGGTTAATCTTTTTCAAGTTTCATTGGTTGGTAGATGCACTGGGGACCTGATTATAGCACTTAAAACCTGGAAAAGTCAGATTTTCATGTTTTTTATTGTCACCTTTAAAACCTATTTAATCTACATATAAAACATTGGATATTTTTTATTGTGTGTTTGACTGTTAAAACAAAAAAATATTTGTTTGTCTCAAAGTGGGTTAATTTAAAAATACAGTGGTTACATGTTTTTCTATTGCTCTGTTTTAAAAAAGGTTATAAAAAATGTCAATAATTATCGATACCGAATGATATGAAACATTATATCGTTGATACATTTTTTAGCTATATCGCCCAGCCCTAACTCGTCGTTATCTTTAGGATTCTCATAGTTCTAACTCTGATTCCATATGATCTGTGTACAGGGTGACTCCCGGTCATACAGTTATGTTTGTGGAGTGAGCAGTAAAGAGGGTCCTCACTGGGATTCGCTGATGTTCCTGGCCAGACTCATCCCTCGGATCTGTCACTCCATTAACAGGTAACGCCATCAGGTTGACTCTTTACTCCAGTCGTCTTCCCATCAAGCCATGTGAGGATAATCATCCCCATTGACAGACTCTCTTAAACCTCTTGTGCTTGTTTAGTTAAAAATGATTTGTTTAGATGTGTCGCATTAGGTTTGATGTCACTGAGTATGTTTACTTGGACAACAATAATTCGATTTTAACACAATTAAGACAATACTCTGATTCAGAATCTACCATGTAAACAGATTTTTGATTACCTTAATCTGGCTAAAGTCATACTCGAAGTAGGGCTGGGCGATATGACAATATTATCGTATATCGACGATGTCTCGCAAGTATCGCGATGTCGATGTCAACAGTCAGGTAACAGACAATTATCAACATTATCGGGGGGAAAAAAATGACAAATGCTAAACCTAGTAAGTTGCAAAAAATATTTTGCATGGCCCCATAGTCACCATACAGGTCTTTTTGAATGCAAGAATGAAATAATTTAGTATGAGGGTTGGGAATCGTAAAGCTATTCCAATTTCGGAAATCAGATCCGATGCGTAAGGTCAGGAATCAAATTATTTGTTATAAAATAAAATTAAGATTCTGCTTCTTGATTCCTGTATGTGCATTTATTGTGATTTCAAAAGATTCAACTGCAAGAAGACGAAATAGAACTCGCTTCTGCACTCGCGCGCTGTTTTCCGCGCTGCACACTCACACACACAAAGCGCACGCACAAAAGCCACCTCTTATATACGCGAACACTGAACTGAGCTCTCTTTCTCGCATTTTTACATATTCGAATGGACAAATACACACAGAATTATATCAAAATATCCCATAAATACAATCGGTTATGTCTCAAGTGAACGTAAAGAGCTGAGAAAGAAAACAAGGGTGTATTGGATCCGTGCATTGACAACAGCCGCTGCCGCCAGTCATTAATGTTAATCAAAGAACAAAAGAAAAGAAAATCCCTCACTGATCTTGACTGAATCACTTTTGTAACCTCAGTTTATATTTTATTTGCCTGTTGTTCGGCGCTGACTACTGTAATGGCAACGTTCATCTGTGCATGCGATTATTTTGGAGATGCATTCCAATATAATTGAACCTTATTTAGGGTATAGGCCTATTCTGTTTTGATCTGCAGTTTAATAAAAGTTAAACAGAAAAAGACAAAAGTAGCACTGCATGTGTTTCTGAATATTTATTTAAACAGACTGTATAATGATGAAAAACCACAAACATGACAGGTATAATTAAAATACACAAATTCCTTCAGCGCACATTTCATTACAATATTTTTTTACAGATTTTTTAAAACCGTGTATACTATATAATTATGTTTAATTAAGCTGAGATATAGCACTATAAATTCTTAATTCATTTGCAACAAAACTATAAAGTTTTGTTGCAAAAGGATGAAGACATTATAGTAGGCTTCTCAGCTCGCCCCTCAACATGCACGCGTTCTGAGTTTCGGCAGCCCAACACTGAATATTATATTGTGGGCATTGTATTTTGATTAATAAAATAAAAATTAAATTTAAATTACCCTGCTTCTAAATAAATAAAGCAGTTATTTTTATTTCGTTAAAAACGGGCCAAAAAAGACCGCCGAGCTAGGGGGAAAAAAAAAACCTTAATGTTTTTGCTCAGAATTTGTTTTTAATCCCTGCATGATTTTAGTCATACATGATAAATATCAAATACGTTATAGCTTGACTACAAGTTTAAAAACAACGCAGAATTGTTATAATTAAGGAAATTAAACTCACCATCATGAAATGTCTACACAGGCGATAATTCCAAAAAGAAAGAGAAACATCGGAAAACAGGCATATTTTATTCAAGACATTATTATATGACATCAACATGCATTTATCATTCATAAAATCACCGCCAGAATGTCCAACTTCACAATGATGAACTAAAAATGGGGTTCTATTATTTTTCCTCAACAGTTCTCCTCACAAAACGAAATTCATTTCAAACACAAATTTGATAAGAACTTATAAGTTGAACTAATAAATTGAAATTATTAGCAACACCAAAATAACAGCAAAGCTAATGTTTTCTGTTAGTTTAAGCACAAACTAAGAAAAGTAAAACCAAACTTTGTGGCAATAATTAAAACCAAACTGAACATGGTGTGTGTTTAAGGTGCATGTCGGCAATGTTGTGGCGGGGCGTGGTGGAGGTGGGGCTTTGGTAGACGATATTATCGGATATCGCGATATTTTTTAAGGCGATTATCGATAAGATATTTTTTACATATCGCCCAGTCCCAACTCGAAGTAAACACAAATCGAGTTAAGACGTGGAGTATTCCTATTTTAGTTGCATTATTGAAGTGTAGTATAGACATGTACACACCTTAATCACACGATTACTGTCGTGAAGGACTTTTCGCCACATTTTGCGCAGGATACACACACTCAGTGTGTCACCCGTTGACGGCAAATAAAGAGCAGGTTCAACACCGCATCGTCTGTATGCACTTAGCATAAAAATAATAACTGCCACTTAAAGCTTTGTAAAATTAAAATGAAACACAAAAATGCTAATAGGAACTATATGTTTATACATGAAATTCTGGAGGGGACGTCGGATGGCATCACGTGGGGATGTAATGACGTATGCCATTAATCGATCTATGTACTATAACATGTAAAACAGGAACATGAAAGGAATATTCTAAAAGCAACTCATGTAAACAACTTAATCATAATATTGTCTTATTCAGAATAAAGTAAATAATTAGATTACTGATGTCCAACATAGTCAATGAGTTAATGCTAATGCATGCCGTTCTCATGGGTCACATAGGTAAAAACACAACTGCAAATGAGATTGATGAGCTGCCACAAAGTGGAAGATTATTCAGTTGGAAATTAGGGTTGGGTACCGAAACCCGGTGCCGTACCTATGTAACCGGTATGTACTAGAACCGAATCAGAACGCAGATTTCGGTGCCATGCTTGAGTGATATTTGTTCTCTGGTTCTCCGAAACGGACATAAGAAGCATCATCGCTGGCACCGCACGTGAAAAATAATTTTCTGATTGAGAAAATGCATGTGAACTCAAGTTGGAAAGGTCTAATAATACAAATCCAACACGTCTTTGTAGTAACGAGAGTGTCCATGTGGTTTTCACATTCCGACTTAAAAGAACAACTTGAGAAATGAGAACATCCGAGGAGCGCGTGAATGCAGCAACAATTACACTTGCTCTGACTGCAGCAGGTAGCCTTCCGTTAACTAAGCTAAACATGCGTAAATTAAAATGCCTAAAGCTAAACTTCCCTTGTATTCACATTTCTAAACCTGTTGTCCAACAAAGGATAACATTATATAACCTTTTTACTCCACAACACCAGTCAAATGCTTCCTTTTGTGACCTGATGTGGCTTCTTGTCACAGAATGAAGCAGAAAATATGTTCCATATACTACTTTAAAAAGAATACATCGATTAGCAATAGATTATAAATTAAGGTGACCATACGTCCTCTTTTCTCCGGACATGCCTTTCCAAAAATGGACCTACAAAAAATTGTCGTCCGGCAGGATTGCTAATTTTCTTAATCCCACTACCTCTGAATTTCTGACCATTGCCGCCTGCTTCCACAACATGTGTTTTGCTCCCGCGATTTTCGTGTCCACTCCATTAAACATTCTAATATTGTATATAATTTTGGCGCATCAGGGAGCCGCTCTCAGGATGCGGTATATTTAAATATTTTTGAATGAGCGTTTGTGCTGTTTACTTTCACTTTCGATTTCGCGATCACCCGCACTCTGTGTAAAGGGAGCACATCAGATATTTGTCAATGAGCTCAGGACCTGTTGAGCAGCAAATACTCCAGCAAGGTCTTGTCAGTCATCTCTCCTTATTCTCAACCTGTGATCAGTCAAAGCTGACTCCTGCAGCTCTTCTTGGATGCAGGGTTGCCAAGTCCATGTTTTTTCCAGAGAATTGGGCTACTTTTAAACTGTTGCCATGGGTTGATTTTCCCTAGTGTGTTAAAGGTTTGAAATATTGCATAAATTACATTTGACTGAAATGCTTGTATTGAAACATTTTGCATTCTACCTATGATAAACTTTCATGGACTTCTACATTAACTGTTCCCTCCTGGTGGAATGACCTGCCAAAATCAATCCGAGCAGCTGAGTCCTTAACCATCTTCAAGAAAAGGCTAAAAACATCTTTCATCTTCATTTGACCCTGTAACTCTAGCACTCTCTATTCTAACTCTAGCACTCTCTATTCTAATTGTATCTGCTTGTTTTTTTTCATTAAAAAACTTGACTTTCTAACATTTGCACTCTATTCTATTTATATTCTAACTACATGTTTTATTTATGAAGAAAAAAAAAGCCTCTAACACTAGCATTCTATATTATTTCAATTATTGTATTTTAGTATATAACTAAGACCTCTACCACTAGTATTATCTGTCTTTCAGTTCATTGAATTTTATTTTTTTTAAACATGACCTCTAACACTAGCATTCCCTATTCTTTATCTAGTATTTCTACTTGTTTTCTTTTATCTATTCATAAAAACAAAAAAATGTCATGCATAATGTTAGGTAAGCTCGCCCACAAAAAACGCCCCCTCTGTCCATGTCGTTTGCAAAATAAAATTGGTCTCCTATATTAAATATACTATATGCAAATACCCGAGAGGCTTAAATAAAACAGATACACTATATTGTCACAGTCGAGTGTTTATTGTCTTTGTTTTATCATTCAAAACGTTTATATGTTCTGTTTAATCAGTTACAGCTATAATAGTGATGTCTTTGTCCATATTAGGGATTTCCTGGACGGTCAGGAGTTCTCTACTTCTGTGACTGGATGTGTGGATTTTCTGTGCTAGGGCGCCCTCTGGCGTCCAGTATGAATGAAACAAACATCATGCGTTTATAGTGCTAATGGCCAATCCATCATTTTTTGGGGAACTTTTTTTTTAAGTATCGGTTCAGACACCGTTTAGGCACCGGAACAGTTTTAAAAGTATCGATTTGGCACCGGTATCGAAAAAACCCCAAACAATACCCAACCCTATTGGAAATTGCTATTGCATGCTAAAAAAAGACAGAAAACAGAAAATAATGCTCACTTCAGGGACTTGATTAGTAAAATTTTATCAGAAAAGATTTTAGATTTGTTTTAAAACTTGTACACATTTAACTGTTGTATTTTTGTGTTTGCTTGGTTTTTATTGTGCGTTTATGTAACTCCTGTATTATTCCAACTTTTTTTGATAGCCTTTAGATGCTGACATGGGGAAAAAAAAGAAAAAGTAAATACAGGGTTGGAACAACACATGGAAGTAAAGATTTTTTGTAATTTTTTTTTGTTAATGGGGACATAACAGTTTTTGCCAATCTCATGTTAATCTTGAGTACCTATAAAGTAGTATTGCATCCTTCATATCTCTGAAGAGTCTTTAGTTTTATCAGATTCATAACAGACAGATACACTTTTACACTTCTCTCTGAAAACAGCTCTTGGAGGCGTGTCATGGGCGGCGCTAAAGAAAGCTTTTGCATAGTGATCGTCTGCAAGCTGTGACATCGACAAATAAAACAGGAACAAAAACTTAAATTAACTATAGCTAACGAATTAATGATTGAAGCACATTGATGGACATGCTCTTGCTCTGATTGATGTGTGTGTGCACTCTTCCTGGAGAAGTGCCCATACAAGGATTTCCCCCCTTTATGACATCATACAGGGCCATAATTGGGAAAAAAAAACTTTCTGAAACTAATATGAACCCTGAAGTCATACGTCCAACTCATTTTTTGAGACTCTGGTCATGTTTAGCATGAGACTCTTTAACAGTGCAAATAAGTCAGAAATGAAAGAAATTAATAATTTTATTCAGCAAGGATGCATTATATTAATAAAAACTGATCAGATCAGCATATTCTAATGATTTTTGAAGGATCATGTGGCACTGAAGACTGGACTAATGGCTGCTGAAATATCAGCTTAACCATCACAGGAATAAATGACATTTTAAAATGTATTACTTTCACAATATTTCTGTTTTACTGTATTTTTGATTATTGCATCCTTCATATCTCCGAAGAGTCTTTAGTTTTATCAGTTTTGATACTTGGTGAGATTAAGCTTCTTTCGAAAACATTTAAAAATTATACCAACAACAAACTTTTGAACTGTAGTGTACAACAGTTGTCAGTGTCAAGTAAAAGTCATTTAATATGTGTCTTATTTTGTCTCTAATGTAAATAAAGGTTTTTCCTTTTTTCATTCCTTGTTCATCTCTTCCTTTTCAGAGTCGTTTACATTTTCGGGTCACACGTAAAGGAGCCGCCCACTGACATCACACCCACCTTCCTGACCACTGGTGTACTCAGCACGCTAAGACAGGCAGACTTTGTAGCACACTCCATTTTAAGAGAGTCCGGTAAGAGCTGGCTGCCTCCACTGTCTGCTTCATTATTGTCATAACCTTTATGTGTGTAAACACTCCCACCATAACTATGGCTACTGCGAGAGCTCTGTGTAAACACTTTCACCACACTTACGTCTGTCTCTGAGGGGAAAATATGCTTGGTTGGACAACATTAGTCAAAGGCAGCAAACGTTCATAATAGGACCCCTTTAAGACACTTAAGAGACACTTAATTCATAAGACACTTAAGGCTGTGACTCAAAGTTTAGGAGTTATGAGCGATTTGTACTTTTGATCGCTGTAGCACCCCCGTCAGGCCGATTGGGGTGAGACTTGGTGACATTGTAGACTGTGTGAGTACTACCATCCCTCCCAAGTTTCAAGTCTCTACGACTTGGTCTGCCCGATCATTTTTACGTGGAGATTGCTGATCCTCGGCCATTCTAACAATTACAATAGGGTTGCAGCGCTATGCGCTTGAGCCCCTAATGAATGGATAAGTTGTCAACATCATATATTAAAATATATATTTGTATCAATTTTTGCTTGATATCCAGGCTACTCAAGTAAGATCAGCCAGATGCCAGTCATCCTCACCCCACTGCACTTTGATCGAGACCCGCTGCAGAAGCAGCCGTCCTGCAGACGGTGTGTCGTCATCAGAACCTTCATCACCAGCGACTTCATGACAGGCATCGCCGCTACTCCAGACAACCAAATCCCTGAAGAGGTGAGAGATCAGATCCTCTATCCACACATAAAAACCCTACGTCATTTCCACACACTAACTCGTGCTCCCCTGGCCACAGGTGGTTCTCAAGATGGTCAACGAGATCAAGAAAATCCCAGGCATCTCCAGAGTGATGTATGACCTGACGTCCAAGCCACCGGGAACCACAGAATGGGAGTAGAACCGTGGACTTTTGTACCCTCTGATTTATCCTTGTCGACTCCTCTTCTACCTCCCCCTTTCCCAGTACTGCTACATTCCCCCCAAACCCTTTTTCTCCACTCCCGCGACCCCCTTTAGGCACGCCGCCCTGTCATTGTCCCACTGAGACCGGAACATTCCCTACAATGGCAGGTTGTACTGTGATTGGCGCTTAACTGACAACACTACTTCAGTTACGCCTCATTATCTGGGGTCGGTTGTAATATTGGTATTATAAGTGTTGTTATCCTCAATCCTGATGATAATAATGATGATACGTTGGCTTTTTTTTTTTTTTTTATATCAGCTCTCTGTAATGCATTGTGACTGGTCACTCCTCCGTACTTTCTGTTGTAGCCACTGAAGGTCAAAGATCATTTTAGGGCAGTTGACTGTCCATGTGCAGCATGGCACGAAGAAAGCAGTTTTTTAAGCAAATCCACTCGTTCAAGGGTTACGTTCCAAGTGTTGCTGCTTTTTGCCTTTAAGATAAACTTGTTTTCACTAACTCGGTTTGTGCAGTGTTGATTTCGGTTTGGATTTCTTGCCTGAACTCTTCTATGGAAGTGGCAGGTAAAGACTAGCAGTAGTAGCTCCTTAAACGTGACCAATCGATGTTTATTTGCCAAATACAGATGAGATCAGACAGTTTGCTAAATGCCGCTCTTACGCTATGGACGGGTTGGTTTATCACAGAGGTTTTGCTGTGAAGGAGACTCCTAAATCTGGAGGCCTCCTGAAATTTGTGCCTGTTTTCTTTTCTTTTTTTCCTTTCGGTTACTTTGTGTTTCAGGGATGCGGAAACTTTTTGATTGGGCAGTATGTTCTAGAAAAGGATTATTGACATTTAAATAGTGAGAAGTGAGAAAATGTTTTGTAATTTTTGGTGTTTGCATTTTACATCACCATCATAGTTGAGTTTGCCTGGGCTGGTAAGATCGACAGTGTACTTATTTTCACCAATAAAGGCCTGGTTATTTTTTTGTTTTGGTTGAGTAGTAGAGCAATAGTGTTTCCAAAGGCAAATGAAAGGAGATTTACAGAGGGAGGAAGAATAGGTGATTGACAGGACACAAGCTGAAGGGCATCATCCCACAAAGTACGCCAAGTCCTTTTGAGCTAAGTTGGGTTAAACTGAATGGGACCACTGTCAATATTTGAGTCAGTCCTCCTGTGTGTGTGGCCTCATTATTATTAATATTCCACTCTTTAACAGAAGCGTGTTCTTATGTATAGAGAGAGGGGGCTTTGATTGGGCTCAAATGGAGATCTGTGTCCAGCCCTCTGTCTAATTTATGATGTAGAGAATTGTTGTGATATGAATAACATGCTCGGTATTTATTGTCTTCAAAGATTTCAGTTTAAAACTTTCAGTTGTCACGATAGCAAAAAAATCAATGCAAGATGAACTTCCTTGTCTTAATTGCAAATCCTGTTCTTAATGTCTTTTTCTCAGTGTCTCCTTTATCGTGTGCATATTTTACTTGTCTATTAAAAATTCAACTAACACGTTTAAATTCCTAGTGGGTAAACTGCAATATTATATGATATTCAGTTTAATTTATGCAATTCTATGTTGATTCCCCCACCCCCCCCTTCTTTTTTTTTGTTTAAACCTGAACAATGCTGTTTTACCTTAGTATTGTGCCTCAGACCAAGCCACCGCATGCAGTTTGAAACTGATATTTGTATAATGCAGACTGAGCTTTAATAAAGAACTCCGTGTTCCGATTTCTCTCATCACAAGATCTGTCACTGATGAATTCTATATAATTTGCATTTGGTTCACACTTCTGGTGTAGTTAATAAAACGGTTAAAATACCTAATACTATAAAATATAAGTATACTTTTTGTGCAAAGTGAGTATATGCATGCATGTGAAAGAAATGAGTGATATTACGGAGTAAGAGACACGAGTAACGTTCTGATAAATCCTTGCATAACCATATGCAGTATTTCATAAGGGGGGAAAGTGCAATATTAATTTCCATATTTCCCCCCCAAGCAACTAGGAAGCAGTTAGTTTATATATACTATTGTATTATTCATTCATATATTTTTGTGTAAGTTTTATTTCTTTTAATAAGTTATTTCAGTTTTAGTAATTTTTAGTACATCAACTTATACTTTTCAGCTGCCAATTCTTTAAATGTTTACGATTTTATATCATTTGTATTTTAGCTTTGCTTCAATTAAATGAACACAAGTTTGAATGGTTTTAGATAACAACTGTTGTGGATGACTTGATTATCCACTTTCACATGGGGTTTGTGGCATTATATCAGGACTCTGTCATTAAGACAATCTGGTAAATTACTGTCTGTTTATGTGTGGCAAATAAGGTGCTTATCAATAAAAAATAAGGCAAATGTGCCCACTAGTGGACCAAGTCACTATTGCATCCCACAATGTATACTCAAATATTTCTTAATTAATCCACCGACATTTTGCATACATTCTTTAGCTCTTTTTGCACATTTTTATTACAATTGTCATGTACATGTCAAAGGTCCTCATCTGTGTCAACACAATATGTTCAGCTAAAATGGACAGTTAAAACTTGTTAGGAGTTAAACTAATGACTAGTGATGTTTCATCGAAGCGTTAGGAGCAGATCTTGTGTAACGTGACAGGCTGTTGTTTGTGAACGCAGTGTGCTTGTGTGTGTTTCTCCCTTTCACCTGGGAAGAGGGTTCAGGTGTGTGTCGCTGATCTGATTGAAAGACATGTAGTGACAAGCACATCCACAAACAGCAAGATCCCAAAGGAAAGGAAAGATACAGTATCAAGCTTATTACAGAGCTAAACAGCAGGGGAGGTTCAAGCACCAGTGCTGTCACCGAACAAGCTGCAGCATGCCGATCACAATTAAATCAAACCCCATGGTGGAGCTGCGCTCTTCACCCCATCATCTTCATCTGTCTCTACAGTAAATGTCCCAGTCAGTAGACTGATCTTTAATTAAAATGTTTTTAATGTCTGAAAAAAATATAGAGATTTCTTTTCTTTCACTTGTAGAGATCTTTAGAGACAAACTTAGTCTACAGAGAGAGCAAGAGAGAAATTGAATTGAATTGAGAGAGAGTTAAAATATTAATGCAGTAAACATAAAATACATGGACCACAAACTTCAAGTTCTCTGGCATGTTGTGAGACAAAGACAAACAAAATATACGGTTGCCTATATTTTGTGTACATTTGTCCATGCGCATCCATGTATAACATTCTACAGTGACTTTGATAACTGAGAACTAGCGTCGAAATGGCAATTTCTACAATTATACAGTATATATATATATTATATATATATATATCTATATATATATAGTGTTTGTTTAAATGTTTTCAAAGAAATAAATGAATTATCTGTTTATCTGTTGCTATTGTAACTGAATTTATTTGCGTAGCAATATTCAACTGATCTAGCAGAACATTTCCCCAACAAATGTGGCTTATGTTGTCCTTTTGTCCTTGCCATTGAAGCTTTGGGGTTGGTAAAATAAAATAAATAAATAAAAGTTTTTTACTGACGGGTTGTCTTTATATTGTCAATTGAATTGCTTACTAAAGGTATTAATTTCTTCCAAAAAGAAGAAGAAGAAGAAAAAAAATACTTTTTAACTGTAGAATATGTCGAAATGTGTTTCTATGTTTTTTTTTGTCATCAAAAGCATTGTGGTTATAATCCCATTACTAAACAGACAAATAATTTAATATGATGAAAATAATAATACAAAATAGTCATTTTGCCACTTTGTAACATAATACCTTGAGCCCTGGTTATTTTCTGACCCTGAAGTGAATCCACACTGAAAGCAGCTTTGATCAGATGTCTTATGCAATCTTCAGAGATCCCAGAAGAGCTCAGGGGAACTCAGGCGTTGGTAATTCATAGTGTCTGTCGTTCCTCTCCAAACACATGCACATCGAAGCAGCGTCTTTTACATGTTCCTACTCTAAAAATGGATTTAACTGGATTGAGCTCCAAAGGACGCTTTTTGATGGTTTTATGTATAGTTTCTTACCTTTACAAATCCACCGCTGCTGAGGGGAGCTGCAAACTCAAGGCCAAATTCAACCTGAGGGGTTATAAAGAAGTGGAGAAGAAGACGGTGGTCATTGGCGGTATGTTTCCCGTTCATCAGCGCCTAACGGACACTGACAGCAACACCACGATCGCTCCAGAGTCCTCTGATTGTGAGGGGTAAGAAGCTATATTTGATATTTATTATACAAGCGAAAACTCGCCAGGAACTGCGTGATATTTTTTTTGAAATAGGCAATAACGTTATTCTATCGATATCTTATGATGTGTAGCCTACTGTCACAATAGTGCACTCAAACCAAACGTGCATACTTGCTTGTCGTTATTAAAATAATATATTTCTAAAATTAAAAGAGGCTTAATTTCAAATGCGTAATTTGTCTTAATTAGTGCGTTTATTGCGTCTTTACTTTGTAATCGCAAAGATTACAAAATCATTGGTCATGCAAAATTAATCAAACTGTTGTCCAAGGAATAATGACAGCTTGTCCTCCTGAGAGACCACTACTTTTATGTTCCATAAACTCACCATCAATGGAAAATAAGCTGTTGTACAGTTTATTGTGCTAATCAGCCTGCCTGGAGACATCTAGTGGTGACAGCTGCTATTGCATGTCGTGGTATAAATAGATTTAGATCAGGGCTATTCAATTAGTTTTATTTGAGGGCCGGTGTTCTGACAAATAATGCTGCCTGTCAGATTATGCTACCAACACTGTATTTATCCTACTGCAAGGGTAGGTTTAGGGTTGGGGTAGGTGTACATGTTCATAAAGCCTCACACCTTATTAATATCATGCCGGAAGCAAAAATTGATAGGTAGCACTTTTCGCTCTCGAATTATGCTACAATCTGTTTTAATGGGAGGTAGCAAAATCTGACAGGGTAGCACAAATCGCCAGAACACCGGATTATTGAACTGAAATTTTGAAGGGGGCCAAGGGGGTGGGTGGCTGTCCCGATCGCTTTCTGAGGGGCCTATAAAATTAGAAATGAAATTGAAATGCATATTCAGCAGTCAAATATATAACATGATCGACACCAACATCTATAAAAGGTTAGCATTAGTGCTGTCTGTGAATCGATTAGAATAATAATAAAAAAAACGAATTATTCACACGTCTTTCTATAATGAATTGTAATTAGCTGCATATTCATATATTTATATTGTCATAATTGCACATTGAACCTCCAAATTAATGTAGAAACAATACAAAGACATTATATTTTAAATATTTGTTTAATGGCATCTTTTTACTAAGTAGCCTATTATTAACAATGGCCAGTATTTTTGATAACAATGCAATACTGCTACTGATGTCTCTATTAAATGCAATTCCCCCTCAATTTTAGCCATTAATTATAGCAATCCAACAGTACAGTACAACTGAAAGCCATTCTTTTTTAACATTTAGTAGGCCTAGGTTCTGAAAAAATATTATTTTTAACATTTAATTTAAGTGAACTTAAAACAATATTCACAAAAACTCAGAAATTGATATGCTCAATCATCTTATTCAAGCTACCAAAACTTATCAGCGGACTAGATCAGTAGTCGGAGTGATCTTTCTTTGTCTGGATGTTACATCAAATGAAGACTTCATCGATTTCACTTTAAAAGCAGCGCGTCACTTTAAAATTGATGCACATGACGCGTCTCTGACACGCATCCGATTTTCTCCCAACTCTTTACGTGTTTACGAGGTCACTCGCCAAAACCCAGCATTTTGACATAATTCTGTTTTTGTCCATTGAAGTACTGGCGTTACTGTCTGAAGCCGGCCTCAGATTACAGTCTGAACGCCAGTTCTTTCCAGACTCCAGTCATAATCATCTTCGTCCAGTGTCTGCAATATTTCTCGACACGAAGTTATGGGACGGACAACATGCCTTGATACTCCTAAAACTAGAGTTGTGGATATGTATAACCCCATACATGCTGTTCAAGACATATTAAAATATCCGAAAACCACTAGAACAGTGTTTTATATTTTGCTGACTTGTGTATTTACATTATCCCACATGTTTCGAAGAATGTTTAAATCCAGAAAAAAATGCAATTTTAACTAGTGACACGGACCGAGTCCATAGTGTCATTGTGTCGCCTGCCAATGACGTAATAACCCCTCGATTTCCGGGTTTTGTTTTGTAGAAAACATGGAAACACCAAATACGCTTTAATATGTTGTGCGTTTTATCAAACCGGTGACGTCTGCACAGAGTAGCATTATAACAGAATTTTCAAACATATCTAGTATGATAAAACAGAGCTGCTTAACCCCACATACGCACGACCGGAAGCAACGGAAGCACTCGACTGTGGCATAATAAAAGCTCCGCTGCTTTCGAGCCCGTTGAGTCACACTCGTTCAGCTGGCCCGTAGCTTCGACGGCTTTCAGCATACCCCCCCCAAACCCTGCTTCATTCTACTACGTTAATAATTCATCAGCTCATCCATGAACATGATTCTGCCCGAGTCCCGTCAGATTCCATCGGCTGTGGGGATGAAGACGACAACTCCCATGATTCCACACTCACGCCGTCATCAAACTACGCCTTTGCCTCTTTGTTTATTTTGAATATGCGCCCTCTAGCGGCGAAAATTACACATTGTGCCTTTAATTTGCGATTGTTGTTGTTGCGTCTCTCATCCTTTTCTTTTGCGGTTGTGAAACAACGGCCCAGGCCAGTGTTGCCACCTTGGGAAAAAAAATTAGTGCAAAAACAATTCAAGGTGCAATGTGTGACCTGCGCGTACTTTCCCCTCGGGCCGGATGAAGATGATCTGGCGGCCGGACATGAATAGGCCCTGATGAGATTTCTAGGAGAAATAAGAGCAACATCAACAAGATCATAAGTACAATTTGGCAAGATATATAAAAGCAAGTGAATTAAATTGTAACTTGAATTAAACATAAACATTTCAGTCATGCAACCCGAGTGAACAAATTGAAATAAACACAAGCTAGCACTATTAGTGAATTATGTCTGGGAGACCCTATCAAATTCTAACATGTGAATTCCCACTCAGCTTTAACTTCCGTACTTTCCGCTGGGCTCAGACCATGCTGTTTGCCCTGAATGAGATCAACAGCAGAAATGACATCTTACCTGATACTGAGCTGGGTTACGTCATCTATGACTCCTGCTTCACCATTTCCAAAGCTGTCGAGGGAACGCTCACCTTCCTGACAGGCCAGGACGAGGCTGTGCCCAACTACCGCTGCGGGGATGGACCCCCTCTCTCTGCTTTGGTGGGGGCTGGAGGCTCTGATCTGTCCATAGCCACAGCCAGGATACTCGGCCTCTACTATTTCCCACAAGTACCTTTTCAACTACCTCTGTATTTGGGGCAATGGATCTATTACTTGATCAATTACTTATATATTACTACAAAAGAAAGCCATGACTTGAATACATTTTTACATAAAGTACAAAAATGTCAAGGTGATACAGTTGTGATATCTTAATGATGAGAAAAGCATCATTCAATTTAGCAAATCTTTGAAAAGAAAAACTCATTTAGTTATTTGGCATAATCTTTTGTTGTTATTTGTTAAAACATATTATTATTATTATTATTAATATTAATTATAAATTATGTTTATTTCTTTGCTTTGTCATGTGGTGCAACAAACAAGTGGAAGCATGGAAAAAAACAGGGAAATTGTATTGTAAATTGGTCAAAAGTGGTACATTTCTAAAAACTGTAAATAGTACTATCTATCTATCTATCTATCAATCGATACACAATACCATTCAAATGTTTGGGGTAAGGTTCTGATTTTTTTTTTAATAGAAAATAATATTTTGATCAACATGGATGCATTTAAATCACTCAAAGTGACCGTAAAAGAAATTGTTGCAAAATGTCAAATAAATGCCATTTGACCTTTCTATTCATTAGAGTATAATGAAAAAAACTAATGTATCAGTTTCCAGTAAAAATAGTAAGCAGCATAACGATTTTCAGTATTAATAATAGGAAAAAATGTTTCCTGAGCATTAAATCAGCATATTAGAATGATTTCTGAAGGATCATGTGACTGGAGTAATGATGCTAAAAAAATCAGCTGTGAAATCACAGGAATAAATTACATTGTAAAATATATTCAAATAGAAATCAGTTCTTTTAAATAGTAAAAATATTACACAATGTTATGTTTGCGTACTTGGATCAGCGGATCTTACAAAAACATTAAAAATCTTACTGTTCAAAAACTTTTGACTGGTTGTGTACACTCGTTCACTCACATTCAAAAAATGACTGCTTTTTACTTGATGGTTATACCACGTGACATTTTTAGAGCCATTCATTTTAAACTTTTCTTGAGTACATTTCTCAGAACTTGGAACATGTTTTAAACTAGATTGTTTTAAGACTTTTAAGATTTTCCATTGACTTGTCTTTTTTTTAGGTTCAATTTATTCCATCTTTTAATTACTATTTAATAATATCAGAAATCCATCAACAAATACATCTCTGAGCATTTAAACTGCGCTGAATTTGTTTTTCCGCTCCCCTAGATGAGCTACGCATCCTCGTGCTCCGTTCTCGAAAGCAGGTTTCAGTACCCCACCTTCCTCCGCACCATCCCTAGCGACGAGCACCAGTCTGTCGCCATGGCCAAACTAGTGCTTCAATTTGGCTGGACCTGGGTGGGTACCATCGCGGCTGAGGACGATTACGGGAAATACGGCATCAAGAGGTTCAAGGAGGTGGTGGAGGAGGCGGGAGTTTGCATATCCTTCTCCGAAACCCTCCCCAAGATCAGGAACCCAGAAGCCATCGAGCGCATCGTGCAGACGGTGCTGGATTCCACGGCTAAGATCATCATTGTGTTCTCCTCCGACGTGGATCTGAGCCCCCTAGTGGGGGAACTGCTGCGCAACAATGTCACCAACCGCACCTGGATCGCCAGCGAGGCCTGGGTCACGTCAGCCGCCATCTCCCGCCACCCCGACATCCTGCCTGTCCTGGGAGGTACAATAGGGTTCGCGGTCAAGCGTGCAGATATACCCGGACTGAAAGAGCATCTGCTGAGCGTTACTCCATATAATGACACTCTGACAGAAGAGTTTTGGGGAATAGTCTTCAACTGTACTATGAATTATAGGCAGGTGTTGAGCGGCATGAGGAGATGCACTGGAGAAGAGATGATGGAGAAGTTAATTAATACCTTCACGGACGTGTCGCAGTTGAGGATTACATATAATGTGTATAAGGCTGTATATGCCGTGGCACATGCCCTCCATAACCTAGAGGACTGTAAACCCCACAGTGGCCCATTTGAGAATAACACATGTGCTGACATTACCAAATTTGAGCCTTGGCAGGTACAACACAAATTGACAGTTTTTTTTATTTTTTATTTTGTCATCTCATTTATAACTATTATGTGTTTTCCTTTTAGCTGATGTACTACTTGAAAAATCTCCGATACACTGTTCCTCACACCGGAGAGGAGATATACTTCAATAATGGTGACGTAGATGGCTTTTATGACATCTTAAATTGGCAGAGTGAATCGGAAGGAGGGATTACATATACCCACATCGGTTACTACAACAGCACAGCACCCCCTGAGGAGAGGTTGATCATCAATAATGGCTCCATTATATGGAACAATGATATTCTGGAGGTGAGGAATATTATGTTAAGTGATCTGTGTAGTTTAGTATGGTCATAAAATAACATAGAAAAAAAAAAAAAAAATATACTAAGGCTGTCAATCAATTGAAATAGTATTTAGTTAAAGTATTAATAAAGCGGGTGGTTTTGAAAACAGTTATATTTAATAATGTATTTATAACTATCAAAATCCATCTATTGATAACCATTAATTTTTTCTATCTTTTGTATTATAGTATTATATTATATATATATTAGAAACCCTTTATAGATTAATACAGATTGCATATCTATCTACATTCTATATTTTACTAAGTATTACATCGGTATATCCATCTATCTATCAGGTATATTTTATAACTATTTCTGCACCTTCTACAATTACCATATTTTATATACTATTATATAATAGAAAGTGTGAAGAATCGAATTAATATTTATATTTTAATAAATGTTTTGACAATATCTCAGTTTGATTACCATTAAATAGTTCATATCTATTTGTGATCAATATTTTCATAATCTATTTATCGATTCATTTATTGGTTATAGTTAATATTTTCTATCATATTTATAGTATAATTGTTTGTCCATTCTGCATGTTGAATCTCTATAGATTAAAATTTGAAGAAAAAAAAAGTTGTTTTCGCCTACTGTATGAATATATTTTTCCCAAAATAGCCTATATTTGAATAACACAATAACTCTTAATCTACTCTTATATTTAATTATATATTTCATAAATATTTCATATCCATTTATCGAGTACATTTAATTTAGTTTATATTTAATAAATATTTGATCGTAATTATATTCAGTATTATTGCATGTGGAATCCTATAGATTAAAAACTGAAGAAAACAATGTTGTTTCTCTACTGTACTGCTTGTGTTACAGACACCACGATCTGTGTGCAGCGAACGATGCCAGCCCGGCACCAGGATGGGTATCCGCCAGGGAGAACCAGTCTGCTGCTTTGACTGCATCCCCTGCGCAGATGGCGAGATCTCTAACACAACAGGTCATGGGAAAAATGACATTTTTTTTCATTGGTTATTTTTAACTGACCATTTAGTCAATTTCAACAACTCATACACTTCCAACAGATGCACGAGGCTGTATCCAGTGCGATGAAGACTACTGGTCCAATGCCAATCACGATACGTGTGTGCCAAAGACCATTGAATTCCTGGACTTCACTGAACCTCTTGGGATCACACTGATCGCCATTGCTGCTTTTGGGGCTTTAGCAACTATTGCAGTTGCGATTATCTTGTTGATGCACCTTAACACACCTTTGGTGAATGTCAACGACCCACTGCTTAGCTTCTCCCTGCTGCTGGGTTTAGTGATAACCTTCCTGTGCTCCATTGTGTTCCTTGGTGAGCCTCAGATGTGGTCTTGCATGACCAGCCAGGTGGCTTTGGCCGTAGGCTTTGCTCTGGTCCTCTCCTCACTAATGGGCAAATCTGCTCTGCTCATGCTGAGAGCCAGAGCCGTAAAAGCCGTCAAAGCTGCTATGAAGGCAGCCAAAGCAGCAGCAGCGGCATCTGAGCAGAGTTCCGACACTGCCGTCATCGCTCCAGCTATTCCTCAGAAGAATGATATAGACCCCATACATCCCAGGCACCAGAGGGTGATAATGATAGTGTGCACCCTGATCCAAGCGGTGGGTTGCACCGTGTGGCTGATTCTGATGCCTCCACAACCCGTGAAGAACACAGCCGCCCAGAACATCAAGATCATCCTGGAGTGCGACCCTGGAAACATCATCTTCATCTGCTCCATCTTTGCATATGACATTCTTTTGGCTGTGCTGACGTTCTCTTTTGCTTTTGTGGCACGAAAGTTGGAAGACCACTTCAACGAGGGCAAGAGTGTGACCTTCGGCATGCTGGTGTTTTTCATCGTTTGGATCTCCTTCGTGCCCGCCTACCTGAGCACGCGGGGGAAATTCATGGTGGCGGTGCAAATCTTCGCCATCTTGGCTTCCAGCTTCGGTTTACTCGCGTGCATCTTCATCCCCAAGTGCTATGTGCTGCTTATCAAACCAGAGAGGAACAAAGAGGAACTGATGATACCCCGAGCCAAATCACGTGACACTGCCGCAAGCGGAAGCTCTGCTTCGCTCGCCACCACCAGCAGCTCCGCTAACGCTAATGGAACCACCGTATCCACTGTGTCTCTAGATGACTGAAGCCAGTCTACTGTGTCACTGTGAATGTAGAAGCCTTATTATATTGGACTTTGCCATATTTCAAGGATCTTTGATATAAATTTAGCCAGATGTCAGATCTAAAACATAATAGGAATAACGGGGGTCGTATCATAATTTTTTACTCATTTATAATACTTTTTTTTTTAATTTATCATGATTATAATCATAGTTTTTATGACCATATTGCATTATCTATTACCCTAGCAGAGTGTCTTTTTTTCTGTTTTACCTTTAAAACGTGCATGTACACTCTTTGCATGTGAAATTAGGTACATTGCTTGCAGCACTTTTATTATCTAACTTAATATGCATTCCAATGTATTCATCTTACATCAGAATGCTGCGAAGGCTCATTTATGAAGCTTGGTTTGAAAAAAAAGAAACCATAAAAAGTTAAAAGATCAGACCAAAAAAAAAAGGAAAAAAAAAAATCTAAATATCCAACTTTAGACGAAAGGTGATAATGAATAAATTAATCCATGTTAAACCCAATACATACTTTTTTTTTGTTGTTGCATAGTTAAATTATGTTTTCATACTACATGCATTTAATTTCAAATGATCAAGGAACAATTTATTGTTTTTTTGTGATTTTATTTTTGGTAGTTTAAACAAAAAATACACTATAAATTTGAAAAATAGAAACAAATAAAGAGAAGGGAACAAGAAAATGATACAACCCCTTTAAATGAGCAGGAATTTGTGCTCAGGGATGTTTGTACAGGTATGACTGTAGATTAGTTGTTCAAATTACAAGAAAAACCTGCACTACATAAAATATAAAACAAATCTTTTCAGAAGCAAATTTTAGTCTTAAAAGGATGAAAAATAAAGAGGTAAATGTAATTCTGAAGTCTGACAGCAGGTGGAAGCATTGAAGGTCCATATACAGATCTCTTTCCACTGGAAATGACACAATAAATAAAACGGTTCTATTTGTTCTCAGTTGTTAAAAGAATTATTGCAATAGTTTTGCTAAACAACAATGAAGTATATTTTTGTGAAAATTCTGTAAACTATGATGTTAATTTATTTGTGGATTTAAAAATAGATTAGACTGCACGAGTTATAGACATATATGGGAGGCATCATGGATTCATACACAAATTGCATCTAACGTGAACTGTTTAGAGGTACCCAATTCTGAACAGGACTCTACTGAGGCCTTCACTGTGATGCTCTTAAAACAGTACTAATAAAAACATGTGTATTGCTTTGTCTCTTTGCTTTATCTTATTCATAAAATAAAAGTTACAAGAAACTACCTATGTCCTGTTTCAATATGCTTTATTTTTAATATTTAATAATTTGGTGATTGAAACCCCCACAGACTCTTAAAAGTTCCCAGTATGTGTGTGTGTCATATAGTAGTATTATATATATATATATATAGATTATATATATATGCAGTGCCTATGGAAAGTCTTTTTCTATAGCCCTTCAATTTTTTTTCACATGTTGTTTATGTTTGCATTATCACTAATTAAACTGTTTAATTACTTTTTGTCCCCCTAAATCTACACCCCACTTACTATAATGACAAAGCAAAAACGGGATTTATCACAACTTTGCAGATTTATTAAAAGAGAAACACTGAAAAAATTACATTGCACAAGTCTTCATACCCTTTGCTTTGACATTTAAAATTTAGATCAGGAGCATTCCAGTTTCAACTGGACCTTCTTTGAGATGTTTCTATGCTCCGACTGGAGTTAACCTGTGGCATATTCAGTCGATTGGACATGATTTGGAAAGGCACACACACCTGTCTATATAAAGTTTAACAGCTGAAATGGATGTCAGAGCAAAAACTAAGCCATACAAAGGATGGCCCCAGGTTGTGCGAGACAGATTGTGAAGACTACAAAAAAAATTCTGCGGTGTGGAAGGTCACAGGAGCAGTTGGCCATCCCTAATCCTTTAATGGATGAAATTTGAAAAACATCAGGCAACCTTCCTCGATTCTGCCTTCGGCAAACTGAGAAATCGAAAGAGAAGGGTCTTGGTTAGAGAGGTGATCAAGACACTGATGGTCACTCTGGTTGAGCTCCATGATCTTATATGGAGATGGGAGAAACTTACATAAGGACAAACATCACTGTGACACTCCACCAATCTGGGCTTGATGGCAAAGTGACCAAACTCAAGCTCCCTGCAGTAAATGATACAGGGAAACCCTGGATTGGAATTTTCACAAAAAATAGCACCTAATAACAGACTGTGAGAAACAGTATTCTCTGGTCTGATGAAACTCAATTCCTTATTCATGTCTGAGGGAAACCAAGCACCGCTTATCTTCTGCATAATTCCATCCCAACGGTGAAGCATGGTGGCGGCGGCGGCATCATGCTGCGGGGGTGTTTTTCAGCAGCAGGGACTGGGGAAGTGATCAGAGAAGACAGAAAGCTGAAAGCAGCTAAATACAGCGATATCCTTAATGAAAACCTGGTTCGCTCAGAGCGCTCAGAACCTCAGAACCTCAGACCGGGCTGAAAGTTCACCTTCCAACATGACAATCACCCTACGCACACTGCCAAGTCAATACAGCAGTGGCTTAGGGACAACTCTATGAACGTCCTCGAGTGGCCCAGCGAGAGCTGGGACTTGGAACCAATCAGACATCTTTGGAGAAAAATGGTTGTCCACCGATGGTCCCCAGCCAACCTGACAGAGCTTGAGATGATCTAAAGAGAAGAATTGCAAAAAACAAAACAAATGCAGATGTGCAAAGCTTGTTGCATCATACCCCAAAAGACCTGAGGCTGTAATTGTTGCCGAAGTGCTAAAAAAATAAGTTTTGAGTTAAGGGTATGAAGACTTGCCTTTGTGTGCAATGTCATTTTTTCAGTGTTTCCTTTTTAATAAATTTGGAAAGTTGTGATAAATCCGGTTTTCGTTTGTCATTATGGTGAGTGGGGTGTAGATTTATGTGGAAAAAAAAGTAATTTAATGTCAAGATACATTTTTATTGTAACTATGGACTACGTTGACAAGTGATGTAGAAGTATTCACCATTAAGCTTACACTGGTGATGTATCTGAGAGAAAACTAATTTTACAGTAAATTATCTAATTTTCTGCAGTAAGAAAAGAGTATTTTAAAGCTTATTGTTTTGTAGAACATCACAGTTCTATATGATATGAGAACAGTTGGGCCTGTAGATAGGGATCATGTGTTATTTAAGAAAAAAATAATTATATTTTCAGAATGACAGATTTTTTTTCTCAAACAGTCTGTGGGGTAAAATGCCCCCCCAGCCAGGTGGAGTAAAACGCCCCCAATGAACATGAATTAATTACTGTAGTTACTATGTTTTGATAATCAAATCCTTTGTTATTCCATCAAATGTATTCTAGCTAGTTAGTTGAATAAAAATATTTGAACTTTATATTTAAAAATTACCTCAAGTTAGCTAGTTAACAAGCCAGTTAGCATCAGCTAACAACATTTTTCAAATAGGCTATAATTCATAATTATTGATTATATTCTTTTTAAACGGCATGTACTCTGATTTTGCTGTAAAGCAAATTGCTTTGTAAGACTGGGGGGCATTTTACCCCACCTGTGGGGCAAAACGCCCCCTTGGTAGAAAGTTTATTTTTAATAAAAATCTAATAACTTGAAAACTCTGGACATTTTTCATACTTGGTTTATAATTTATGTATTTGTCACTAAAACTATGACAACTTTTCTGAACACATTTAACTTTTGTTTCACAGAAAAAAATTACACAATCCTTAAGGAAGGGGGGATTTTCCCCAACTCTACCCTATGCTATATAGTGGTCTTAGACTTTTGAACCCCACTATATCTTCTTAAATAAAACCAAAGTTTGTGCATCCTAAAGATGAACAATATTAACGAGGTGTGTGAGACAGAATGAGTGTGCATGGTTCACTTAATGCCCCTTGCCACTCTAGATGCCTTGTGGAGTGATGATATTTTTCTATAATTGGATGTGTAACAACACACCCTCAGTGAGGAGTAGCCCAGAGTGCCTGAGGAAGACCTTTGTAGTCTATATGTGTGTGTGTGTGCCTGGTAACTGTGGCTGTGGTGTAAACAAAATACTTGAATATGGTCTTGGCAGAAAGGCCAAGCGGCCATTCAACTCTGGACTGACCACTGAAAACACTGAGCACTGATAAACGCAAACCGACTGACCTGTCAAGGTATGATTTTAATAATTCATCAGGTCGTTGTGAACAACTCATTAAAGGGGTGAGATTAATAATGGATGCAATCCGACGGGAGGTGTTAGGATGCATGTGCTTGCTACTATTTTGGAGGGCGGGATTCGTATCAAGGGTTGCCCTTCAGTTCACGGTGAATCTGTGGGGTTTCTACTCCAACATGTCAGATTACTGAATACTCTGTGGGCAGGGGGTGGGGGGTGTTTATGATATATGAACTTGGAGTCAAAAATATATATGTAGAGGTTAAGAGTTGTAAGAGTGTTCAGGATGGCTTGAACCCTCCAAAGAAGGTCAAAGCAGGTTGAGGTGTGTGTTTGGTGGTCTTAAAATAAACACTTTTTTTCTCCACTAATGTACACATCACAAGTCTCAAAAAACGAATTTGACAAAATACTAAACCCTATTTTTATTTTTTTTTTGAGAAAACAAGATATGCATGTTATTTTGTAGCTGATGTTCACAAAAAAAAAAAAAAAGGTAATCTCAAGGGCACCTTAGCTTTACTTTGTGATGACTGTTAAAATAAATTAAATAATCATCCATCAAGCTCGTTAACTGACAGAGTGGGAATGAATCAGAGTTTAAAAAAGCACACCACTCAAAGACACATTATTTACCGAGCAGATAATCATCATCAACAGATTGTTGGCTGGGCAGTTCAACATAGTAGTTTGTGTTGTTCTATGATGACAGAAACTGCTGAGAGGTTCTGAGAGACCTCCATTAACAGTTTGCTCAAGTGTTGTACATTAAATGTTTTTCAGGTGGGCTA
Source organism: Sinocyclocheilus anophthalmus (assembly GCA_018155175.1). Classification (NCBI taxonomy): domain Eukaryota; kingdom Metazoa; phylum Chordata; class Actinopteri; order Cypriniformes; family Cyprinidae; genus Sinocyclocheilus; species Sinocyclocheilus anophthalmus. The sequence continues at coordinate 70,442 of JADLZN010005104.1, forward strand.
AATATCAAGATAAAATGGAAGCAGAACGAGATATGACAGATGACAATGACAGATGGCGCAGAAGTTCAAAAGTGCCCTACAGGTGAGAAAAAGCCTTTTGATGAATCATGATCAGATCTAACAAATAAATTGAATAATGAGTGAACTCTCATAGTGTTGATTTATGACATCCAATCAAGTATTTTACTACGCATTCGTTATAACTAAATTTATTTCTGAAAGGTTGCCATTTGCATATTTTTCTGGTGTTTGTGCTGAAAGGTGATATCTGGTCCATAAGATACCTTTTGAGATGCTTTCATTCCGCAGAGAGACAGAGGAGAGTAGCTAGAGCTGATAATTGCATTCAGACTGCTGTCATGGTAGATTAGTGTTTTTAAAAAGTCTGTCTTTGTCCAGCAGGAGGAGCTGCCCAATGATGGTCATTTTCTCTTCCTCTTCATTCATTGTTGTTGAAGTGATGTGATTTGACAGCTGCATGGCAGTCATTTCACTCCTTCCTCTCTCTTTGAAAGAAACTGACAGAACAAAGACTTTTACGTTAAGCAGTTACACATAATATTGAATTACTGAGGCTGTAGAACACAATGACACCATTATAAATGGAAATATAAACATGAAAAAGAAAAACTGGCGAAGCGCACATAATAACTTTATGATCTTATTCTATAGCATCAGTTTTTGAATCACGTTTTGACTTACAAGCCAAAAACAGTAAAATATTTTTTTTTTCTATTGTAAACTTTTTTATTGTATATATATATATATATGCTATACACACACACATGCACACACACACACACACACATATATGTGTATATATATATAGCACACATACATCTACAAGATGTCTGTTAAAGATCGCTTGATCTGGAAAGCATCTGCTTTGTACAAACATCTGAAAGACGTCTGTAAGATGTAATTTTTACATACATTCTAAATCATAATCATCTTAAAGACATCTAATAAACGTCTATTTGACATCTGATAGGAAACATCCTATAGACTACTGCAGATGAGCAAACACTAAAAAAAAATATGCAGATGGAAATGCAGACGTAAAATAGACATCTCCGTGATATGTTTTAAGATATGGCCTGATATGCTGAAAATGTATATGTTAATGTTTCTTTTCTCATTAAATTCAATTATGAATTACATGAATCATGTAAAATAGCATATATTTTGAATTTAAAACTGAAAACTGAGACAGGGGAGTAGCCTAGTTTACGTCTTTAGATATTATTGTGTGTTGTTAAACTTTTCTTTTTATGCGTTACATTGCATCGCACCGCGTAAACATAAAACCATGTCTGCATTTGTGATCGGAGAAATTACAAACTACAAACGCTACTCTACACTGCTCAAAACTCGTGTTTGAATCATCAGTGGAAATTCTTTAAATATAAAAAACACGTACTTACAGGCTGTGAGTCAAAACAGCCGGCATTGTAGTCAACTCTCCCAGCATCAAGAAATAGTCCTCCATAAAATGCGCTGCACACATCTGAATATTTGGGATTAACTGTTCTGGAACAGTGTTGTAAACACAACTTGACCACTGCTTTCAGTTTGGCCAGAAAGCGCCGATCCTTTGAAGCCCAACCCAGTAGTTTCGCTTTCACAACGAAACACAGCGTCACACACGGCGGGCTAGAGTGAGCGGAGGCCGGAGGCCTAGAATGAGTGGCCGGGGGCGGACTTGCGGCAACCACATGTGATGACCCCGGGTTGGACTCCGCTTCGTCCGCGGTGAAAGCTGATCCGGCGATCCACTGCACTAAGTTGATGTATTTCCTCAGCGGCCAGCACGGATCAGCTCCTGGCATGACGAAGCAGATATAGTCCTCTTTTTGGAAGGCCAAACAAAGTCGTTTCGCTTTCACAAAGAAACACACAGCGCCTTCACGGCATGGCGGCAACAACAATACTACAGCGAGAATAAAAGCTACGCCTTCTTTCTTTGCGTGAACTTTGGGGGCGGGCGTTGTGGACAAATGCTTCCCACCTAATGACGTGGGGGGGGGGCTTGTTAGAACGGCGTATTTAAGGTAGGGGCCTAGTTGACTCTTAATGTTGATAAAGAAAAGATCTGCTTTGATTTGAGACTTAGCTTTATAACTTTACAGAGCTTCTTTATATGCACCACAGGGAGCGTTGTAATACTCCAAAGAGAAAGGAAAAAATTGAAATAGCATCATATGACCCCTTTATGGTAGATTCATTAATTACAGTGAAAATAACGCATTAAACTTATTACCGCATTTAAGCACTTGCCCCGCCCCAGATGTGGGTCATCTGACATTTCATACAGCTGATTGATGAGAAATATGAGGCAGGGGCAGGGCAACAACTCACTGAGTGATGGAGCCTAGTGAACGTAGTTAGAATGTCCCTAAAATTCTAGATATGGGGCAAAAATGCCTCTGTTTGAGTTTTTGTCTCATATTTACATAATTTAGTTAAGCAATAGGCTAAGTGCAATATCACACGAGTGATCTTATAAGACTGTTCAGTAAGTAAGAAGTTAATACTGTGTTATTTTAGGCAAGGCAAGGCAAGGCAAGGCAAGTTTATTTGTATAGCACGTTTCATACACAATGGTAATTCAGAGTGCTTTACATAAAAGAAAAGAAAACAGTTATCACAACAATAAAACAAGGAATTTACAAACTTTGAAAATTATTGTTAACAAAAATTGATATAAGAGGTTTAAAATGAATTTTAAGAAAACGATTATACATATAATCACAGTGCTCATTCGGACCATCGCACAGTGCTCATTCATAAATGCCAGCTAAACCAGAGTTTTGCGTCTGCATTGTAATGTGACTAATGTTTTAGCACAGTCTGATCTCTTCTTGAAGCTGATCCACTGCGGTGGCTCATAATACTAACAGCACATTCCCCTTTGATTTTGTGTGAACCTTTGGTATTTTTTTTTTCTAACCTGACCTCGAATCCTAAGAAGTGAAAGTGGTCTGTTAGGGTTGGTTATATTCAGTGGAGGCATTCTGCTAATATTGAGGTCCTAGAGCAATTGAGTGTTTTATAAACGAGTAAAAGTACTTTAAATTCAATCCTAAATATAACTGGAAGCCATTGTAAGGACCTGAGGACTGGTGTAATTTGCTCAGATTTTCTGGTTCTAGTCAGGATTCTGCCAGCAGCGTTCTGGATGAGCTGGGGCTGTCTAATGGTCTTCTTGGGAAGGCCGGTGAGGAGACCATTACAATAGTCCACCCTGCTGGTGATAAAGGCATGAACAAGTTTCTCCAATCTTGACTGGAAACAAAACATCTAATTCTTGCAATTTTTTTGAGATGATAGTATGCTGATTTAGTTATTGTTTTGACATGACTACTGAAACTAAGGTCTGTCTCCAGAATCACACCAAGATTCTTGATTTGATTTTTAGTTGTTTGACCCCTAGAGTCAAGTTATGCATTCACCTTGAGAACTTCATCGTTGTTTCCAAATGCAATGACTTCGGTTTTTTTCTTTGTTTAACTGAAGAAAGCTCTTAAACATCCAACTGTTAATTTCATCAATGAAAGAGGGAGTCAATGGGGCTGTAGTCAATTGGAGATAAGGCTAGGTAAATCTGGGTATCATCTGCATAGCTAAAGTTGATAGGCGGATTTTGTTTCTTTCTAATTATTTGACTTAGTGGGAGCATATACAGGCTAAACAATAGCGGTGCAAGAATTGAGCCTTGTGGTACTCCGCATGTCATGGACGTCCACTTTTACTTATGCTCTCCTATACTCACATAAGAACCTCTCCCTTCTAAGTATGACCTGAAACATTTAATTACCATGCCAGAAAGCCCAACCAATTTTTCCAGTCTCTCTAGTAGTATGTTATGAGCGACAGTATCAAACGCAGCACTGAGATCTAGTAGTACCAGCACTCATATTTGTACTGACATCAAAGAGAGCTATTCAAAGCATAAGGAGCCGTCTGCTCTGCTAAGCCTCGCGATACTTTGATTTACAACCTCGAGTCTGATGGTGGATGATGAACGCTTCAGTCGAACAGCCTAATGATTCAATGACCTATTCATAAAGTCACCTTCTTTATTCCTGAATGAATCAGCCATTTGACGAATCGAGTGAATCAATAAATGACTCATACTTAAAAAAATCATTAATACATTACCAACCACCTACTGGCGGTTTTTAGTTTACTATTAGAGTATCATTCCTTAAAGAATACTTTTCAATTTCCATAGTACTAATAATAAAATTTATAAAATAAATTATTAAAGGTATAGTTCACTCAAAAATGACAATTGTTTCATAATTTACTCACCCTCATGGTCCAAAAGAGTATATGTAATAAATGTGATCAAACTAAATAGTTCTTGCTTAAGCTACTTTTTGTAATGTCTGTTTGATGCTTTACACAACAATTACTTTAAATGATCTTTTGTGAGTAATTTCTCAGCCAAATTTGATGTGCGATTAATTATATTAATTAATTGCCACATCATGTAATTAATTAGATTAAACATTTTAATCGCTTACCAGCCCTATATAAAACCTTTGAAAAGTGTTAAAATGTTAGCTACATCTCACCTTGAACTCTTTCTCTGTTCAAATTGGCTTCAGTAAAGCCTTGATTTTATTGCCAATTCAGTCATTTTGACATTAACCAAATGTATGTAACCTGTTAATTGTTATTGATATAATTTTGGCCATTTGACTATTGATGTAAATTTCTGCAAATCAAGCAAATCAGTGGCATAACTGTATTGAAACATTTGGAGATGGACCACATGCCCCGAGATTCCCCATATGCGTTTACTTGATGAAGGACTCTGACCTATTACTGTGAAAGGCTAGACACAGCCCATCCTTTTTTAGAGTTTTTTTTAGAGTTTATTGTTTTCAAACATAGGCCTACTTGTGTTTTAACATAGGCTACTGGTTTAGGGTTATGTGTACTCTATGCTGTTGCCTATAACTTTGTAGGTCTGATGTGCTTATTTCAGTGTTTACACCTTTTGTTGTGTAGGCCTAGGGTGCCAAACAAGAAATCAGCCAGTTCCCAGTACCTCATACCTAGTTTAAAAAGACTGAAATATCACGTCATGCCATTTTTTTTAATTGCTCAGTTATATCAGGTTAAACTGTCTTCCTTACAAATCAATCCATTGGCCTATAATGTTTTGGTTATTTCAGTTATTAATAAAGTTACTGACCAACTGTTTTATTTACTAGCCATATCCTTGGTGAGTGTTAATTTTGGACCATGCATGAAGGTGAGAAATGGTGCCGAATGAATCTAAACGTGTGTGTGGAAAGAAGTGGAGCCTGTGAACAGCTGTTCTGTCTGGTTAGAATGGCATACTGGAGTAATTAGACACCAGATTGTCAGGAAAGCTTTGCAACACAGTAGCTGAGAAGAATCTGTTTACCATTCTAGAATGGAAGGACAGGGCTTTGGGCATTTGTGTACACAGAGAGAGAATCTTATTCCTTGCTCCTTTTCTTTCTCTCTTCTCGTACCATCTCTGAGTTTTTTCTGCTCTGCATATCCACTAGAGATAAAGCTGTTCCCTTGGCTCTTTTAGATAAGAGGCAGTCATCATTCCATTATTTCTCCCTCCTTTATTTTTAATCTTCAGCCTTCACAATTGAAATAAAATCACTTGGCTGAATGAGAGCCCTTGGGACCAAGACAATTATATTTGAAGCTCTCCTGGCTATGACTCAGTATTATTTGGCTTGATGAATTATATCAGAGTAAGTAACCTATTTGACCCCTACTCAAACAGCACAGTGTGAGTATCTATGTGTTAAAGAAGAGAACATGACCAGTCTTTTCAATGCCACACAGCGAAAGTTAAGTGTTGATCTCGGAGCCAGAGTCCAGGGACAGAGTTCAATAGAAAAGAAATGGATTTCAACACTTTTCAGTCTAGAAGATTTTCTGTTTAGCACCACTTAATTCAAACTTCAATCAAGATCTTACAGCAATTCCTCCTTCATCAGTGATTCAGTCTTTATCTTTTTTTCTTCATTAGCATGGCTCAAGTTATTGCTCAGTAATTTATCTTTCATTCCTCCTCTCCCATTATATTTTGTAGTCCCTTCTCTCTTAGAAATGCTTCATTTCCTGTCTCGTTCATTACAAGGTTAAAGTGATGTATAGTTTTACTCTCAGGATAAAAACATTTTTTAATATGTGGAAATATCAGGATATGAAACATTATAGCCATCTGTTCTATGCAAGGTTGTGCTACATTCAGAATGCGGAACTGTAGCTTTAATTGTAATAACTAATCAGATTGAATAGCTAAACTGGCCCATTTACAAATGTACCACAATTTGACCTGAACTTTGTCTGTAAATTTAAGCTAATTACAGCAATGTATACTTGTATGGTTTTAGCTCATTGCATTATCAATACATTCCAACTTTGATTTCAATATTTATTTGTCATTAAGATATCTGAAAACATCTGGTGGATATTTAATAGTGCTTTATGGCAAAAATAAGTTTTTGCTGTCTTAATTGTTTTAATTATTTTTGTATTTGTAAAATATGTGCACCATCTCTTGTATGCTCACTAAAGCTGCATTTATATTTAATACCTAATTAATAATGTTTGTATTTAGATAATATTTATATTATATTGTATACAGTAAAAATTAGTTATTTGAAATTAGATAATCTTTTTAACATTAATAATGTCTGAACACAGTAAATTAATTTGTCCTTGCTGAATAAAAGTATTGTTTCCCCCAAACTTTTTAATGGTGGTGTTTAATATATTCTTAATAATACACTTTTTTTTTTAAATCAAGAAATAAATAAGAATACCTAATCAGACTGCAGTAATTGTGTTTTTCAGCAATTTAACTTGTACAGATAAAATCCCCTGTCATCTAACTTCTGTATTTCTTTTAACAAAATTAAGTAAATTTCTCTTTGTTTTATTTATTACATTTACATTTTTAATTCTTAAAACATAAGACATTACATTGAAATTCCAAAGCCGGATTCTAAATCCTCAATTTGTCCAGCTATGATTGTCTTCAGACCCATTCCTCTGGAAAACGGAATAATTTTAACTCACACATCTCTTCTATTTGTTTCAAGTTCATCTTTTAATGCCTCAGGAGAAATAACAGAAGATTTTCCAGAATGAGGTGAAAGTGACTGTGAAGTGAATGGACTGTAAGTACAATTTTTTTTTTTTTTTTTTTTTTTTTTAAAATGTTTTTTTTTTTTTTTTTTTTTTTTTTTTTTCTTAATTTTTTTTTTTTTTTTTGTTTTTTTTTTTTTTGTTTTTTTTTTTTTTGTTTTTTTTTTTTTTTTTTTTTTTTTTTTTTTTTTTTTTTTGTTTTTTTTTTTTTTTTTTTTTTTTTTTTTTTTTTTTTGTTTTTTTTTTTTTTTTTTTTTTTTTGTTTTTTTTTTTTTTTTTTTTTTTTTTTTTTTTTTTTTTTTTTTTTTTTTTTTTTTTTTTTTTTTTGTTTCTTTTTTTTCTTTAGATTTGTCTCTGGGGCCATATACATTTCCAGAGCTGGTCTACAATGTGACTGTTTGGTTTTTGTTTGCATGTGTGAGTGTATTTATGATCTATGTTATGTTTGCTGTCATAGTAACAGGTTTTGCGATAGCATTTGAGCAATGGGACAGCAACTGTAACAGTCAGCTCTGCAGTACCGGGTGCAGAGGTCATGACCTCTGTTGATGGATGTACACAGACGTAATGGTCACCAGTGGAGGAGGAGTTTAGTTACCTTGTCTGAAACGAGTAACTCAACTGGTCATGAACACTTTTACCTCTGCCCCCGTATATATATATAAGTATTCCTGTGCTTGAGAGTCTTTGCTGTAAATTTTCAGCATATTGTTTCACACTCCGATATGCTTCATACGTGAATGACGGCGTTATCACCTTTGTCATCGGGCCAAAGACTGACCTACATGTGCTCTGGTTTCCTCTCCATGGCACATCTAAGGTCCACTCAGAGGGGTTCTGGTTTCTTCAGCTTCTCCTTCTGCTAGCTCTCACTTTCCATCTCGCAAACCACTTTGCCCAAACCAAAACCCCACACGCATATACTCTTAACCCCAATCATCAGCCAGACCAGATAGACATTACCTGTATCAATTATTAAGCCTTGAGAATAGCACTCATCTTTGGAAATGTGACCCGTGAGGTCAGAGCCTGTGGGCTACAGAGAATATCTGAAAGAGTGGCATTGAGTTACTCTAAAATTCATATTTGATTACCCATTAATTCCTAAGTGATTGTGACTAATCAACATCAGCAAGGTGATACTCAAGCTTATAATGTACGTATATATCATATTTGCTGTTGTGATCAGCATAAGGATTTGTGCTAGGCACTTGCTCACATCTCAGCTCCAAAAAGTCCCCAGATTTATTTATTTTTTTAGCTTTTCCCGTGTTTTCTGGTATTAGCGTTGGCACACCTCTGACAGGAGATTTGATGGACTCAGAGAACATCGATCACTCCTGTTTTGTGCCCATTGGCATGTATGCTGGCACATTGCTGAAATTGATTAAGAGAGCCTGTCTTGGGACGTCCTTTTCTGTAACCTTCAGGTGAGAGACTTTCAGGTTGCTTTCAAACTCCTCTACTCAAGCGTGAAATAAGGTTCCATACTCCTCTGAAGTACTTGAGAGGAAATTTTAACAACATAAAACTTTTTTTTTTTTTTTTGCAGAGGAAGGATTAATTTTTATGCTGGTTTTGGTGGCAGGGAAAGACAAATTTCTGGGGAAGCAAGCAATTTGCTGAATGATTTCCATATTTATCTCGTTTGGACCCTTGAGGTAAGCATGAATTGATTAGGCAGATTACGTTAAGATTATATTACCTAGTTTTATAAACGCCCCAAAGGGCCGTTCTAATTTTTTAAAACTGCTTCAAACTGAGCATTTTAAAACATGCTAATGATCCATTTTATTTTGTTCCATTTAGGAGGCAAATGTTCAGGTGTGTGTATGTGTGAAAGTGAATAGGTCGCAGGTTACAGCAGTCTTAGAGTGTTTTTTTCAGCGCTGTACTTGAGAATGATATCATCACAGTACTAAGCAAGTGCAATATATCCTAGCAATTAAACCACTGGTCTTTTGACATCAGAAATTGTGCAAAGACCCTGAAGACTATTCCATATGGTTAAATATAGAAAGTTAATGTTTTACCATTTTAATCATGGCTTTAACTGTCTGTTTGTTTGGTGAGTGTAAGCTTCAGTGAGCTTCATCCGAACACCTGCAGTCACGCTAACAGGAGATTATGAGATATTGTTGAGACCCGCTGGGTGCCGACCTGTGAAAGTAGAGCCCGTGAAATGGCTTGATGAATGCATTTTTCTGTCCTGTCTGTGTTGACATGTGTGCTGTTGAAGCAGGATGTTTTTGTGAGACATACTGAAGCTCTAACCCCCCCACCCCCACCTTTTGTAAAATAGTCTGTGTATGCCGTACACCATACTTTGTTACTAACTGCTGCTTAAGCAGGTTTATTCTTACTGTAGAACATTTTATTTGGGGAAAAAATAGGGGTCCATGATATACACTAGCGTTCATAAGTTTGGGGTCGGTAGGATGTTTTTGAAAGAAGTCTCTTATACTCTTACTACTGTAAGAACAGTAAAATTAAATTGTATTACAATTTAAAATAACCGTTTTCTATTTAAATATACAGACCCTATATATTTGTTTTGGGGTCTGTAAGACTGTTTTATGTTTTTGAAAGAAGTCTTTTATGCTCATGGCTGCATTTGTTTGAACAAAAGCACAGTAATAAGAGTAATACTGTGAAAAATTATTACAATTTAAAATTCTAAGATATATTTTAAATGTAATTTATTTCTGTGACGGTAAAGCTGAAGTTTCAGCAGCCATTAATCCAGTATTCAGTGTCACATGATTCTTTAGAAATCATTCTAATATGCTGATTTGGTGCACAATAAATAAAATCGTATTATTATCATTGTTGAAAACACCTGCTTAATATTTTTGTTCAAACTGATCTTTTTCTGATCTGATCAGGATTACATATTTGATTAATAAAAAGCACTTATAATGTCCTTTGTAACATTATAAATGTCTTTTAATCAACTGAATGCAGACTTAAAATTATTTGTGGTTTTTAAACACAAATTGTTAAACAAAAAAAGTTAAATCTTTTTTTTTACCATGGCACTCAGGAATTTTTGTCTTTATTAGTAGTTATATTTGTGAAAAAAATAGTATTAAAAAGTAAAAAAAAAAGTTGGCCACAGGCATGTATAATTAATTTATATTAACTGCTCATTGTCAAAAAACAATTAAAAATCCATCTGTAATTAAAATTAGTATGGTCCATTTTTCTGAAAGAGACTGAAAATTTTCTCTTCTAAATGTTAGTTTAGTCAACTTTAATACACTAGCATGGGCTAAAAGCCTCTTAACTCCACTTCTGGTTTCATATGATTTTTAATAATATTAAATAGCATGCAAGGCATCTTAAACCCAAGCTTAGCTTGGTGACTTTGTCTTCTGCCATGCCCAACCCGGCCCTGCCCAGCCCTACAGCCGGACCCACGAGCTCAGCCAGATCTGGTTTCATCCTCAGCACGCAGGGAGGTTATAAGAGAGGCTGGAGAAGATCACACGCACATAGAAAGAGAAGGAAAAGAAGACCGTGAAATGCATAGAGAGATGAATAGCTGACCGTGAGTGAGTCGCAGTCAGGAAGCTACTCATCCATTGATTGAACGTTCTCGAGCTACTGTGATTGCACCCAGACACCCCCGAGCTCCAAAGGGGGGGCGGGGGGGGTCCCGTCCGGCCATGATTGCAGCTCGTAGTAGTTCGGTGGGTCGAGGGGGCCCCGAGGAGCCCTCCAGGCACCGCAGACAGTCAGCTGCTTCTCTGGCAGGGCTCCGTGGCCACCGCAACTCTCAAGAGAGCACTCGTGATAGCCATGCTCAGCACCGGCAGGGGGTGCTGCTGCGGGCGAGGAAAGCGTTTCTTATCAGGGAGATGGAGACCAACTGGTACTTGAAGCTGTGTGGCCGGGCCAGAGAAGATAGTGTTGCTTATGAGACTGGCATGCCTTACCGGTGAGTCCTGAAAGCAGAGTTATGTGAGCGGTTTGCTCGCGGGTGAATTGATGTCTGAGAAAACCTTCCCACAGTGCGTTTTTGTTTGTTTAAGGCCAAAATAGTTTCAGGTATGAGATCTTTATCTCTTTCCATGTGCTTTTTCATATGAATTTAATTGTAAAAACATGAACACAGAAGCTTTTTGTTGATGTTGTGTGATAATGCACAAGAAAATAACGAAAGTTTGTGAAAATGAAATGTGTGTTTTATTAAAATGTATAGTTTTAATAATAAGGAAATGTTGGAGAAATCTTGCCGTGGGCAGTTGTTGACTGACATTGCATTAAAAACAAATAGGTCAGGGGTCTTCAGTGGGGGGCTGTGGTGGTACTATGATTATTGTTGGATCTCGGTCTATTTTTTTGTGAATAAAATGAAAATACAAAAATACAACATTAATATAATTCCCTGGCAAAAATAGTTATGAAAAGTTTGCCTAAATGCTTCATTAACCCAATCCCAATTTAAGATTTTTATTTTTACATGTATTATTATTTTTTAAGTTACTCTGAACATTAATAATGATTAAGAAAGTAATTATTTTATTCAGCAAGGATGCATTGTTTAAAGTGACAGTAAAGACATTTATAATGTTACTACATATTTTATTTCAAATAAATGCTGTTCTTTTGAGCTTTCTAACTATCAACGAACCTGAGAAAAAAAAATAACTGTTAAGTTTACACAAAAATATTAAGCAGCACAACATTGTTATTAATAAGAAATGTTTCTCGAGCACCAAATCAGCATATTACAATGATTTCTGGAGGATCTGTGACACTAAAGACTGGATAATGGCTAAAGAATCAGCTGGTTCCATCCCATTGTTACGTAACGGCTACGGAGGTGGAACGAGGAGACGAGGAGACACAGGAGTAAACTCAAAATATAGTCTTTTAATCTTTGCTTCGGGGAAATACAGGGCAGACAGACACTCACGTAGTACATTGGGGAATCAACTCAATAGCAGACAAGGGAATAATGGAGAACACAGGTTTTAAATACTGGGAACGTAATCAGTGAGAAACAGAAACAGGTGTGGAGCTAATTGATCAAAAACCATGGAAACAAACAAGGAAGGAAACACAGAAAACCAAATCAAAACAGATCATAACCATAACAGTTCGCCCCCTCCCGGAATGGCACGTCCTCGTGCCGACAAAAGTCCAACAGAGGAGGTAGGGTGGGGGTTCAGGAGGCAGACGAGGGGCAGGCAATGGGAAAGGGGCATAGTTCATAAGGCCAAGGCGGAGTGGATGGAGGGAGGGAGGAGCCAGGGAGGAACCCGGAGCAGGAGGAGCCAGATGGAGATCCAGAGACCAGCCAGGACAAGGCCCCAGGGCGGAGTCGAGGGAGGGATGAGCCATGGTGGAGATCTAGCTGTACCCCACCAGGGGGCCGACGGACGGAGACTGAGCTGAGTTAAAGGAGCCCATGAGGGAGCCGGATTAGATTGAGCCAGGTTGCCTGAGGATCCGAGGCCAAGCGAGCTGAATGCTCAGGCACCGAGCGGAGGCGGGGCTCCGAAGACCGCTGCAGAGCCGGAACTACTGAGGATGGGAGGCGAGCCGGAGGGAAGGAGTGGCCTGACAGGCCAGAGGGACGGAGTGACGAGGCGAAGCCAGAGGAGTGGAGTCACGAGGCGGCGATGAGGAGCCCGGTGGAGCTGGTGGGATGACGGGCCATGGTGGAGACGAGGGAGCTTTGGCCTGGCGGAGCCCGATGTCGAAGGCCGAGTTAGTCCAGGGCTCCGGAGGCTTGTGAGTCGGAGGCAGGGAATCCTCACGCCAAGCGGAGCGGGAGACCTGGAGGGTCCTAGGCGATTCATAGCACCCCGATGGCGCTGACTGGGTGAGCTGAGGGACTGACAGGCACCAGCGGAGATGGGGCTGAGGAACTGACTGGTTCTTTAAGAGGAGGCGGGAGAGGGAGGCTGGGAGGGGACACTGGAGGACAGGAGCTGGACGGAACCAGCGGAGACGTAGGAGAACTGGGTAATGCCTCCCCAAACCAGTCTATTAAATCCACTTTGAAACAGTCCATTAGTTCCTCATAATGTGGTCCAGTGACCAGTTGCAGCTCACCCTCAGCGGCGGGAGTGTGGGCGGGGCTTCCCTCCAAGCCCTCGATCTCCACCAGTACTCCCTCGGGGACGGGCGATGTTGCCAGCTCACGCACCTGGTCAGAACGGTCTTGAGGCCCTTGCTCCTAGGCGACGATCGGCTCAGTCGCGGTGGGCTCAGGCTCTCCGTCTGCGGTGGGCTCAGGCATCTGCTCCGTGCAGCGGGATGACGGCTGGCTGGTCTCTGGCTCGTGAGTGGGGCTGGAGATGTCCTCCTCGGCGGGGCAGACGGAGAAATACAGTCCATTTCTCTCCAGCACCCACTCCACGAAAGCGGCGAAATCCTCCTTGGGACCGTTCGCTGGTAGGCGTGCCTTACACCACTCACTCAGGCTGGTGCGATAGAATATGCAGAGCGAGCGATCCGGGAGTGAGTAAGGCACGCCAGATCTACAAAGTCCCTGGTATGGTCCTCCAGCGAACGGTCCTGTTGCTCCAGGTACAGGAGTTGAATGGCAGGGATTGCCATTCCGGGAGAGGGGAGAAACATAAAAAAAGAAAGAAAAACGCCACTAATCTTACTCACTTTGAGGGTCTGCTATTCTGTTACGTAATGGCTACGGAGGTGGAACGAGGAGACACAGGAGTAAACTCAAAATATAGTCTTTTAATCTTCGCTTCGGGGAAATACAGGGCAGACAGACACTCACGTAGCACATTGGGGAATCAACTCAACAGCAGACAAGGGAATAATGGAGAACACAGGTTTTAAATACTGGGAACGTAATCAGGGAGAAACAGAAACAGGTGTGGAGCTAATTAATCAAAAACCATGGAAACAAACAAGGCAGGAGAAAGGGGAGACAGAAAACTAAACCAAAACAGATCATAACCATAACACACATTAATAAATTACACTTTAAAATATATTTAATTAGATAATTTTCACAGTATTGGCGGTTTACTGTATTTTTGATAAATGCAGCCTTGCTGAGCATAAGATAATTCTTTCAAAAATATAAAACAATCCAAAAACCCAAAACATTTGATTTGATTTTATGGACTAGTGTTTTGTCTCTGTATTTACCAAGAGATCATTGACCTGGAAAAGGTTTAGGACCTTTACAATAAGTTATCCTTAGCTGTCTAATGTTTATGTGAAATTAGAATTTGATCTTCATTCTGAAAGTAAATATAAATAAAGATACTGTACAGCCAAACCAAAAATTATTCAGACACCATATATCATTTTTGATATTTTTTTTTACTAGTGGGTGCAGGACATTATATTTATGTAAGTGAGGATAGCAAAATAAACTGACATATTATACCCAAAAAATCTTCATACAGTGGACTACCAGTAAAATTGATACAAAATGTGGGACCAAAAATTATTTAGACACTTTGACCTGGCCATGTTTTGACTTGGCGAAGTGTTTTTCTATAATTGCTAACGTGACCTTTTTACACCACAGACTGAACACAATTAAGCATTGCTTTGTAATTGGTGGACCTAAATTGGTATTATCTAATTGTGTACTTAACTTTAAGCTATTCAACCTAATTCATTACATACCCCTCTATCAAAGTTATCTGACATTATCAAGATGAATTTGTTCTGACACAGTTTAACTCGGAGTTCTTCTCATGTTTTATTACCATTTTCTAGAAAATGCAATCACAGACTCTACTTCACATTTTGACACCATAATCCTTGCTGTTTCAGGCCTTTGACCCTAAAGATCCACGAATAACCAACATTTTCACCTCTGTGTATACTGACATCACATATTTCCACTAGAGATGAATTCTATGTAACATCTCATAGATGTCAATAAGAACAAATAGAGACGAATGCATAAGTCTCCTCACAGAAATATCATAGTCTGCCATCAAAAGTGAGAGATTTCAGTATGAACTCAAACATTTCTCATCAAATGATATGAGCTATAACCTACTATTCACATTCACTTCATTAATTTATAGCTGTACTGTACATCAACAGTAGTCTTATTTGTTTCTATTTGTATTTCTCGTAAGGAATTCAATTCATGATAAAGCAGTGGCTGGCGTATTAGTTATCCCCAGCATGAATGCCAAAACTGAGATTGTTGAAAGTGTTTGAGGGAATTTTGTTTTGAGGTTCTAATTCTCTTTTGGGATGTTTGCCATTATGAGTGTTTTACCCCCAAATCCTTTCATCCTGCCATACACTGCATGTGTATGTCTCTCTTTTACCTCTTCCAGCTTCAGAAGCCTGTCCTTGAGCTGATTTAGCTTTTTATGTCTTTAAGAAAATGAATCATGCAGACAAGGTTAATGGAAGGGTTTAAAGCTGGAGCCCCGCAGATGTAGGATGCAAGAATGCTGGGTGCCTTTTATTCTGTTTCTCTGAAAGCTGAAAATTATCTGATGAAATAGGTCATGAGACAGAAAGGCACATGACAGACAGAGAGAAGCACGGTATATTAAGTCTTACCGTGTTTATAGTTTACTACAGCTTCATATTTAGTCATGTTGGCACACAAATAAAAATAAGCACTTTATAAGTATCTAAAATAAATTTAGTTTGCATTTGTTGATGATATATTACTGTCATTATTTTGAAACATGAAGCAAAAGCTTTTTTTTATTTACATTTTTATTTGTAGTAAGTGTATTTATTCACACATTATTCGGTTTTCCAGTAATTGGTGAAATGATTAATTGTTTTGTGGCACACAGTTATTAAGCCTGTATTTTTCAGGAGAAATATTGTTACTGATCTTAAATCTTAAGTTTTAATACCTGTGGGGAAAAATCAATAAAAGGCAATTAAGGCAGTGAGAAAATTAAACTTTGATAGGGGAATGGAGCTGCCGAGTCTAATGGCACAGTTATTATAGTGTTGCTTTAAAGTTATTATTATTTTTGTAATTATTAAGTGGATGACGCACTTGACAAGACACTATTTTTAAAGTACATTTTTAGTAACAGTGGGTGTTATTCACTAACTGTGCATGAAATCTGTGTATGAATGTTTCCATGAAAAAAATCACGATTCACCGATAACTATTGATCTAAAATGTATTCTAAATTCACGAAACAGTGTAATTACCAATGAAACCAAACATAAACAAAAACCACATACTCTCTTGGTTGGCCTATGTTTGTATTAAGACATTTTACTCAGATTTTTCTGTTGCAAGGTTTCTCTGTATTACAGCGCAGATATGGGTAATGTACCGCTGGCTAATGAGAGGTCTGTAATCTGGGTCTGTATAAAAGGTCTTTGGGTTTGAACTGGTTTTGAGGATGGCACACTTGGCATTGCTCGAGGATTTTGCTGCACGTTTCTCAGGCAAGAACACTTCTTTTAGTGAGCATCATATGTGATGGAAAGCTGTAAGGATGTGCAGAAAGCCCTTATATGGAGATGGTTTTGGTGTGTTTTATTTAGAATATTAATTTAGAATCCAGTCTTTAGGATTATTCCAAATTCATTAACATTACACTATAAAAAAAAGAAAGAGAGAAAAAAGAAAATGTATTAATTAATTAAAAAAAGTTGATTTGTTTTGCCGAAACATTATCCCTTATTAATTTTAAAAAAAAAAAAAAAAAAACAAAAAAAAAAAAAAAAAAAAAACTTAATTCCATTACTCCGCAAAATTCAAAATACATATAAATCACCTGTATAAAATGAAAATGGAAAATTCTTTAATATTACTACAGTGAATTGTGCCCTTTTTACAGATGAATTTTTTTATTTGAATGTAGAACAAGGTTAAGAACGAATTCATGTGTTTGTGTTGTGTATTAGGTAGAAGTTTTTAACGGAAATTATTTGCGTATAAATACTAAATAAACCATCAATTATTAGTGAATCAAACCCACTGCATCTTTTAAAGAGGATGATAGATACACTTTTTTTTTTTTTTTTCTTTGATTAGCAGCTGTAACAACTTGTTACACAACATTTTAATCAAGGCTTACATTGCTCTTAAAAAAAAACAACGCATAACTCTTCAAAGTGATGCTTGGATTAAAAGGATAGATCCCCCAAAAATTTAAATTCTGTCAATTATTACTCACCCTCATGTCGTTCCAAACCCCTAAGATCATTTTGGATGAAATCCGAGAGCTTTCTGACCCTCAATAGGCAGCAAAGCAACTACCACATTCAAGGCCCAGAAAGGTAGTAAGGACATTGTTAAAACAGTCCATGTGACATCAGTTGTTTAACCTTAATTTAATGAAGCTACGGAAATATTTTTTGTGTGCCCAAGAAAACAAAATAATTACTTTATTTGACACGTCATTATGTGATGCACGTGCTGTCACATGGGATTATTTTAAACGATGTCCGTACTACCTTCTGGGTCTTAAACATGGTATTCTGTCAGTGGGGTGTCAGAAACTCGTCAGATTTCCTCAAAATATCGAATTTGTGTTCGATAGAACAAAAAGAATGCCTTTACTCGGGTTGAAACAATGCGAGGGTGATTACTTACTGACAGAATATTTTTATTTTTGGGTAACGATCCCTGAAAGTATATGCTCATGTTTTGTAATTTCTGTGTTTTAATCTTTATCTCTTCATTTGGTTTTGTCCTATCCTACTTCACATTGCGGACACATTCGATGCTAACATATTGCTGTCTAGTCAGGCCCGGATTCACAAAACATTTTATTTTACCACTAAGAGTTCTCCTAAATAGTAAACGTTTTTAGCTAAGAGTTTTCTCTTAAAACCTATTCACAAAGCTGCTGAGACCAACTTTTACTAAGGAATAGAGAAGTCTTAAGTTAAGAGTAAGGGCGGGGTTGACCTCGTTGGTATGGATGATGTCAGCATGCTTACTATGCATACAGTGATTGGCTGATAGGGGAGGGGTATCAGTCAGAGATACATACATAAATATCGTAGAGCACGATATTATGCTGCCATGTTCAAATAAAGAAAATAAAAATGTTGCCACATTCAAATAAAGATTTTAATATGCAGGCTAAGTGTCACTAATTAAACAAGTATGTTCAGCTAATTGTCAGCCTCTTCCATTTGTGCTTCTTGTAAACCTGTTAGCCTCCTTGAGGTTATGTGATACTTTTTAAAAGCTCATTATCGTCAAATGTTTCTAAAAATGTTTACATTCAGCGGCAGATTACCGGCAACGGCCATTTTAGGATAGTTTGTGGCTTGGTCTTAGGCCATGTCCACATGTACACAGGTATTTTTATAAACAGAGTTTTTCCTTCTTCCGTTTAAAAAAAAAATCTCTGTCCACATGAAAACACAAACGCATGCTATGAAGCACTGTCAAGAGCATGCCAAACCAACAGGTGGATATATAATCTCAAATGTAAAGCCATGTTGGCCAATCAGAAACCTGAAAAAGTCTCCAGTAGGTGGAGATAACAGCGCAGGCGTCGACGTCACAAGCCAAAAACTCCGGTTTCGCTGTCTACACGATAACACTGCAACCAGAGTTTTTGAAAATCTTCACCCTGGCAGGCGTTTTCAAAAATGTTCAGTTTCAGTGAACTGGTGCTGCGTTTGCGTGTGGATGAATGGCCAATCCGCGTAGAAAAAGCTGCGGTTTAAAAAATAACCGCGTTCATGTTGACAGGGCCTTAGTGACTTAGGAGTCATCTTCACTACTCCTAACATTTCACATATTTAGGAGCTAGTTTTAGTGCTAAAATGCTTTGTGAAATATAGAAGTCCTAAATTTAGGACTGACACACCCATTATTTTTAAGATTTTCTCCTAAATTGACGAGTTATGAGCTACTTTTAGCCTTAAGATGTTTTGTGAATACGGCCCTGATCATCTAGTAGTAAAACATTTCTCACATTTCTTCTCAAGCTGAAAAAACAAGAGTGTAGGACATATATGACACCTCTTGTGGCCTTCATTCCTAAAATTATTACCCTCCCAGGGGTGTCGTGATCATTAATCCATGTAGCAATGCAATTGCAGATCATTATCTCTTAATGGCAAAAAACTATATGAGGTCTGTTAGATACAACTCTTCCTCATTTGTGCATCTCAAGCACAGATGCTGATCATACTGTGCTTTAGAAATGGAGCGGAAAGGGATGCTTAAATAGGAACAATGAATGGATGTCTAAGTAGGCCTGAATGGCCTTAGGTTTCTCCTTGGTTATGGAATATTGCAAGCTTTCTGGAATACTTAGTTCTGATTGGTTAGTGGTTGCATTCTGTGGTCAGATGTTTGTGTAATGACAACTAAACTGTATAATTGTAAATTAATTGTAATGCTACTTTCATGTGTTTCTGCAATCTCATTCTTCTCACATGTAAAATTACTTAAATATTGCTACTATAAAGAATAATAATTCTGAATAATATTATAATATCTTGGCCAGTAAATAATAATCGTCTAATATTAAATTCATTCTAAATAAATAATAATAAAAAAAAAAAACTGAATTTAGGAATCACAACAATAATCTATTTATAGTATGAAATGAACAATATTAAACTGGATATTTACTTTGAGATTTGCTAAAGATTACATTTCACACCAGATGGTTTCGGCAACTGTCTGGACTTTAAAGCCCCTTTTTCTAACCCGATATTTGAAAGTGCCTATATATAGGTTGTTTCCAGTATTACTGCTTGTCTTTATGAACAACTAGCTTATTTGGAGTATTAGTAGAAGTATAATATGGTATATAAAAAAACAAAAAAAAAAAACAAAAAAACAAAAAAAATAAAATGATAACATAATTCAGTTGTGATTTCAGAAAGTTAAAAAAGTATATTTCCTAATTCAGTTGTTCATAAACCCGGGTTGATTGATGGGGAAAAATAAATAGTATGTTAATTTTATTATTATATTTTAAGGTTATATACAACTAATTTCATTACTGTCTGATTTTGCGTGTCAAACATTTGTTTTGCATTTTAATATATTACTATAATCAAATTAATTTAAATATTTTTTAGTCATCATGAGTCCCTTTGGAAGTTTTCTGAGATCGTCTAATGGGCCCTGGGCCTCAGGTTTAGAACGCCAAAAAAAAAAAAAAGATGTGTTTTTGTGCTGCCAATCCAGTCATTACTGCACAATAAACCTATTTGGGGTGGTTGAGGATTATTCCTGCTCACTGCGTTTGAGTTCATGTTGTGATGGCAGAGAGTGAGTTATCTGTTTTCAGTCATGAACTCATGTGCTCTTGGGAAAGTCCTGCAGGTGTGAAAATTCATTGGTGTTATTTATGAGACTCCGTCCGTCTCCTAAAAATAAACTTAAACAAAAGCATAACTGACAGCTACACCACCTCTGCTGACACTTCTGTAGCTGACCAGTTTTCCACAGCCTCTAATCCTGCACTCACACATCTATCCACCAATGCTTCATTGTGTACTTTTGTGTCTCTCTTGAATTTGTGATATGTGTATGACTTTGTCAGGCTCTGTCAGTGAGCGAGTATGGATTACTGCCCTCTGTGTGTGTTTGTTGGCTTGTTTCCATGGAATTCTGGCTGGGATGCTCAAGCATACTGATATATCTAGATATGGGAAAGAAAGTCTTCATCTCATTCCCACAATCCCCTGGAACAGACATGATGTCAGAGTTGTAGTTCCAGCACTAGCCGAGGGTCAAAGGTCAACTGTAGACAAAGTCTACTGTATCTGTGGAGGCATGGAAGTAGGATCAGAAAATAGTATAGGGGATGAAATAGTGAGTGAGGGAGGGAGAGAGAGAGAGAGAGAGGTGGAGCGACAGAGATGGAAAGGGTGGGAGAGCAGGGGGAGGGATGGAGGGAGAGATACAGGCAGGGAAAATGTCCCAGATTCCCATGGAGTTTATTAGAGAGTGAAACTAAGAGTCGATCGACTGCAGTCAGATGTGTAACTGACAAGACGGTGAACAGAGAGACAAATTCATTCAGGAGATATTAACCAGCAAAGACAAGAGCAACAGGATTCTGGGAAACTTGGCAAAAGAGGACATCCAGGTTGTTTTGTTTCTTCTAAAAGGCTGAAGAAACAGGAGAAGGTTGTTTCCTGAGGGCCTGCTTGGACTTTGTATGGACGTGAGCAGTAGAGATGTACTTGTACAAAGCCACTTGCCCTGATATCCCCACTCCAAAGCAGAAGGTTGGGAAAAAGGAGAGGGGTCAGAGCCGCTGCGGCAAGCAGAACGCCGGAGGGAAACTTTATCCTCCACTCGTGTGCCTGCATTCCAACTCTCAGGTAGAACTAAAACATCTGGAGGAGTTCCTCAACGTACACACACTCTCATTACAGGATTCTGTCCGAGCCAGGACTGGCATGGCCTACAGGTACACACTGAGTAAAGTGCAAAGCGATGTGTACATGCACACCAGATCCATTCAGTATGTCTTTGGGATTTCATTTCTAGATTTTCTAATTCTGTGTTTGTGTTCGGTATTTCTGTTTACTTGTTGTTACTTGTCCGTCTGCGTTTTCGAATCTTTCCTCTTTGACAGTTGTGGTTGAATGAACTTATCAAAAACAAAGAAGTACTGAGAGTGGGAGGAAAGAGTCCTTTAAAACTCCTGTGACGTGCTGATCCTCTTTTCGCCCACATGTGGATGTATATTGTGTTCTCCTCTGAGTGACGTTGCCAGATACCAGAGGAGGAGGAAGATGTTTTCATTGTTCTCATTTGCACTCATTACCGCTTTGCGCGTTTTTTATTATCTCCCACAGGGAAATCAGGAATATTGGTTGCCCCAGGTCTAAATGCTCTGATTTCTGCTGATAATTTTGTCATTTAGATTTATTCATTTAGTGTGCGCTTTTATCCAAAGAGACTTACAGAAGACAAATGCTGCAACAAAAGCGATTCATCCTAGGAGACAGTAACTTAAGATCTGCAGTGGTTTCAGAGTTCCTCAGAAAAGTATAATTGCTGTAGTCTATTCTTGAAGTGACAAGACACTGCACAAGGAATTGTGGGGAATGGTCCGATTTCCCTGATGTGGTATTGCACAAATCTGCATGTCCAACTGGTTGTTGTGATGTGGTCCATTAATTACAGCTGGTTGTCAACGTCAAAATGTTCCTGGCTGAGCTGGATGGGGTTAGAGAAGGCTGGAGAGCAAATAATAAAGGATTTGCACTAGCTTTTATTAGACTATTCATTTATTAGTGGTTTGCTTTGTGGTTTTGGCTCTCCATCACAGTGTGTCCTCTGGGGTGTATTCGGGGAAGAGGTCCCCATGGGTCACGCTGCTGGAAAACCAGTGACATCATGAGGCAGTTTTGTCACACACGTGTTTCGGACAAATGGGCAACAGATAAATCATGCTGATTTATATTGGACTTGAAGACTGAAGTTGAGACATATGGCCAAAGTCACTGTCAAGTAAGATTCTGACATAGCAGGGCTGCTCTACTTTCAAATACCATATGGTATCTTAACTGGACTGGAGGGCATATTGGTTCAATGACAGTGTCTTGGAGTGGACTGTAAACTGTCTATTGCACTCTTTTGAGCTGCATGAAGGTCATTTATCGTAACTCTCTCTCTCTCTCTCTCTCTCTTTGATTTTAAAGTTATCTCTACACACAAATAAGCATGGATACTGCTCAATGACAACAGTAAAACAAAGGAGTAAGCTTTTAAAAATAAATTAATGTTGGTTTCAGGTTACACTTTATTTTAAGGTGTCCTTGTTACATTGTAATTATACATTTAAGTACTGAGTAATAATTATTAACTACATGTACTTACTATATGGTTAGGGTTAGGATTAGGGGTTGATTTAGGGTTATTTGCATGTAATTATGCATAATTTATTGTTATTATAATAGTAAGTAACATGTAACAAGGACACCATAAAATAAAGTGTTACCTGGTTTCATATAAATGGTTAAATTTATTTGGTCATGTAGTGTAACCATCAAGTAAAAAGAAAATGGTTTCCTTAGACCTTGAAAACATGCCCATCTTAATCATTATTTTCATTTTTTATGAATGTATTTATTTAATTGTGATTTTTGATTCATGAATGTAAGTATCTTTTAATGTTTTAGGAGTTGCACCATGTAGACATTTTATGACATGTAAAGTGCGCACAATAATAGGATTTTTTTTTTTTAAATCTAGCTTTAAAAAGTTCTTCAAAATGTACTCTTTTTATTCATATTGGTTTTCATAGAAAACATTACATTCATGTCATTTGGGGTAACCATCTAGTAAAATTAACGTTATCCTTACACCTTGAATATATTATATATATATATATATTGGTACACCCGCTTATAATCATTAAAAATCTATATATAGTTTTTAAATGTTTTTAAAACAAATATTATTAAATTGACTACTTTCCTAAATAATTAAATTATTTTAGGATGCACCATAATAGCTTTACAACTGAACAACTTTGCCTTTCATAAGGCGGTGAAACAGTAAAACAAGGTTTTATAGAATATTTTCTAAGATATAATAATACAATTTTATGCTAAACTACTTAATTAGGTTTGATAAAGACATTTACATTAGCCTCAACAAAAATATATAAATTAATTTACATTCAGAAATGAAAAATGTGTTTATTATAGAAGAGGTGTACTTTAAGTTGTTATATGTATACATTTTGTATGTACCTTTGAATACATAAATAGACAGGAAAGAAAATATTTGGGCCACACCCCAGTGGCTTGTGACAATGAGGGTTACATCCAGGCATGTGACCCAGGCCACCAGAGCATCATGGTCTGTCAGTCAGTGACATGTTGTAATGAACTCAAACCCAATAAATCCAATGACCTCATCCTGTTGCACTGTAGCAACTGCATGTTGATGCCTGGAAACAGTTCCATAGGGAGGTCACAGTGCATTTGTAGTTTGTTATGTAACTTTGAGGCATCTCAGATCCACAACACTAACATAAATTGAAGCATTTACAGTCTCCTGTGGCTGCCAAGTGCAGTGATTTACATCTTGGTGCAATGCAAAGGCCTGTGGAAAAAACTTTTATAGTACATAACCATAACATCTACTACATGTTGTACATTTATGGGCCAGTGTGGTGTTGTTAAATACACTTTTATGGACAAGTAGCACTTGGTGATTAATATCTGTTTGTCAGTTGAGGGAATGCACAGCATAATATTGACTGGAAAGTACTTTAGGGCATAATCTATTTGATCTATTTTCTGTCATTGCTTTCTTTATTCATTTATTTACGACCCTGCATTCTGCTCAGGGCGCTGGGTTGTAGTTGCAGTTCAGTTGCAGTTTCTGTCTGACTTATGGTTCTGACAGGTTAGTCCAGAAGAAATTTATGGTGGGATTTTGTTGTTTGTGTTTTACTACATTGTGTCATTAAATAAAGGTGACTTGTCTGGTCTTATTTTCATCAAGAAAAAAAAGGCTCCACCAAATACACAGACCCTCAGTTGTTTTGTTTTCCAATGGTTCTCAAATTATTGTATGTTGTGACCTATTCTGTCATTTTTAGAGTTTGGAGATCAAAATTAGATTTTCTTTGTCTTACTGTGCCTTTCCCCCTAATTCCTTTGCCATGTGCATACACACGTAGTGAAACAAAAGACATCGTCTTAGATAACCCCTCTGCACTCTCTCTCCGCAGGTTAAATTTCTTCCTGGGCTTGCATGTTCCTTTAAATCAATAGTTCAACCAAAAATAGAAATCTGCTGAAAATGTATTCACCCTCAGGCCAACCAAGATGTAGATGAATTTGGTTAGCTTTACAGCATTACTTCACTTGCTTACTCTGCAGTGAATGGGTGCCGTCAGAATGAGAGCTGATAAAAACATCACAATCAATAAGTAATCCACACAACTCCATCTTGTTAAGTGACAAATACATTGTTAAGGTGTTTTAACTTTAAACCATTGCTTCTGGACAAAATAGGAGTCCATAATCCATAATAATCCTTCAGTGGAAAAAGTCCATCCCCTGTTGTCCTTGTCCATAAAAATCACCAAGATATTTGTTTAGAACTGTTTTGTGTGGTTTTCACATGGTGGATGATCTGTGCATATTTCTCTCCAGATTCAGATGAGACAACCTTTTCTCAGGAGAAAGCAATATTATGGATAGAGGACTTGCATTTTAGCCAGAAGCAAAGGTTTTTAAAAAAAAACATATTAATGATTTGTTGATATGTTAATGATAATGGATTTGTTTATTACAAGCACACAGCTTTTTGCTTCACAAGAGGTTCATTAGCTATGTTTCCATCCAAAGATTCAAATTAAACTTATGCGCAAAACTGGAATATCGCATAAAACATTTGCGAACAAAAGCACAGTTTCCATCCAACAAGTCAAAGAGAACAACATCTTCACTTCCTGATAAACTGGCATTAAATATCACTAAGAAAACTAGGAGAAGCCAACGAATATAATAATTATGATAAAGTACTTGCACCTCAGAGCGAGCAGATGAAACCCAATAAATGCTGTCAACAGGGCCGTCCTTAGGAGGGTGCAACTGATGCGGTTGCACCGGGCCCCGCGGCGAACGGACCGAGGGCTCCCTACCTCGCACCGGGCCCCACGTCAGCTAAGGACGGCTCTAGCTGTAATTTATACAGAAATACTGTGACGACAGACTTTGCTCAGGCATTTCAGAATGACCATAACAATATATAGATGCTGTGAACGAGATCGGTCTGCTGGTTAGTCAAGTTATCACGTCTGATAGCGCAAAGTCACATGACTTTTTCGTTGCGCATGGAGGAATTTATTCGGTAAATGTGTTTCCATCGTAGTTTATGCGCATTTTTTCTTATCGGCTAAAAAGTTTTTTTATGCAGACTTTTTAAATTGGCATATCTTGGCATTTCCATCCAGTGTTTTTTAATGCAATATTCCAAAATGCGCATAAAAATAGGTGGATGGAAGCATAGCTATTGATGTACTGGAATTTTGTGTCTTATTGTGTTGTTTTTATCAGCTGTTTTGAACTCTCATTCTGATGGCACCCACCCAGTCACTCAGAGGCTCCAGGGTGAAACAGGATGTAATGGCTAAATTGCTCTACAAACACATATACATACATCTTGGATGGAAGTATGAATTACATACTTACAGGGGGAGTACATATTTATTTTTGGCTTAACTATTCCTTTAAAGGGGTCATATGATGCTGCTAAAAAGAACATTATTTTGTGTATTTGGTGTAATGAAATGGTTTATGCTGTTTATGGTTAACAAAAAACACATTCTTTTCCTCATACTGTACATTATTTTTTCTCCTCTATTCCCCGCCTTTCTGAAACGCGTCGATTTTTTCATCGGTCTGAAAAGCGAGGTGTGCTGTGATTGGCCAGCTATTCAGTGCGTTGTGATTGGCCGAATACCTCAAGCGTGAGACGGAAATGTTACGCCCCTCACCATACTGTGATGATGCCCTGTCAGGCCAGAGCGATGATTCAAAAACATGAAAACCCATTATAAACAAGGCATTCGTTGCATCCAGTGGGGACATAATTATGGATTATAATGTCTTTTTTACGTGTTGCGTTGTATCGCGCCGCGTAAACATAAAACCATGTTTGCATTTGTGATCAGAGAAATGACAAACTGCAAGTGCTATTCTACACTGCCCAAAAAACTCACTTTGAATATAAAAAATATTAAATATAAAAACTCCTTAAATATAAAAGACGTACTTACAGTCTTTGAGTCAGAACAGCCGGCATTGTAGTCTACTCTTCCAGGAAACAGTCCTCCATAAAATGTGCTTCACACATCCGAATATTTGGGTTGAAGTGTTCTGGAACAGTGTTGTAAATACAACTTAACCACTGATTTCTAGTCGTGTCCATTTTTGGAAGGCCAAACAAAGTAGTTTCGCTTTTACAACGAAGCACACAGCGTCTTTACGACTTTGCGGCGGAAACAACAAAACTACAGCGAGAATAAAAGTTACGCCTTCTTTCTTTGCGTGAACATTTGTGCGGCGTTATGCAAATCTTCCCACATCGTGACTATGATATGTTGGGGCGTGTTAGAACGAGACGTTTTAGGTAGGTGTGGCTGACTCTTAACTTTTATAAAGAATATATATTTGGATTTGAGACTTTAGTCTTTGCAACACTTTGATTTTTTTGGAAAACAGATCTTCTTTATGCACCAAGAGCTTGTAACACTCCAAAGAGAAAGGAAAAATTGAAATCGCATCATATTACCCCTTTAAGGCTGATTATCACAGCCTCAACACAAACAGCTTTAAATGGGCCAGTTTCGAAATCACCAAGAAAGTGCCAGTCACTGATCATTTATTCATCCTGGAAAGCTGATAAATGATTGAGGAACGATCACCAGGTGTCCCCATTAAATACTTAATTGCTTTCGCAATTAGATAAGGGATAAACCTGTGACACTGCGTCACTCTGTGCCCCTGTGTCTCATACAGGCCTAAAGCAGGGTCACATAGACAGATTGGTATCAGTCTTACCACGTTCAGACAAGACAGCTCAAAACACGTTACTGGTTTAGACTCTTATAATTAATGGTTCATGAAATAATTTCTGTGTGGATATTTTAAGACTTGGCCTTAAAAGGTGAGGTTTGCAATTTATGCGCCCCTAGCAGCGCCAACCTTAATTGTAAAAAGAATCCAAACAGTTTTCCCAAACCCTCCCCCCAACATCTTCCATTGTCACAGCCAAACTCATGCCATTGGTTTGGCCAGAAGTTTACATGTCGGGCCGCTCAAGCAAACAGAGCCACAGGTTGTGTTTGAAACTAAAGGCAGCTGTCTGGCCTCCTCGCTGCCCAGACAGTCAATTACTTAACTGGCAGCATTTGAAGACACCATTTAAGGGAACTGATTTCAGATTGCTTTGCAAGACACCATAATGTAACCTCTGATGATTTAAAACAAATTCAAGTGAGCTTCAGAGATAACCAAGTGAATATTTAATGACTGTAGTGCTTATTACCTGCTAGAAATTGAATAGCAAGTTGGAGTCAATGGATTTGAATGTGCATTAATGACTTCCTCTTCATACTGCCCGAGAAAGATTTATAATTGTCTCTATACATTAAAGATAAAAGAATATATAATGCATGTGTAAAGGAGGCCAGCAAGTAGGTGCTTTAGTCTTTAGCCTCCTTGTTAGTGTGTCCGCCTCCCATGCTGGAGACCCACTCGGAGTGAGAACGAGATGTGGAGGTGAGGACCCAGGGGGAGAGGGGTTACATTGGTGCCGTGACCCAGATGGGAGTGAGGTTTAGGGGTGTGAGTGTAACGGAGGCTAGCGAGAGAGAGGGGTTACACATGTAAAATAGACATTATAACACAAAAATAGACATTAAAAACACAGCTGTTATTAGACATTATAACACAGCTGTTATTTGATTCTGATTCATTACAAATGAATCAGAATCAAATCAATATTGAATTGTGAATATAATCTAAAATCGAATGTTTTTTTGACGCATTAAATTGGTAAAAAATTACAAAAAGATATTTATAATGGTACAAAAGATTACTATTTCAAATAATTATATATTTTTTCCACTTTTCTATAATTTTGTTAAACTTTTAGAGAATCCTGATCAAGCTCTACACAAAAACATTAACAGCACGCTGATGTCACCCTTAATAAGAAGAAAGGCTTCTTGAGCACCAAAGGATTTTGGTGATCAAAGAATCATGTGGGATCATGTGATATCACAGGAATAAATTAATTTTTTTTGTTTTTTACTGTATTTTTTAAATAAATGCAGCTTTGTTGAGCATAAGAGAATTCCAAGCAGATACTTCTTTAAAACACTTATCGATCTCATACTTTTGAACAGTAGTGTATGAGTATTCTCACATCCACACTGTTTAGACTGAATGAAGTGAGCAAAGGATCTTGTATTAAGAATCCTTAATAACGTGATTAGATAGCACTGTCTTTGACCACTAACAATGCTGACTAGATGTTATTTAGTAGGCAATGGTGTTGGAGAAATGTCTGCCAGTGATGTGATCTTGGCATCGGGTTTTAAACACAATCAATAATGCAACCGTCAGTTTCAGATCACGTAAACCTGGCGGGTCACTCTGTGTCTCTCTTTTTCACTGTTTGCCTATGACTTTCCTCTCTCTCAATCTCTCTCCTGTTCCATGACTCCATGGAATTAGTGCCTTATTTGCATAACCCCTGCTGTATTAACCCCAGACCAGATGCACAGACGTTATGTAATTCATACTGAGGAATAGCCAATGCTTAAGTTTCTCAGTGAAATATCTCTGTTCGTGGCATTTCACAATCGTCTGCTTTGTAGCTCATTAATATTGCAACGTTATTAAAGCTTTCTGTCAGTGTTTTGACATTCAAACCTCAGTCAGACCAATGCAGTGTGTGATGTGTGTAAATTATTTACCAAACCGTCTGACCATCTCATGGTAATTGAGATGTTCACACACCCATGACAGTCTAAACGGGTTCACCTCAGGCAAATTGGCAAAGACAGATCCTTCACCGCAGAGACCTGGCGTCAGCATTCATTGTAAAAGTAAAATAGACTTTGGTCTGAAGAAAGCAAGAGAGAAAAAATACTAAACCCCACACCCCCTTTTCAACATCCATGAAAAGCAATTATTCTTCATAGAGACTCATTAGAAGTTGTCTTAATGAGCAGATGGATATTGATGGAGGCATAGGCTGTAACAGTATCCTTTCTGGCTGGGTGGTGATGGCTCTGTGTAGGTGTGTGTTATGGCAAGCACTGCGGTGGGTAAACTTGAGCTCAAATAAGAGTGTAGACAAAACTGATTATTCTCTTGTTCACCAAGAGGGGGCCCTATAACTCTTAGCAGTCAAGCTTTATTTGATAGCTGTTGTACTTTGTCATTGTGTACATTAGTGTGGGTTTTCATAATCAAATTGAGAATGCATCTCATCAGACTGTTAGAAATTACATTTTGGGGCACTACATATATTTATATTTGAACTGGAAGTTGTACAGATACATTTTTCTCTGTTCAAAATTTTTAGGTGGGTAAGATTGCTTTTGAAAGAAGCCACTATGCTTACCGAGGCTGTTTTTATTTGATTAAAAAACAGTGATCTTTTATAACATACATGCCTTCATTGTCACTTTTGATTAATTTAATGCATCTTTGTTGAATGAAAGTATTAACTTCTTAAAAAAATGTTCACACATATCAATGCATCTAAAAAAAAAAAAAGAACAGTTTGAGAAAAATAAAAAAAAGTTTTGGGAACATAATATATGTGTGTGTATATTTGTTATGTTTATAGAAATACACACATATACAGTATATATTTGAAAATATACATTTATTTATTTATATTCTTATATTTTATATTATATCTAAATATATTTAATATATAAACAACACATTTTTCTTAAATATACACATGCATGTGTGTGTATTTATATATACTTAATAAATATACACAGTACATACACATATATTGTTTACACAAAAACTTTTATTTTGGATGCAATTAATTGTGATTAATCGTTTGACAGCACTAAAAAAAATTTTAAGCACACACAAAAATAAGTTAAAATTGCACCAAATTAACAATAAATCTAAGTTTTACAAGATAAAACGCATCGAAAGCGTAAAAAAAAAGAAAAAAAGAAAGATTTTCCGATTAACTGTGTGAAACAAACTGTGGAGTAGATAAACTCCACTAAAAGTGTAGTTCACTTCTGCACACATTAACAAAACTAAATTTTGTACACACCGTTTAGTTTTCAACCATCTTAGTTTAACGAAAATAGCAACCCAAAACTAGCTACCAAAAAGAATGACGGGGATTTCTTGTTGTCTGTCTCATCATTCTTGTACTGCACTTATCCTACTGTCCCATAAAATGCCTCAGCGTGTGTGTGAGACAGTGACTAGCTGTCAGGCCTGAGGGACAAGAGTGAGACAGAGGACAGATGAGAGCATTGCCTTTGAGAGCGCCTGCAGTATTTATGCTGCTGTGAGTCAGACAGGGAGAGAGGGGAAATATGTATCGCCCCCACACACACACACCCCACACACACACACACACACGGATCTACTTTATTCTGTCCCACTCTGCATTGTCGTGGCAACATCACATTGAGCCCTTTCCATCCCCTTTGACAGCACAATCTGTTTCACCCACTCTCCTCTCGTTTACTCTTACACTTGCTTTCCTCTCTCTCTCTTTTCCTGTCTATCAAACATGGACATGTCTTTGTTCTTCTGTGTCAATACAGCTGAGATCCACAAACATCTGTAGATGTGTGTATGTGTTTGATGTAATAGTGTGGTCTGTGCGTTCAAACGCAGGTGTTTGGGGCAAACGGAGGCAAACAGATGGATCCTTATGCAGCTCTCTCGTTCTCCTTCACTAAACATGTAAATATACAACAGGAAATGCTTATGTCCACTCATTATGGGCTTCAGATAGCATTATCTGTGTGTGCAAACATTTTGCCCTGCTTTCTGACCTTAGAATACACTTATAATGTTTCTGATTGGATGAGCCATGTTTGAAGCCATTATATGCACACCTGTGATCACACTCTCTGTTACTATGTGCCAAGCTGCTTGACAACTGTAAAGAACCAACAAAATTAGACTGATTAACTATATTACACCGTGGAGTGATTATATTAATATATGTAGTTGCTGAACACTGCTGCCATTTATCAAATTGCAGTTGACACAATTTTAAGAAGGATGCATTATAGGTTCTCTGATGATATTATATGTTTTATTTATTGTAGCAGTTAATATGTAAATGACTGTTCATGCTTATACATTTCTTTATTTATACATCATCTGAAAGCTACATAAATAAGCTGTCCATTGATGTATGGTTTGTTAGGACAGTATTTGGCCGAGATACAAATATTTGAAATCTGGAATCTGAGTGCCAAATACGAAATATTGAGAAATTGCCCTTTAAATTGTCCAATAAGTTCTTATCAATGCAATATTCTTATAAAAAATAAGTTTTGATATATTTACGGTAGGACATGTACAAAATATCTTAATGGAACATGATCTTTACTTTATATCCTAATGATTCTTGGCATAAATGAAAAATTGATCATTTTGACCCATACTGTGTATTGTTGGCTATTGCTACAAATTTAACTGTGCTACTTATGACTAGTTTTGTGGTTCAGGGTCACATATTTAATCTTAAAAACACTCAAAATTCATTATTTTAATTGAATAATGGAATAAATGTAATCATTAGTAAATCTCAAAATGAATATACATTTTTTTTATACTGTACGTTGTAATGTTGTGATACATGTATTTGTAGCATTTGAAATATGTAGTGTTTTTTAAATGCCTTCAAGTGTTGTATTGATGTGAAATGTGCCCTGTCGTCTGTTCTGTATGTCACGATTATTGTTGAACATGTAAAGCACCTTTCATATATCACAGCAAATTAAAGGCAAGTCCCAACTGTGCCTTGATATGGCACACACACAGAACGACGCACGCACACACCACCACACACACATAACACACACACAGGTTTTGTTTTGATGGTTTTATGTGGACTCTCCATATCGTAATGGTTTTTCTACTGGACAACCGTATTTCTATTGCCTACCAGACAACCCTACCCCTAAACCTAAATAACCCACCTCACAGGAAACTTCGCATTTTTAGATTTTCAAAAAAACTCATGCTGAATTATTTATAAGCCTTTTGAATTACGTGGACACTGAAAATGTTCTCATAAATCACCTTCTCGTTGTAATAACTATGTCATACCCATGTTATTATACAATTTGTGTCCTCATAAACCACTAAACACACACACACACACACTGCCCCTCTGATGTCTCCATTTTGCCTCAGGTGATACACAGCTCAATGTGACCAAACTCTCAAAGACACACTCACATTCTGTAAATGGCACCTCAGTCATTCCAGGCTAGACTTTCATTTATATTTCTTAATAAGTAACCTGTTATGAGCAGGTAGTCTGCATTAATATGACTATCGTGCTCTTTCTGTTCAAACACACTCTCTCTATCATTATTACTGCCATGTTCCTTCACGCTCTGTTCATTCCCCTCCTGACTTCCTCTCATTTAGATCTTGAAGGTTACTAGAATGCCGCAGTAGTTTTGTACACTGTCATAGACAGTTAGCAGCTGAGGTCACTGTGCACTTGGTCAACTCTTGTTCTTCTTAGTTTATCTGAAGGTGAACTCTTTCAAAAAACAATCAAGTCAAAACTCTTTCATCACAACAAAAAAAAAACACAAAATCACAATTCAAAAAAAAACACACACACAAAAAAAAAAAAACACACAAAAAACCCAAATCAATCACTTTCACAAACACACATTCAAAAGACTCATCATTCATCAATCAAAACAAAAACACACCACAAACAACCAAATCAAAACATCAAGCAATTCATCAAAAACAAAAAGAATCAAAACAAAAAAACTCAAACAAAAAAAACAATCCAAACAGATCAAAAAACAAAAAACACACTCATTCAATTCCAACATCAAAAAACAAAAAAAATCAAATTTCAATCACCTTTATATATTTTATTTTATAATATTAATATATATTAATTTTATTTTATAATAATTAATATTAATTTTTATTTTGATTTATATTAATATCTTATATTATAATAATTTATTTAAATTTATAGTTATATATTTATTTTATGTATATTTTTATTAATAATATTTTTAATTAATTTTTTTAATTTTTAATAAATTTTTTTTTTTTAAATTTATTTTAATAATATTTTTATATTATAATTAGAATAAATAAATTTATTATTAAATTTTTAAATAATTACATAATATTATTTTATTTTATATTTATATCTGCTGTGAAGGGCTAATTTGTAAGATGTAGATTTAATATATGAAGACTTTATTTCAGTTTTTTTTTTATTTTCTAAAATCATGTTTTTTTATTATGTTTTCATGTTTTTTTGTGTTTGTGTGTGTGTGTGTTTTTTGCTTAGTAGCTGGATTTTTTATTTTTATTTTTAATTTAATCAAAATAACCCAACTGAAGTTTGATTGAGATTAATTGGAACGCACAATGAAAAAACATGATTTTTGAAAACTGTTAAAAAAGGAGTTATCTGTTTTTGCAGATTAACTTTTCATAGAACATTCTTTGTGTGCTTTTAATATATGCTTCGTATCCTCATTTCAGTGAAATCAAAATGAGGGACCTATTCATATAACATGGTCATGATTTACATAAACAAATTAATTAATTAATAAAACAAGAAAATTAATTCTTAATTTGTGGCCGCTATAAGTATATTTTTTGTCTGAATGTCACGTGTGGGGCTATGTAGTTTTATATTTTTAGCCTATATGTTTTAAATATGATTTATTCTTGTGATGGAACAGCAGAATTTCCAGCAGCCATACTACAGTCGTCACATGATGAACAAAGTTGTGCTGCTTAATATTTTTGTGGAAACTGTAATACATTTTTTTTGTTCATAATTCGTTGACAAATAGAAAGTTCAAAAGTCTTTTAAAAAATATTTTAAAACAATCTTTTATAACAGTTTAAATGTAACTGTCACTTGTGCGCTTAATATTTTAGTTGAAAGCTTGATACAACATTCTCTGATGAATGGAAAGTTCAAAAGAATAGCATTTATTTGATTTGATCACTTGAATGCATCCTTGCTGAATAAATATTTAATTTCTTTAAAAAATATCTTACTGATCCTGACAATATATTCGCAAGTTATTTGCTAGAATATTTTATATGTATATTTTTCTTGTAAGTTTTAAATTTTCTCTTGAAGTTTTCTTTACATTTATTAAAGTTTTCTTTACATTTATTATTTTTTTTATTTTATATGTGTGTGTGTGCCTGGTTTTGTACAGTATAAAAATCATTACGCCTATGAAATGTCCCCATAAACATGAAAACCTGTGTGTGTGTGTGTGTGTGTTTGTATATGCAAAATACAAAAATGCATCAATGCATCAAAATTATACAGCAATATATTGACTCCATAAACACACTTTTGCTGGAATATTAAGCAAAATATTACTAATGCTAATATGTAGTTTTCAGCACATTATTACTGATGCTTCGAAACTATCATGGGTCATTTTTGCAGTGTATAAAACAATAATATATAAAACATATAAAACACTGTTAAAACATAAAACATTTTAAGTTTGCCAGGATTAAAAATGCACATCAACATCAATACATGTAAAATTTCCAGTGCCAGCATAACACTTGCCCTCTTAGGTTTGGTAATGAGAAGTTTTTCTTCAGAATCTTTTTGATTCTATAAAAGCATGTAGTTCCATTAACAACAATACCAAATTTTCAAAGCAATACATGATGTGCTGAATGTTCTGGGGTTGCATATCCTAAAGTGAAAAATACCTGATGTGAGAACCCCTCTTTTGAACAATTAAAATTATTTTCCCACTTTGGGTTATTATACGGTTGTAATGGTATTGCTGCAGCAGCTCCAGGTGTGGTTTTAAACCCCCCTTTCTCTCTCTCTGTATGCTACAGTACAGTGTGTTCCGTTTGCAGTAATTACACTCGTGAGATTGCTCAGTGAGATCACACACCTCTCGTTAGACTGTCTCTCTTACTCGTTACCACTAAAGCGTGTGTAGAACTGAGTGCATGTATGAGAGAAATGATGAGGCTGTGTTTATGTGGGATGTGGGTGACAGTGTTTCTGAATGCAAACATGATGAGTGATACACACCGGTGTGCAGTGTGAAGAGGTCATGCTCTCCGAGCATCTGCCTATTAGCTCTGTCTTCTTATGTCTGTTTAGTCTGTGGAGAAATGCAGTTCTTTATGTATTCAGTTAGTGAGCACAGAAAACTTTCCGATCTCTTTTTCATAATCTCACTCACTTCAAGGCCACTGGACATGATTATGCATGATTATTCTGCCTTTTTAGCTCGTAAACAAAACACTTCACACCATAATCTCAGCTTTCAGGGAAAATCAATAGTTCCACCTGCCATTGCCTCTGGCCATGCCTCTAATGCACAACCAGGGAAGGCAAACAAAAACTCTCTCCAATTTATGCTGCTGTTTGTTTTTGTTGTATAAGGCAGTGGTTCCCAACACTGGTCCTGGAGGCACCCCAACACTGCACATTTTCTGTCTCCTTTCTTTGGCGCACACCAATTTCAGGTCTTGGAGTCTCTACTAATGAGCTGATGATCTGAATGTTTGATTAAGGAGACATACAGAACATGCAGTGTTGGGGTGCCTCCAGGAGGTGACCGTGATTTCACCAAGTACAACATGTTCCTGGATCAACATCCGTGTTGGTCCTGGAACAACATTCCAATTAACCAATCAGAATTGAGGGATGACTTTTCAGGAAATATCTGTTTTAGGCTTACGATCAGGGTTAGGTGCTTCTACACCCTTGTTAATCAGCTATCATTAGACTGATTTTAGGAATAAATTATGGGTTAGGTTAGTTTAGGGGTAGTATTGGTTTTTAGACTATATGTTGGACAGTAATGTTGATCCAGGATCAACAAAATATGTTGATCCAGGAACATGTCTTACTTGGCAAAATCATGGCGACCAATGGACCAGGGTTGGGAACCACTGGTATAAGGCATTTAATTTACTTTACTTCTCAAAAGTTTGGTGTCTGTACGATTTTTAAATGTTTTTAAAATCCATATGCTGGAACAGTAGCATAGTGAAATATCATTACAGTTTTAATTTTTATTTAAAAGTCATTTGTGTCACATGATCCTTCAGAAGTCATTCTAAAATGCTGACTTAGTGCTCAAGAAACGTTCTCAAATTTGAAAACAGTTGTACTGTTTACTATTTATAAACCATGACACATTTTTTTCAGGATTCTGTGATTAATCGAATTTACCGTATTTACAGTATTTGACATTGAAATCTTGTGTAACATTGTCAGTGTCAGTTTTGATCAGTTTAATGTGTCCTTGTTAAATTAAACTATTAATTTCTTTAAAACAAATCTAACTGACATTGTTCATACTGATTTAGTGCTGAAGCAATTTTCTTATTGTCAATGTTGAAAAGAACTGTACTGCTTAGTATTTTGTGGAAATCGTGATACATTTTTTTCAGGATTCTTTTATAAATAGAAAGGTCAAAAGAACAGCATTCAAAGTTTTATAACATTATAAAAATCTTCACTGTGACTTTTGATAGGCTAAATGAATACTTTTGAGCAAAAACCTATTTCTTTAAAAAAAAAAAAATCCTGACACCAAATATTTGAATGGCAGTGTACATAACCAGGAAATATAAAATTAATTTGAACAGAACACGGATCTTAGTCAGCATCCAAACCACCTATAGGCAATTTTAGACAACCAATCAGCTGTCATAGAGCAATTTTGCATGTATTTGAGTTGTGTTGGTATTTTGCTGTTGCTAGATGTATTCATAGAAGCCTCCAGTGATTCCTTCAGTCTGTTTTTAATCATGTGCTACTGAATCTTGCCTAAGGAAACTGTGATGTTAAGTTCCAGCATCCCTGAGACGTCTTGCCAAACAACCTGACAGGCACAACACTTTTACAGTAAACGTGCATTGAATATTTCTGTTGGCATATAAGAGAATCAGACATTGGTCAATACCCTTCTTATGTTGCCTACCTCTCTTTCACCCTCTGATGCATAAATTACTTAAACACAAAGAAAAAAAAAAGTTTTTCAAAGCAAGAATATAATAATCTTTTTTTCTTTCTTTTCTTTTTCAAAAAGAGACATTTTGAGAGATTACTGGACACCATGCGCTCAGGATTTATTGTAAGCTAACGGTGATTTGTAGCATTTAATTTCAAAACCATCAACAAATTGTTAAGGACTTGAAAAATAATACATTATGACCTTGTCCAACAGAAAATATTACAGATGAATATAATAACAGAGCAGTTTGAACTTTGAAAGACCTTTTGCAAACCCACATACAGACACCGTTGTATTTCCCTATAGCTCCATTTCTACACTGTTAAAAGAATTATGAAAAAAATTTAATGTATATACAGTATGTAATGTAGAAATGTAAACTCTTACATTTGGTTACCATATCCTATACAGTAAAAAAAACAATTGTAACTGGTTTATTCTTGCCTTTATGGATTTTACTGTAAAATACTTTTTAAATTACTGTATAATGTTACAGGGGAAACTACATAAAAAATACATTCCAATAAATCCACGAATGACATATCAAACATGATTTTTATATAGATTTTCTTTAATAGCTTTGCTTATTTTTGTCAGCAGTAATGTACATTCAAGTTTTGTGTTAGATTTTATGGTATTATGTTCATGTTTATTGCATTATTTTAGTGTTACCCTGATGGTGTTTTGTCTTTGTGTATAACCCTGGGTGTATTTTTGTGATCAGGCCAAGTACCGTAAACTCTGATTCATCATGTGACTTTATATTCTACCACACAGCAAAATCCCCAGAGTTAAATCAACTCTGCTCAGAGTACATATGGGGAAGTCGTGGCCTAATGGTTAGAGAGTCGGATTCGTAACCCAAAGGTTGTGAGTTCAAGTCTCAGGTCTGGCAGTTGTAGGTGGGGGGAGTGAATGTAAAGCGCTACTCTTCCTTCATACCGTACCCTTGACAGGCAAAACGAGCCCCCAACTGCTCCCCGGGCACCGCAGCATAAATGGCTGCCCACTCACCCGGGTGTGTGTTCAAGGTGTGTGTGTGCACTTAGGATGGGATAAATGCAGAGCACTAATTCCTAGTATGGGTAACCATACTTGGCCACATGTCACGTCATATTCATCTTCAGTGTTACTTTAACACTCAGTAGACTGGGACAATATGTACACTGAGCAAAGTTGATTTAGCTCTGGGGATTTTGCTGTGCACCTGTATTATTATGGTGGTTATCAGTACATTTTAAGGTTAAAAAACCCCAGATTTGTTCAAGTAGATTTGCAAATTAACATTACTTATACAGTAAGTTGTAAAACATACAGGCACCAATATGCTATGCCATAATACCTGAAACATTGTCCCCATATATTTACAGTAAACCTCTGGAAACCACAGCTACTGTTTTTACTGTAAATATAACAATATTTCTTTTACAGAGCATAAATATGAACATTTATAATAAGTATTTAATTGCACAATGTAATTTAAATATGAACATTTCCTATCCTTATTTAAAATATTCCTAGATTGTTGTTTTTTGGATCTAGATAAATTCTCATTAAAATGCTAAATGAACAAATGTATGCATGGTATGGTGTTGTCTAGAGTCGACAAATGTATTTTCATTTATGGTACATAAACTTCACCAATTACATTAATAATACCACGATGTATTATATACATTAGAAGTGTTGTTTTATATATGAGTCTATTTAATCTTTTTTTTTTTTTTTTACTGATAGGAATGCCTTGAATTGAACCCATAGATATTGTAGAGGTACCTCAACGCTTTCATCTGTCACTTAGAATTTATGCCGTCATACAAAACGTGTGATGTATGAAGAGGCAGTTATATAGAATTATTGGACAAGGTCACTAAAGCCATGTAGGTTCTTAATGAAAAATCACACCTTAATGGTTAGAAATGGCTTTTAAAGCTTTGTCTTCTGTAGTGGACGCCAGCATCTGAGGGTTCACTGTATGATTGCTAGTGAAAGTCAGATGTCCTCTGGAGGATTGTGTTTACAGGATCAATGACATTAAAGAGGGAGTGAGTGAGAAACAGAGATAAAGAGAGAAATGGTCTCGGGGGAGAGATAATGAAGTTATGCAAGGTCAAAAAACAGGTAATTTAAGAAGCTCCCAAGGCGATGTGTTGTTTGTCTTTAGAGGTCTTCCTGTTTCTGTCTGTGATCAAGCTTTATACATTTCCCAATACTTCCGTCTTCATTTCAGTGCAGTAATAAAAACCGTTTACAAACCAGTGGTTTTCATTGCTGCAAAGAATCATCTTTATACTCTGTCCTCAGACATTTAGTTTTACACGCATTTCTTCCTAGACACACTAACAGCCATTCTCATTTACCCCAGCAATTTTCCAACAAGGTTGCCATAGTGATTTAAAATAAATACGTAAAACTGCATAGCAGATTTCTCTAATGTATGGCATCTGTTATTTTGCTGTGGGGAATATGGTTGTTTTTTAGTGCTGTGAAAGATCTGATTGTGTTGCTCAGTGTTGTTTGAAAGGGTTTAAGAAATCAATAATATAGAAATGGTTTAAGCGATAAATTACCCAAAAATGAAAATTGTCATCATTTATTCACCTTCATGTTGTTCCAAACCTGTATGAGTTTCTTCTGCTGAACACAAAACAAGATATTTTGAAGAATGTTGGCAACCTAACAGTAAACGGTAGCTATTGACCTCCATAGATTTTTTTTTTTATTTATTTATTTTTAATAAACCACTGTCAAATGTTTTGGTTACACACAATCTTCAAAATATCTTCTTTTGTTTTCAACAGCTGAAAGAAATTCATACAGATTTGGAAGTGAATGCGAGTAAATGTTATATATCCCAGTAATATAATTATATATATATATATATAATATATATATATAGTATATAGATAGATATATATATATATATATATATATATATATATCTTATTGTTAGTATTAGTCCTTGTGTTCACATGAGGACACCAAGACATTTTACATTCATGAACGGCTAGCTCTTTTTCAGTGCTTAATGAGGCACCAGGAGTTTAAACATCTTAAGCTCTGTGAGTCTGAGTGAAATGCTAATTTGTAGTGAGCTGAACTGAAGAAGAATATTTGCCTTTGCTGTTAGATTGCATAGAAATGGATTCCATTCTTCACTTCACTTCATTTTTCATGGAGTTTAATGTTCATGCATGTCCTAAGGCACAGTGTCTGTGTGTGCATAAATGGGTTAGGTGTTCATAGAGTGCTGTTGAGTGAGTGTCTATCTGTCCTCCCACACTGTGGAGAACTGAGAGAGATTCTGCCTGCCCTTAGGTCTTTTTCACCTCATTTTACATCACACCAGGGCCCAAATGTG
This sequence comes from Sinocyclocheilus anophthalmus, assembly GCA_018155175.1. Classification (NCBI taxonomy): domain Eukaryota; kingdom Metazoa; phylum Chordata; class Actinopteri; order Cypriniformes; family Cyprinidae; genus Sinocyclocheilus; species Sinocyclocheilus anophthalmus. The sequence continues at coordinate 111,623 of JADLZN010005104.1, forward strand.
CTCTTTCTCACACATACTGTACACACAACGGCGAACAAAACCAAAGCATTGTGCCTTGAGGGTTTATGTTTGTTTGTAAAGTTGTAAAAAACAAAACAAATTATGGATAAATCTAATGTGGCAAAACTGTAGCAAATACAATCCCTTCCTCTAGTGGGCAGTATAGAGTGTATTTATGTCTAATTGCACCATTCACTACCCATAAATGTTTTATTAAATCCTAAGCACCCTGCATGCAAATATGACAATATGTTAACAGGACTAGGAACAATCAGTGGTTTTTGGAAATCTTGCTCATTTGTATTAAAATTGGGTCTGTGTACACTTTGCACTTACCCTGCAGATTATAAGATCATCATGATCAATATTACCCACAATCATCTGCCGTTTATGCAGTCAGTAATTGGATACACAATATACCCAGTGGTCCCTGTTGATTTGGGAATGCAGAAAAGTCAATAGTGCCTCAGCATTTGGGATCACACCAGGAGTTTTTAATTATTCAAGCTTGAAAATATACTCCGTAATCTCATTAGTTTAGTCAAGCAGTGAGGTATGGGTGTCTGGAAATAAATAGGCTTTTCAGACACCAGGGATACTGACGGCATCCAGGGTTATGTAATGGTGTCCCTCTAAGGGTTATTTGAAATGCCGGTGCAGGTGAAATTGCCATACATATAGTTAATTGACATACATATAAACAAGATGTCATCGTATTGTATTGGTCAAGTAGCAGCGTTAAAAAAGAACTGCTGTCATTTACTCTAGTATAACCTTTCATTTCATACATCAAACCTGATATGCTACATGAGTGATACATGATTGCATGGGTTCTACAGTCACTTTCCTTAAATGCACAAGAAAGAGGGCAGGTTATCCCTGGCCTTGCTGTCATTTTAGACTTATGTCACATTCACATTCTGTTAGTTGTTGTGTCTCTGTGCAAGGTCTTGGCTTGACAGCATGGCTGTATCAACCTTGAGAAAGAAATTGCCTGGGATTCCTAATCCGTTCTCAAAAATTAGATCAAGGTGACCACAACCAAAGATGCTAGCGACAGAGTGGAATAGAAATAGTAATTTGTGTGTTTTAAGCATCCATAGTCAGTGATTTCTTGTGCAAATGCATTGCTCTAAAAGTATTTGGATGCTTAAGTCACACTTACGTGTACATTTTATTATAGTTTATATATTTTTTAACACAAAGGAATACCACATTAACTATGTGATTTAACACATTCCAATTTTACAGACAAAACGTGCGCAAATAACACTACCATTTAAAAGTTTGAGGTTAAATGTTTTTACAAGTCTTGTATGCCCACAGTTTAATCAGTTTTGAAATGTTATTACAATTTAAAATAATTGTTTTATGTTTTAATATATGTTCAACTGTAATTTATTCCTGTGATGGCAAAGCTAAATTTTTATCTGTCATTACTCCAGTCTTCAGTGTCACATTATCCTTCAGAAATCATTGTGATTTGGTGCTAAAGAAAAACATACCTATTATCAGTGATGACAACAGTTGCTTAATATTTTTGTGGAGATGCCCTAATTTTTAGGATTCTTTGAACAGCAAGTAAAAAAAACATCATTTATTTGAAAATGATTATTTTATTTTTTTTTGTAATAGTGTAAAAACCTTACCTTTCTCAGTGTGAAACATCCTTTCTGAATTAAACTATTAATTTCTTTTAAAATGGGCAAACTTTTGAATGCAAGTGTATATTTTGTCAGAATTATTCAAAAGTTTGCATTTTGATTTATCTTTTAAAACTGAGGAAAATATTTCTGTGATTTACTGAAAAAACAAACAAAAAAAACGTTCTTTAAAATAAATTCCACTTGCAACAACATTGTTTTAGTGTGGTTACAAAATACTTCTCGGAAACACTGTATATTTGCCAAAGTATAAACATTATAGACCAAAAAAAGCTCCATGGCAAATAAATGGCTTTTCCTGTGGGAAAATTTCTGTAAACTTGCCTTCTTTTAATTTCTTCTACATCTTTCCCATAAGTCAATTTTTGAACATGCATTTCCGTCCAATCAGAACTCAAGCTTAAGTTTTTATTCTCCAGTGAAAAAAAGTCTTTCCCAATCACATTAGCAGAGAGGTCAAATATGTCAGTGCTGTTGAGGTCAGGGAGAGGACAGAGGGATCTCGTCATACTGTGTTGCCATGTCTCTGATGCCATCTCTATTGCTTGCATAGTAATTATCACCATTGTCGTACAGGTTCTGATGCAAATCAAACACTATTGTAGAACGTCTTTCAGTGGTTGGTAGAGAATCACCACCCCCACACAACTCAAAAGAAGTCCTCTAACTCACGTACACCTGGACGCTCAGCTACTGATTGAGTATTTATGGTGTGAAATGGTCTGTGGCGTGCAGCACATCAGGAGAGTGGCAGGTATGTTTAACTGAATTTTTTAATACAGTGGTCCACAGCATGAGTGGTTAATGTGCCTTATCTGTAATTGCGCCTCTCTTCAAATATGTCCTGCTATTACCATGTATCACATGCAGAAACATTGGAGCCACCAGCCAATGCTCATATGTGAATGCCAAAATGGCTCAAAAAGGTGTTGTATAGCCCAAAGAACAATCCAGAATAAAACTGGGACACAGTTGAGGTTGTTGGTCTGTGCAGTAATTGTTCTGTGATTCGTGGGGGCGGCAATAATTGGATCTAAGAAATTAGATGTGCTGTGATGGCACTCGTTCACATGTTAATCGCAATAAGTTTTTAGCAGTTAACACGCTTGATCTTGAAGAAGAACAAGTGACAGCGTTCTCTCGACGCGAAAAGTTCAGCGATACCCAGTATTGGAACAGGCGCCCATGTCGCTCGTGTCCCTTGCCTATCGTGGCCGTTTCCAGAGGGAGTCAGGGACCGATGTAACAAAAATAGGCTGCGCCGCGCCCCGGTGCCTCCTTACGTTGTTGACCAATACTCCTCACATTAGCCTTTTTGCTTGAACCCCATTTGCATTGTGATAGAACTCGTGGCGCTGAGCGGGGGTGGCGGTCTGTGGTTTCCATAGACACGGACGGGTACTGCGTTTCTAGGTGTAATCTTGTAGAGCTTCCTGCTTTAATGAGCAACTTTGGGCAAATGTTAAGAGTTATACCATTTTCACTGCTCCATTGATCAGTATTGATTTGAGACCCACAGTTATAGCGGAAAGATTTAATGGCAAGCATGTGAAACCAACACTGCACTAAGTGTGAGTGTGATCTCATATCGATCAGTAAAATTTACTGATAAGAGGTGGAAAAGGGCTGAAGATTGCAGTTGAATGCATTTTGACAGGGGGTACTTGACTGGTTAAAGGCACGCAGGTTTTCTTTTTTTTGCCTTCAGTCTCATTTCCTTTTACACTGTCAGGATGCTAACAAGCTCAGCAGTAGGATCCAAATTTACAAGGGAAACACTGTCCCCAAAGAACTTTAGGTAATTCTAAGAATACTGTACAGGTACTGGGGAGTCATATATTAGAGTGACTCCAGATCGGGAGCTTCAATTAGCACTCCAGCACTCAAGCAGAGGTCAATTGATTTGTAATGGATTTAAATAAGGTCAGAATAGTGTCAACTGACTTGAAGTAGCTAATATATTAATTGATAACAGAGACTGTCATGTCTCCTTTCATTTGTCTCAAATGTGTATTTGGGTGTTTGTTTGATTATATATGTGTGTAGATCTGTAGGTTTGTGTTGTGCTGAATATACCCCCTTTACACAAATATCTACATAACACCAAATGAATTAGACGTTGAAGTGATACATTTATTGTTTTAAGGTTAGTCACATTGAAAAACAGTGCGGGTCCACTTTATTTTACAGTACGTGTACTAAGAAAGTACTGGAATAATATAAGGTAACTACATGGGTTAGGATTAGGTTTAAGGTTAAGTTCAGGGTTATTACCTAGTTATTACACAGTTGTTATATTATAATGACTATAAGAAGTATATAGTATGCACATGCGGAACATGACTGTAAAATAAAGTGCTGCCAACATTGTTTAGATTTAATACAACTCTTCAATTACCTTTATACCTCATTCTTTGCATAATAGGAATGTTCTATAAAAGTATGAATGTGTGTAGTACGAATACTACCCGAATTTACTACATTTACCAGCTGACATTGTCAGGTGACCTTCAATATTATTCATATCATGCCATTTACATTCCTGGTTAGGATATTCAAACAAACAGACCAATGTTTTGATAGTACCACAATGCTACACTTTGTGTTGTAATTAGGGTTGGTTATTGTTTGGGTTTTTTGATACCAATGCCAAATCAATACTTTTAAAATGGTACCGGTGCCTGAACCGATACTTAAAAAAAAAAAAAAGTCCTGTACACTGAAGAAAAACGTGGATTATCATATATCTGCTTCAAATTTCTTTTAAGAGAAATATTATTTTTCATATTTTTACCCAAAATTGGATGGATTGGCAATTATTGAGTGCTATAAATATATGTAATGTCTGTTTCACTCATATGTCTGGACTCACGCAGAAAGTCCACATATGCATCAGAGAACTAATAGAACTCATGACGTTCCAGGAAATCACATCGGAATGTGAAAACAACATGGACTCTAAAGTTACAACAAAGATGTTGGATTTGTATTATCAGAGCTTTTGTATTATTCCGTTCTCGTGATTTTTTTCAGATGGGAAATTATTTTTCTAATTATTCTGACACCACATGAATGCAGTATAATTTAACTACCGAACATGTGCACTTGATGCTTCTTACATGTGTTTCGGAGCACCAGAGGGTGAATATTTCAGTTAAAAGCTCAGGCATATACACTCTTAAAAATAAAGGTACTTCACGATGCCATAGAAGAACCTTTTTGTCTAAATGGTTCCATAAAGAACCTTTAACATCTGAAGAACCTTTCTGTTTCACAAAAGGTTCTTTGGGGCGAAAAAAGGTTCTTCAGATTATAAAAAGGTAAGAAAGAGATGGTTCTTTAAAGAACCTTTGACTGAATAGTTCTTTGTGGAACCAAAAATGGTTCTTCTATGGCATCGCTTGAAGAACCTTTTGAAGCACCTTTATTTTTAAGAGTTTAAGTGGCACTGAAATCTACATTCTAATTCGGTCTGGTACATACCGATCATAAAGTACCCAACCTTAGTAGTAATCAGCCAACAAATATCTTATTTGTAGTTGCTTTTGCATATTTAGCTGTGATATAAGAAAGTATTTTAACCTAAAATTACGCACTTCATCTTTAAAGGGCTTGAATATGTTTTTAACTTCACTGATAACCTTCAAAAGATCCTTTAACAGCTTTCAATTTAGCATTCGTTGGTTTTAGGCTTAGCACTGAAAGAGTGTTGAGCTCATGTGTGCACAGGTACACGAAACATTGCGCTTGGTCTGTGTCACAGACATTACGCTCCACAGCAGTGGAGCAAGAGAAAAGAAAGAGAGTGAGGCAGATAAAGGGAGGGAGAGAGCGCTTTAAACAGACGTGGACGGCTGTCTACTGCTCATTCCCCTAGAGCTGTAGCGCAGATGAAGCATCACTGCTGAGCTCACCAAAAAAAAAAAACAGATCTAAAGAGAAAAGAGTAAACAGAGAAAAAAAAGCAGGACAGAAGCTCATTAGAAACTCGAATTATTATCAGCTGAAGCAAGTGAATGAATGTGTGTGAGAGAGAGTGGAAGAAAAGTGGAAGACCTCGAAGAGATGAGAGAAGTGTCAGCAGAGCTGTGGATTTATGCTGCCCAGTCTTGACATCCCTCCCTCCTTTCCTCCTCCTCTTCTCCCCCCTTCAGCAGGCGGGCTTTTTGTGGCTGACCATGCGAGGATCCTCTCAGTGCTGCGGGAATCTCCTCTCCTCCTCCGGACAGTTCTGCAGCTTTCGTTCTGTGGCTCATTGACCCCGACGCATCCTTAACAGTTGTATTTTTCACAAGGGAACGTCTTGGACAAGACGCAACGCAACTTTTGGACTGTGTAGACGTCTCCTTTTTCTTTGTGCTCAATAATTGATGCAGTTTCTCTGCTGCTGCTTTGACTGTATCCACAGGACGGGATCAAGGAGGAAGGTCGGGACTGTGTTCCCCGCATGATCCCTCAGTGTGTCCTTTCTGTGTTGTAGACTGCATTTTCTTCATCCTCCTCATCCAGCATGCAGGTCTCAATCGCTTGCACAGACCACAATCTGAAGGGTCGAAATGGGGACCATGGAAAAACGAACGCCACCAGCCCCAACGTGGTGAATGCGGCACGGGCAAAGTTCCGCACGGTCGCCATCATCGCCCGGAGCTTTGGCTCTTTTACCCCACGCAACCACATCTCCCTCAAAGAGTCCACCGGCAAGCTCACCGGCATGAAGTACCGGTATGTCTGTTTCTCCCTCCTTAACCACTTTCCTTCATTTCCATTTCTTCATTCCAGGGATCCCTTCACCTGTGGCTTTTTCTCTTGCTGGAATGGTGAATGGAGAATTGGATTCTCTCAAACTCTTTTGAGATCACTTTTAAGAAGATCAGTAGTAGTTGTTTAAGGGTTTGGTATGAATTGTGGTGGTCCAGGTGATATATTTGTCACTGTCCATCACTTAAAGGGTGTTTCATCAGTGTGATATATGGGTTTGACCCACTCTTGATCTCCTTGCTCTGTTCATCTTTGTTAGCTGAGCTCGCTCTGTTAGCTCTGAGTTCCTCGGGACAAACAAGCCATAATTATTTGCTATTCCATATTTACACTCTAGGAAGCACAGTTCTCAGATTGACGCTTCATTACATGCTGAGAATATCCAGACAGTTGATTCTTTGGAGTGTTTCTCCTCTCCCTGTTCTATTAGAGCATAATTGTAGGTGTTTTTTCTTTGATTATCCATGATCATTTTCTATTTGTGATGTTGCTTGATTTGATGCAATATTTTCACTGATTTCAGGGTATTTTCTACCTACTCTGCTGCACATGTTCTGGATTCTGGTGGGATGTGCTGTGCCTGTGTGCGAGTGTGTGCAGGTGCCAGTGGTTTCTGAGCCTAATTGCAGAATAAACGTTTCTAAATGCAAATGTTGTGTGGACCACATTAGTGTCTTTCACCTGATGTCCTGAATCAGCACATCACACACAGAACCTTAAAGCAGTGGTCGCGCTAGGCTTTAGGTTTACCAAATTACTTCGTTACCCTGAAATGATGATGGCTCTAAGGCTTCGGTTTTTAATAATTTACAAATAACAATAATAATAAATGTACTATGTACTTCATGTTCCTGCAACATAGCAAACACTGCAGCTTTGATGCTTGGACTTTTGCACAAAGTCAAGAGGTTAATTTGTGCTTTTTTAGATCTATTGGTCAATCTTTATGCTACACTCTTGACCTCTAGGGTTAATTGTACCATCTTGTCACTTGTCTTATCTTATGAATCTGAGATGACATGCTTTCTCTGGAAATAAGTTCAAACAGCCATTGAACATCTTTTTTTTTTGTATTTGATGACTATAAGTGTCTGAGTAGAGCAGATGTACCAAATTTGAACAAATGTATGTGTGTGTGTGTGTGTGTGTGGTGAGTTTGGTGGTGTGTATCTGACAGTATCAGGCTTTAATGTATTCCTTTTGTTCCTTCTTCTGATCCTCTACAGTCACTCCCCAGGGATTTCTAACCTCAGACCAGCACTGTCATTTCTAGAGATGGATATTTTGGTCATTTTGTCTGCTTGAGTGCTCAATAGATAAATTACCCAAGTACTTTGGGGGTGGTGGGTCCATCTACGCCATTATTTAATCTGCTGGGCTCCAACACGGTTAACTTAACTTTTAACACATTACGTGAATCGTGACTATTCACAAGCCACCCAATAATCACAGCTTTGTACTTTGTTACTACAAAGTCTCAGCCTTCTGTCAATTTTATAATAAAATACAAACAATAAACGTCTTTTTACGCTCTTTAATTTGTAGTGAGATAATCCTCAGTTCAAGCTGCATATTAATCAATTATATTTTCCTCTTTAATATTTACAGCATAATATAAACATGAATAATTGAATGTATGTTGAAAAAAATCAGAACAATTGAATACAAATGAATGTCTCATGAATCGATCAGAGTTTAAAAAAAAAGTCAATAAGTCTAAGTTTTATTGCTGTTTTTTATGTTAAATGTGAAAAATTACGGATGCCACAGACTTTTTTTTTTTTGACGTAGTCCGCCTATAGGTGGAATTTTCACTTAACTTCACTGCATGATACATGATTTTTATTTGGCGTAATCTTTAACTTTATTCTTAAAAATTATGACTTAATCTTATTTCTTTAGTTATTTTCAACGGGCAACAAATTGCTGCTGTATAGGCGACTTATGCAAAACACATTTTGGCACAGTCGGCCCAAAAAAATTAAAAAATAAGTTAGGGGTATTTCATTATCTGTATAAACTAATGTTCTGATCGTTTGCAAAATGAATTTGAGGACCTGACTCGCCATCTCCCCTTTGCATGCTTTAGACAAAATTGCATCTTTACGGATTACATAATGAAAGAGTTTTTGTTTTCGATTTGAATTATTTCATTTTAAAATATTAATTTAAAGCATTCTATAGATATATTTATCATGTCGGTGAAGCGCTCCTGCTCAAGACAGAGATGACAGAAAGCTCATCCTGTTTGTTTTCCTTATTTTACAAAAGCACAAGGTTTTGTTGATATTGTGAGTGCACACAAATAAAAGTAAGCCCTTTGCAGTTCCGAATGATGTATACTCTTACCTTTTATGAGCAAAAATGACAGCCTATTTTAAGTTGTTTCCACTGTTAGAAAAAAAAAAGCAAGTGATCGCACTGGCACCTCCATGTCCTGCAAAGCGCGCTTTAGCTTTCACTCTCCGCACAAACGATTGGATAACAGCACTCATCTATCTAGGTTAAATGTTTAAATTAATACTGTGAAATGCATGAAGTGTTTTATGTCTGTTTATTTTAGGCAAGTCGTGTTGGTTTGAGAAAGCTAAATTGTTAAAAAATTATGCTCAACTCACTGTCTGCCACTGGCCGCTTGGTCGTTCCTTTAAAAAACCAAAACTTGAATTTAGCAAACATAAAATTTCCAAATAGATTCTAAATTACTTATAAAAACAATAAAGAAACATGACCACTTTGCCATTAAAAACCAAAACTGAACTATTTTAATAGCTGTGTAATGGGGAAGAGAGAGAGAGAGAGAGAGCGAGAGAGAGAGACTCGGGATCCAGACTCGGGCCGAGAATTCTCATAAGTTGTTGGACAAGGGCCAGGCCCATGCAGTGCTCTATTCGTTGCCTCCCTCAGCAGGCCCCCAAACTGCCCGGGCCCATGTGCACCTGCATACCCTGCATACCCAGACGCTATGCCACTGTCTCCTCCTTACATCGCATCCTGGTGTTTGTAAGGGTCTCAAACCAAGTTTTTAAGATGTCAAAAAAACAACAACAACAGTTCTTTGAAAAATAAAGAAAACCTCTCTACACCCCTGTGTTCTGTTCCATTTGGTTGTGTGGCATGTAGCTGTTTGAAAGGAAGAACACGTCCTGTGTGTCACCCTCTAATCCTCTCCAGACATAGTGTTGAGCTGTTCCTCCCCTGAGTTCAATGTCATCATGTACAGTGTTGATACAACTTCTGGCTGATGAATTGGACCACAAGGTACCGATCAAAAATAACACTGTAATCAATCACAAGCTGGTGTTGTTGTTACTTAATTCTAATAAGTGTGAAATGTTTTGAAGTTGAAAAACAATTGCTGTTGCTTCCAAGTGCTTGAGTACTCAACTAACCGTGGTAGGGTTGCACAGCAGTGTTATTTTAATGTTTATTAATATTTTGAATTAGCTTTAAATTTTATATTTTTTAATATCATATTTTTATTTCAATATTTTGAATGGATTTGTTTTCAGTTTTAATTCCAATTCAGTGGTGTTTTAATATTACACTCAGTTTCTTTTAAATTTTATATTTAGCTTGATTTTATTTGATTAATTTTCGTTGTATTATTATTATTGTTTCAATTTTCATTGTTTCTTTTCATCTGTTAAATACATGTTACATTTTTTATAATTTTAGTTAACACACAGATATTGAACTTCTAGCAGTTATGTTAAGGTGCTCATTATTTTATAAATCATCTTCTGGCTGATAACTGATAAATGGCCAGTATTAAAATTCAATATATTACAAATAAAAATCGATACTTTAAAAAATCGAAAAAATAAAACATATAGATACTAAATATAACTATATATACTAAAAACTAAAATCAGTTATTTTAAGTGATATAAATGAATTAATAAATGAATTTGTTATGTGTAGTGCTGTGTTTTGTGTGTTAAAGCTGCCGTGAAAATGTAGTTTCCTGTAAAGGATCAATAAAGTATCAATTAATCAAATTTAGGCACTACAGCATTATGATGTACCGTATGAACATATATATTGATTTTAAGATTTGATAATGATTACATTTAAAAGTGTTATTCAATTATTTATTTAATCTTCTTAAAAGTTAACTTCAAGTGTCATATTGAATATCCAATTAAATATGACATTACATATCCAACACAAAAAAGGTCTCTAATATTGGCCGATAACGGATTTGGAACTTGTATATTTTGAATCTCTAATAATAACAGTCCCCTGGACAACAATCCAAACTGTACACCTCTAAAAGCCTAAACTGTTGTTCATCCTGTGGAAGCTTGTTAACACCCATTCTTAAATTGACTTCTGATCAAGGTTCCCATTATTATCGCTTGCTTTCAATAAAAAAATAAACATTTGTTTCTCAGATCCAATGTTTGTCTTCATATCTACTACACAGAGCACTAGTGTATGAATGCTTCTCTCTCCTCCCCTCTCTCTCTCGTCCCTGTCTGTGTTGATAGTGATCTCTGAGTCGTTGACAGCCCGTCAGGACAGCATTAAAAGTGCAGGAGCGCGTACTGATGCAACATACAGTGTATGAGTGAGAAGCAGATAGAGGAGGATTGGGTTTCTAGATGTTATACTTATAGCTCTTCATGTCCATCATGACTTCATTGTACAGGGCTGACAGGGAGCTGCTCGGGAGGAAGCTTTCTATTACTGCTCTCATTACACATACTCATACGTGCTCACTCATGGTAAACGATGAAGGCCAGTAGGCTTCATTGTGTCTTTATGTTTTGTGCTGCAATAGAAACCCTGGAGACCCATTTGATGAGGTAATTTTTTTTCTCTTCACAGTTACTCCTTTCAACCGTTCATCACCAATCTTAAACATGAACTGCTGACTAAAAATACTGGATGAACATCTAGAGCTGGCACTTGAGTTAAAACTTTTCTATGATACCTCAGTGAAGTTGAAACCAGCTCCAAGGTCGAACAGGATCAGTGGTGGCCAATTTGAAATTGTAAATGAAGAATGAGAGGAATCGGTCAACAAATCCTCTGGAAACCACTTACAAGTCACAGAGGTTTAATAGGTTTTGAGGCAAAAATGGATCCTGTAATGTAGCATGAATAGAGAACAGGTAAACAGAGATTGATCAATTCTATGTCTGAATTGACCCTGAGGAAACAAAGATGTAGGAGTGGTAAAGAATAAAATAAAATAATAATAATTTTTCTTCTGGTGTGAATATTCCATTTGTCATGGTTGACCTTTACAGGGATTTATAGGGAAATAATGAAGAGCTTCTCTGTGAAGATCTCAAAGCAGGAGATCAGACTGAAAGGTCACAATGAAGAGATTCACCCAAGTTTCATTAAACGCCTTTAACATCCCTGAATGAGAATGAAGGTGCCTGTAGAATGTAAAGGGATTAAAAAAAAGTTAATACTTTTACTAATAGATTTTTTTAAGGATCAGAACTTTTCATCTTTAAGTAACCTCCTGGCTTTTTTGATTGACAGTTCAGTTTAGAACTTTGAAATATTTTTGAAGCTTAAACTTGTCAAACTTGAACTTGTGAACTTGTCAAACTTGTCATAAATTGTCACTTCTATGAAATCAAGAATCCGTGATTTGTTAATTCACTTGAACTTTTACTTAATTGACAAAATTACAAAGAAAATATTTCCAATGTTTTCACTGACCAGCTTAAAAAAATGTATTTTGTAAATATAAACAAATTTTGACGTTGATGGCTGCAACACACTCCAAAAAACAGAAGGAACAGAAGCAAAATAAAAGTGAAAAGGTTGTGGAATATCCAAGTTAAACGGTTTGAAATGGTCCACAATGAGCAGATGAATTGGTAATAGGTGAAGTGATCATATATCATATTAAAGGATCATCTCAGTCTTTGCCAGTAAAGAAAAGTGCCAAACAAATCAAAAATCGCATTTCTCAATGCAAAATTGCAAAGAAGTTAGGACTATTACCAACTACCATGCATAATAGTGTCAAAAGATTTAGGGAATCCAGAGAAATCTTAGTACATGTAGGGCAAGGAAGGAAACCTCAGGTGAATGTGCATGACCTTTGAGCCCTCAGATGTCATTGTGTAAGAAACCATCATGCTGCGGTGTTAAATATAGCCACATGCTCAGGAGTACTTCAGAAAATCTCTCTCATTTACTACAGTCTACCGCTGCATTAAAAAAATTGAATACATCAATTCTATGCAGCGATGCCACCGGATTCTCTGGGCCAGAGCTCATCTCAGACAGTCAAAAAGTGAAAATGTGTACTGTAATCAGATGATTCCACGTTTCAGCTTGTTCTTAGGAAAAATGGGCATCACATTCTAAGTCCCAAAGACCAAAGGGACCATCCAGCGACAGATGCAAAAGCAAGCATCTGTCATGGTATGGGGATGCATCAGTGCAAATGGCGTAGGTGACTGTAATATGTGCAAAGGTACCATTGACATGTATTGAGACTGTACAGACACTCCTGTGCCATCAGAATATGTCTTTCATGTAAGTTTCCGTGGCTTTTAAAACAAGACAATGGCAGGACTCATTCTGCATGTGCTACAACAGTGTGGTTTTGTAGACACATGTGGATGTGACTGACTGGCCAGCAGATCTGTCTCCTATTGAGAATGTATGGCCCATCATGAAAAGGAGAATTAGACAATAATGACTACGGACTGATGAGCAGCTGAAGTCTTGTAACAAGCAAGATTGTACAAAAAATTGGCATGCAAAAAACTTAACATTTAGTACCTCATTTTAAAACATTAAACAAAGTAATTAAAAGACAGTTGCTGTGACAGAGTGTTAAAGGAACACTCCACTATTTTTGAAAATAGGCTCATTTTCCAACTCCCCTAGAGTTAAACAGTTGAGTTTTACCATTTTCGAATCCATTCAGCCGATCTCCGGGTCTGGTGGTAGCACTTTTAGCTGTAGATGAGCATAGATCATTGAATCTGATTAGACCGTAAGCATCTCGCTCAAAAAGGACCAAAGATTTTCTATATTTTTCCTATAACTTGACTCTTCTGTAGTTACATCGTGAACTAAGACTGACGGAAAATGAAAAGTTGCGATTTTTCTAGTCCGATATGGCTAGGAACTATACTCTCAATCCGGCGTAATAATCAAGTAACTTTGCTGCCGTACCATGGGTGCAGCAGGCACAATTATATTACGCAGGTGCTGTAATGGAACGGAAATGGAACGCCTATTTTCAGGTGCTGCGTAATATCATTGCGCCTGCTGCACCCATCGTACGGGCGGCAAAGTTCATTGACCCAGAGATCGGCTGAATGGATTTGAAAACGGTAAAACTCAACTGTTTAACTCTAGGGGAGTTGGAAAATGAGCCTATTTTCAACAATAGTGGAGTGTTCCTTTAAACAAGCCTTTGTCCCAACTTTTTTGAAGTGTGTTGCAGCCATCAAAATCAAAATGTGTTTATATTTACAAAATACAATTAAGTTGGTCAGTGAAAACATTGGAAATCTGTTCTATGTACTTTTGTCAATTAAATAAAGGTTATAGAGAATTAACATCACCAATTCTTGATTTTTCAAAATGTCCCAGTTTGGGGTTGAGATTTGGGGTTGAAATTGGGGTTGAGATTAGATTACGATGGGGTAGATTAGAATATGGTTAGGTTTTTAGGCTTATGTTTTTAGTGTATTTTCATTAATAGAATAAGCTATAATAGACCTCTTTCAAAAGCATTAAAAATCTTACCGACCCCAATCTTTTGAATGGTAGTTTACAAATATCTAAATAAATTTGCAGGGTTTCAAAACAGTTGACCAACAGCAACGTCATTTAACTCCAATATCAGTTAATGCAAGTCTTAAAAATAGATTTAAAAAATATAATCTATTTCTCATTTATCACAAGGGAGGCTGTTAAGTCAAAAGTATACACATTAATGTTATATTAGTCAGTTAACAAACAAGTGCACTAGCTACCTATTCTTCCCAATATAGTCATGCATTTTTGATGTTGCTTTACAGCCGAGGTTAAAGTTAGAATTAATCATATTGCATGTGGGTATTTCTTGACTCCTTGATTTTTGAATCCATTCATGTTATACTTTACAGACTACTAATTTCTAGATCAGATTTCTAATCATAAATGCTTGTACACAAAGTCTGGGTTTATTTAACATCAGTTAACTGCAGTTTTCGTTTAGTCAACATTGTTTCATACTTCATCAAATCTCTCTCTCTCTCTCTTTCTGTCTTTGTGTATCAGTATTTTGGTGCAAACTGCTTGTCACTGGGGTCTTATTTTCTGCATGAGAGCTCAGAGTCACCTGACCTCCCACTGCAGCACTGAGGCAAAGAAAATAAGAGGCAACAAAGACAAGCACCCATACTTGCATCAAGAGCCTAGCTAATGAATAAATAATTGAATGCACGCTCAGATAGTCGAACCAAAGTATGCAAACATACTTTAAGGATGGCAGATAATAGAATTGTGCTAAAAGATCGAGGCTAATCCTGCTGAAACTTGCCTTTCATCACAAAACCCAATGAAATGTTGCACCATGACAAAGCAGCTCTCAGACTTTGATACAATATGTAGAATTAATGATGGCTGTAGCCTTTAGAGAACATTAACCATGTGTGAAGACAAAAATGAGTACAAACATCTATAGGAGAAAGCAAATAGGCTGAAATATTTGGAATTGCTCATAAGTTTAATTATGATTTGATTAATAAAATCCCCAAACTGTCATGAGTAGCAGACAGGACCCTAATGCAAGACAGCCAGGCTGGCACAAAAAATTACTTTTATTATACAAAGACACAAAAAATAAAACAAAGTAGGGACTAGGGGGAGGGACGGTGGGCCAGGCCCATTTAGTGGAAGAGGGCCTGGATTCTGAGGTATAGATCATGGAACCAGAGTGGAGCTGGTGGAGTGTAAGCCCACCAGGGCAGAGCAGGCAGAGCTGAAGCCCATCAGAGCAGAGCAGGTGGAACTGAAGACCACCAGGACAGAGCATGCGGAGCTGAAACCCACCACTTTTAAAGGACTGAGTTGGAGGGCCGGTCACCGTCAGGATGTTCTGTACAGAACTGCGCACACCTGGAGGAACTGCAGCCGGCTCCTGGCCTGTAGGCGGTCCTCTTGATTTAAACTCTGAAGGCTCCGGGACTAGAACGGGTTCATGAGTGGACTCTGAATGCTCCCGGACTGGAGCGGGCTCTGGAGTGGACTCTGAATGCTCACGGACTGGAGCGGGCTCTGGAGTGGACTCTGAGGGCTCCTGGACTGGAGTGGGCTCTGTAGTGGACTCTGAGGGCTTCCGGACTGGAGCGGCTTCTGAGGCAGGCTCCTGGGCCAACAAGGCAGGAAGCTTAAGCGGGGCAAGCAAAACAGAGAAGCAGCGGATGATGGTAACCTCCTTAAAACCCAATCCCTTGACAGCATCAAGGAGGTCTTGACCAAATATCCCAAAAGGACGATTGTTCTGGTGGCATAATTGCCGTTTTCTTGCCAGGGATAGGTCTTGAGAGGCTGCTTCCTGCATGACAGGTGCTGGGTACAAAAATATACCCATACTAGCACTGGCTGACTGCTGGGTTTCAAACTGGTTGGTTCATTCTGTCACGAGTAGCAGACAGGACCCAACTGCAAGACAGCCAGGCTACAAGAAACTGAACAGTATTTATTAGTGATGGAACGATTGATACATAGGCTCCGATGCAGTTTTCAAAGCACTATTGTATCACACTGTGCCGATGCTTGTATCGAAATGACAATACCACGTGATTGATGACGTTTGAAGCTTCGAACTTCACACAGTATCGGAAGGTTGGGACAGCTGGTTTGAAAAAAAATCTGTGCTTCGCATGACTCTTGTGTTTGACTTTACATTGACTTGGTTGTGTGTGTGTACACTTATTTGGGATTCAGTAGAATAGTTTAGAATAACCTCAACACCAGACAGAAACTGAATGCACGTCCCACCTCTATTGCTTTTTATTATGTTCTATAGCTGGGGTCTCAGAGACCTTGAACAGCTCACCCAAAATATTTTTGCTACTACTCACGTCAATTATTAATTATAAATCACACACTTGTATATTTTATATTATTGATCAATATGTGTATCCATTGACTGGACTACGCATCACACGAGTTGGCACGGATTAAAAACTTTCAGACCATCCTCTGCTCCGCAATGTTTCGTTAGATAGGCTGGAGAAACCGAGTCTGACCACCAGATGTCGCTAATGCGCACTGTTTTAAAAAGCTTTGAGTAATTAATTTTTTCGGCACAATTTCATGAAAGCCTTAAACGGTTCAGAAAGCCTCGGTTTCCAATCACTACCTTTTATTAAGCAAAGACACAAAAACTAAAACAACGCAGGGCAGGGCAAAACTTAACTGCCACACATGAACAGTCAGGAGAACCACAACCAACGACATGAACGATAACGAACCAACACAGGAGTGCAAACACAAGGAGATTAAGTAGGGCAGGCAATGAGGGACAACAGGTGGGACAACTGAAACAATAATGAGATAACAAGAAGGGCGGGGTCAGACAATGAGACAGGAGAGCACATGGCACCAACAAACACAACAAGCCATGTGCTCAAACAAACACACAGTGACATCTGGTGGCCAACTAGGGCACACCAGCAGAACCGTGACAGAAACAAGGTCTCAGCTGTCTTGATGGTGTTGGTACTCGATAGCGTTAAGTATAAAAAACAAAGATACACTCTTCATCCATTAAAGTATAAGATGAACTGGCTGGAGATAAATGAAAGACCCATAAGCAGGGGGGTCATTTGTTGACTGTCATTTACAAGTGTAATAGCCCATCTTGTTGCGGTGGCCTCCATGGCCCTTGAGAGTCCAAAACCTAAATTAGCCTGAGTAGTTTCCACGATGACAACATTAGTAGACTTTGAAGGTCTCCCTTTGTATTTTTTACTGGTATTCACCATTATTTCATCCTTGTCAAAATAGAAATGTGTCTTGAAGGGATAGTTCACCCCAAAATGGTAAATCTGCCATCATTTACTCAACCTCATGTCATTCCAACCACGACTTTCTTTCTTCTGTGGAAATTTTGAAGAATGTTTATAACCAAACATTTGGTTACCATTGACTTCCATTGGTAACTTTCATGATTCATTTCATCCTTTTGGAGGAGGAGAAAAAGAAACAACAATTTTAATAAAAAATTTTTTTTAAATCTCACTACTGTTCTTCAACAATTTAAACAATCATTCATCTGAGTGGTATAACCATGGTTCAGTTCCATTTAGTTTAATAGCCTCATATTGTTTACCAAATAACTGTATATTCTTCCAAGAATTTAGACTGTACATGAAGTATACAGTTTTGAAATGGTTTGGGGGTGCTGGAGTAGGGCTGGATGATATGACCTAAAATCAAAATATCGATAAATAGAACATTTTACCTTGATTACGATTAATTAAAGATTATTTTATTTATTTATTTATTTATTTGCATTCATAGTTCACTGACGAGGCTTGTACTGTAAATACGCTTAACTATTAAATGTGGTCAATTGGTATCTAATGAAAGAGTGCATTTCTTATCTCTTTTTTTAAATAATCGAAGGAAATAAACTATGTATGGTTATTTATTGAATATTTCGAACAACTGAAATCAAATGACACATTTCTTGAAATGAAAAAAGTCACATTTCAGTTTGAATGTAAAAAGGATATTTTCACTTTAAAAATATGCAAGAAGCATATTTTTATGCTGCTCAGGTTGCTCAGATGACTCGGCATTCAAGTTCTATGTTGCTTCCATGCCGCTGAGTCTGGACGGAGTCATGTGACTACAAAAGTGGTAGTATATTTTTAAGGGGAAAGTCAGGGTTGCCAAATTTGGGCTGCTGCCGCGGGTTGTTTTTTAGTCAGTTTATTTAATTAAAGCAATCGCCCTTAGTGTGAAAACTCTGGGGAAAATGCGGTTGGGCTAGTTTTGGTCTAGTTTTGAATAACAATCAGACTTGTTTTGACAACCCTGGCAACCCTGGGGAAAGTATTAACAGGATTCATAAAAACTAAATAACCGATGTAGGAAAATTACGTCGGTTAGAGGTTCTGAATTTCGGTTTCAATTACTTATCGATTAATCGTCCAGCCCTATGTTAGAGTCTTATTTTAGGAGTTTAGATTGGATGCTTTAATCAGAGTGGTCAGAGTTAATGCTTATGTCCTCTCCTATCTCTGACTCCTGATCCCAGCGTATACAGCATGTAGGATGGCCAGCTGCCATCGCCTGTCCAGAAATGAGAAAATGAAATGGATTTAAATCTATGAATGGTGACAGGATGCAGCCTTGGGTCTGATGGACATGTCTCTCACACCTCCTGGAGGTGATGGCGGGCCATCATGTTCATCTCCCCACAGCACTGTCTGCCTCTCTTCATTATCTGTCCATTCGCTATCATCCTTTAACAAGCATTTCTGAGCTTCATTCCCTCAGTTCAACGTGAAATCCCTCTTGTGTTTGGTTGAAATTGTTTTATGGTGTTTTGTTTTGACTAATGACTTTGTCTTTATCTAAACTTGTTACAACGCAAAATACAATTTTTCTTCAATAGCGTATGTTAGTAGAGAAATGTGTGAAATATTGGAAAATAAGACAGATAATTGCCCAGCTCTATGGAATCCTTTTTTTTCCCTGATTGGTCAATCGTAGCATTCTGTAGTCTAATGAAATTGGGTAAAAAAATATCTCAGCCTCTCCCTCTTCTGCTGGTAAGGATGGTGGTGATGTGTTGTAAAGGATATTATATCAGATGTATGTGCATATGTGCAAAAAGTGAATGAGTGACTAGCTGCATCAAAAGATTGGCTGATTTCTTTCTATAGCAAACCTGTATGAATGCATTTAGCATTGGTCAAATGAATGAGAAGACAAATGGGATTATATAATTCAGTCCATTGACGCAATAGGCTACATGACAGTTTGAACGCTGAAATTGAAAATTTGCGTTAACATGAGTAACTGTGCATTAAATAGAGCTGAGCCAGTGGGAAAGGTGAACAAAAGCTTTTCTGATTTTAGACTCCTGTCTGTCTGACAGATACCACACATTACTCTCTCCACCATCAGCAGGACTTAGGTTAGAGTGTTAATTACCTCTGAGAACACACACACACACACACACGCACAATCCAAACTCGAGAGCCAGCATACAGAACATGCTTGATTCAGGTTCAGCCAATCGCAGAGCTTCAAACATCTGATAACCACTAACATGAATGGTAGAGACAAATGAATACATCCATGCACACACATTTTATACCAGTTTTAGATGCTTCACTGGTAAGAAGTAGATTATGGAGAGTGGAGATGCTCTTAGATAAGTTGACTTAATCACTATAATAGTTAAGCAATCAATAAGAGAAACTAACTCTAAAGAGAAGGAGTATTCTTGGCACATTAGCCGTGCATCACACTTTCTTTCTCTCTTTTCCATCTAACATTAAAAGCATATATGTACATAAATACTGTCATTAAATACATCTGACTCATACACTTATCACCCATACCTTCCCTCTATCGCCCACCTCTTTTATGACACTGCTGAGAGGGCTTTCACACTGCCAGCATGATATATGCGTAATTGCATGTGTATAACATAACAACAGAAATAATTCACCTGCCAAGCAGAGACGGTCATCTATAATTGAACTTAATTTCGCACAGGAAAAGGATCGGTAAGGATCGGATCGGAAAGGATCTCTTTTATAAGTAAGGATACATTAAATTGATCACAAGGGTCAATAAAGACAAATATTGTTTCATAATATTTCTGTTTCAAAGAAATGCTGTAATTTTCAATTCATAAAATAATCCTGAAAATATCAGTTTCCTCAAAATTATTAAGCAGCACAACTGTTTGTAAAATGATTCTTGATCGCCATATCAGCATGTTACAATGATTTCTAAAATATCATCTGACACTGAAGACTGGTGTAATGGCTGCTGAAAATTCTGCTTTGCCATTACAGGAATACATTCCATATTAAAATATATTAAAATTGAAAAGAGTTATTTTAAACTGAATTGATATTTTACGTCTTTGTGAACATAAGAGACTTATGAAAATTTAAAAACATTTAAAACCTTACTAAAATCTTATATCCATACATATATGATTTCTATACGTGGCTAATTAGCCCTTCATCTTTCCCCTTATAACAATCTATGATGGTGACTTAACTTTACATTTTCTGAAAACAGAGACTGCAGTAAGTTATCTAAGGTTATTTTCCTTGAATCCTCCCCTTACAAACTTTTAAATTTGTTACATAATTAACTTTCCCTCTAGTAAGTGGCAGCCCTGTCATGAGCAATAGAATTCGTCTGTCACAGACACGCGATGCATTTTTCTGTCTCTCATCTGAGATCTCTCCGTTCCAGTGAAATCACAAAATAAAATGCAACCAAACACACTACAGTTACTGACATACAACATATGATTTGATATGCTTGACATGTCAAGACTTACTGTTAAAACTGTTGATTACAGTGATGAAGTTATCCATGGTGTACATGAGCAATGAATATAGCTGACTCTGAAGAAGAATATGGTTAACCTGTGTTTCCCAGTGTCCCAGATATCCTTATTCAGAGTCAAGTAAGCAGTTTACACTCCACCTCATTTATTATAGACTATTTCCAGCACACTATTGGGGCATATTTGGCTTTAATACAATCACAACAACATAATCTTTTATGCTGGACTAAAACACATGCTGAATCTGATGAAAAGGGGAACATTTCTATTGTTTAGAGTTAATAAACCTCTGGAACATAGTTGTCATTGTGCTGCGGGGCGGGTGAATAATGAATGATATCACTCTCGGTAGTGAACGTTTGCTGATATCAGGTCTACGTGTCTATTCAGCACCACTTCATTCATCTCAACATGTAGAAACAGCACACTGGTAAATAATGCAGGTCCTGGAGGGGGAATTTAATTTCTTTCTTTATTTATCTGTTTATGTATTTATTTTTCTGTCAAACGCTACCAAGACAAACAGGTTTTGTCAAGCCATTGGGCTTCAGGCTCTGTTGCGCCCAACAAAAGCATGTTCGGCACAAGCAACATGCACACAAACTGATCCGTTTTACATGCGCACTAAATGACAAAAGGAGAATATGTTTGTTTGTTTGAATAATTACAACCAGATGCAAATAGGCTGTTTCTTTTTGTCTGGTTTTCTGTGCACCGTAGTATTGCAGCTTTCGGGAAAGGAAATAGAAAATAGAACTTAAATCCATTTAAAACATTAAAATTCTGTCATCATTTATTGCATTTAGTCATGAATGAATTCCACTTTTCCAAAAGAGACAGTTTACCCATATTTTTTCCCCACTTTTCCCCACCACATTTCAACATTTCCTCTTCTGTGTTTTCCTGAAGGAGGTAAAAAGGTTTGGAATGACATATGAAGTAAATTATGACAAATGTTTCATTTTGGGGTGAAAAGTGGACATTCGTGACTAAATACTGTATCATTTCGAAGTACTTAGAAGTACACTGTAAAAAAAAATTATAATAATTTTACCATAACAAATATGGTAGCATATTTGTTTATGATTTAACCTAACTTATAATCTTTAACAGAGAACAACATTAGATACTAGGGGTGTAACAGTACACAAGCATGGCAGTTCGGTACGTACCTCGGTTTTGACGTCACGGTTCGGTGTGGTTTCGGTACAGCAGGAGGAAAAAAAATCTAAACAAATGTTTTTTATTATTCTATCTTTAAATATACAGTCTATAAATTGTCTTTAAATCTACCTCCTAAAATCTATACTAAATAATACTAAAATCTACCTCAAATTCTGCTCTAAACTATTGGGAGCCCTTTTACATTACTATAAGGTTACAATTACAACAGAGCCAAAACTTAAATTAAATTACTATTTATTTTTAAATATAATAATCAACACTCAAATAAATCAATTTCTATTTGTTGTTGAAATATAAGTCATAACTTGTTTCATAAAATATTTATTTAAACATGCATTAAATAATTAAGACATCACTAACAGGTAGAGTAAAATATGAGTATATAGTCTAATATTTCGCAAATGCTCTTCTCTAGACTTTATTTATCTGGTGAACCTAACCAGCTATGCCGAGGACACTGATGACTTGCCTGATGTAAATAAATGCTACGTGATTTTTGTTACAACCGTTTTAATCAACATCTTTCTGCGAGGGGAAACCTGACTGTGTGATCACATGCGGCATGAGATTTTAATTCAGGTTTATTTCGTGTGTAACTATAAGTAGGGTGATCCGCGCTCATCACTCTCTGCCTACCGTCAGAACTGAACCGTTTATACGATCTGTCGCAACACATCAAAGAGCGCCAAAACAGCATTTATTGTCTGAATTTCCTGAAAGAATTGAATGATTTGTTTGGTACAAAAGCGTACCGAACCGAAAGACCCATACCGAAAATTTTCGGTACGAATACGTGTACCGTTACACCCCTATAGTAGTAACATACAACCCTAATGAACATAACTGGTAAGAAAAACCAAGAAGAAACAACTTCTCCTCGAAAAAGCAACGGGAAATGTACAAAAACAGAATTCGGGACATGTCAATTTACAGTTTTTATACAGTAATTATACGTTCTTTTTCACTTCCAAAAACTGTATTTTACTGTAAAATTACATGAAATGCCCATTACAGTTTTTCACTGTGTATAGTAAGGGAACTTAGTGTTAACCAATTAATAGATTTTTACTGTAGCATTTTTACAGTCTTTTACCGTTAAAATCACAATCTTTTTTTACAGAGACTTAGAAGAGGATAGTTTATATGGTCTATAAATCTATTTGACGTGAATGGATTTTGTAAAATAGCTAACATGCGTAATGTGAGTACTAATTACTGTGATAATTATGATAAATGATCTTAAGATAAGAAATCAATCTCTCTGCGAAAGAAAAATGAAAAAAGTATTTTACTGAAAGGCATCTTATCTCTTAACATTTAGCATCATGCAATGTTTATCTCAGGGTCCATGCTGTCCTCTGTGCACTGTGACAGGCGGTCTAGGGTCCAAGGCTGACAGAATCTATTAAAGTGCGATTCAGAGGGTTCATCAACTTCCCCTCTCACTCCTGCTGCTGATTTATTATTGAGCTTTTCTCCTTCACCCCTTCCTTTCCCCATCATACTCACCAAGCACAATAATAATAAAGTGCAGAATTTCTGCTAGTTCTCATTGTTTTTCCCTTCCTCCCCTAGATGAATCAGTATGTGTGTGTGTGTGTGTTTGTGGATTTTGTACTTTGGCAGCTGTACAAGCCTGTCACACTAGAATTGGCTTTTCCACAGATCTAACAGGCTATCAAATGGTATTTTTATGGATTTCTTTGCTTGAAGTGAAAAGCAACTCAAATGGGAATACTGTGTATGAACTATGTTGTAAGATGAATAGCTAGGATTCTTCTAATATAATTATCTCTGCTACTCTAGATACATGCACAATGTCACAGTTATATCCTAAACACTATGGAAAACACCTGGAATGCCTTTAAAGGCTATAGGGAAATACATTTGTATTGACTGAAAAAGTGTTTAACAAAACCAATAACCATCAATGTTAAAGGTGCACCATGTTTATGTAAACTTTATTATATGTAGATAGACATGCTGTATATCCTGAGCACCAAATCAACATATTTAAATGATTTCTGATGGCTGGAGTAATGGCTGCTGAAAATTCAGCTTTGCCACAATTTTTTAAATATATTAAAATAGAAAACAGTTTTTAATTGTAATACTGCTTAACAATATTATTGTATTTTCTAATAAATATTTTAAATTTTTAATTAACTGCAATCTTGGAGAGCATAAGATACTTCTTTCAAAACATTTAAATGTTTTGAAATTCAAAATTTGAACAGTATTGTATAACATAGTGCATAATAACAGTAGTAGTATAATAGAAGCACATAGCATATAACAATAAATTATTGTATTAATCAGTTATATTACATTAATGTAATACATTCATATGTATT
The DNA here is from genome assembly GCA_018155175.1 of Sinocyclocheilus anophthalmus. Taxonomy (NCBI): domain Eukaryota; kingdom Metazoa; phylum Chordata; class Actinopteri; order Cypriniformes; family Cyprinidae; genus Sinocyclocheilus; species Sinocyclocheilus anophthalmus. Next base: position 136,120 of record JADLZN010005104.1, read on the forward strand.
AATTAAATGTTTCTATGTATTACATAAAATATTGTTACATAAAATTACACACCTTGCCTTCAAAAATAGATTTTCCCTCCAAGATCATTTGAAAGGGGCATCTTCATAATAAGGTATTTTTCATAAGTAGTGCTCCAATAATGTAATTTGTTTTCCATATGTAAATTGAATGGGAAGAATAAATGAGCTAAATGGGATATGGCAGAAAATCACACATGGATCATCAGAAACTGCAGGATTATGAGTCAGTCCAATGTGAAACAGCCTCGGAGTTGATACAGGTGATTGGTTCTCTCATCAAAAGGCTTATTGTGCTCCACAGGGCTTATTGCTCCCTTGCACAAAACTTGAACAGTTGCATAACAAACTACTTACACAAGCAATGACATGGTAAAAAATTTGAATCAGCATTGGCTTGATTTAGTGACATTTCAGCTTTTTTCTCTCTGTTTCAAGTAAAGCAGACTCGACAAAAGACTTTTGTCAGTCCGGCTGGCAGCATGCAAACACAGTGGTTTTGTACAGAAGTGATCAGATGAGACAGTGTTGAGTGTTTGAATGTCTTTTGATTTCAGTTACCATTCACACTCATCAGAAATAATAGAAAGAGTTTCTGAAACAGGAAAAAAAAGATTTGGTTTCTCTCAGTCATCATAGCATAGACCAGCATAGACCAGCCAAATGTGTCATCATATTTTCAAAAACATAATAATCACATGCCCTGTCATTAAAGAACAGATTGCTCAGCAGACCGAAATGCATCTCTCTTCACTCAAAGAAACAGATATCCAATACACCCACTTTGTTAGATTATACTTTTAAACAATAAATCTTCTCACATCGCCTTTCTTTTCAAATTAACTTCAGGCGTTGTTGTTGCCTAAAAGGATTTCAGGTAGAAACGGAAAGAGAAGCGGCTGCTGCTGCAACGTTCATCTGTTGGGGAAAGATTTACATAATCTGTTTTTCAAAAGGCTTTGTTCATTTTCCAAGATTCTTTAACAGAACCTTCCCAGATATTTACACATAACAGTATTCCTTCATAAAATACGTCTTTGAATCACACGTTGTCGGAACAAAAAATTGTGAGTACTGTTATGCCATGTTGCGAGGGCTTTATGATCTATTTGTGTGTTTTACAGAGGGAGTCAGTGATTATTACTAAGACCTTTGGCAGCTTTAGCTTTTCACTACGAATCACGTTCCTTTTTCTTGGAGATGCCTCCAGCACAGATGAGCATTTGTCATTCCATTTGAATAATTACATACCACTCTAATGATAAATTGTTTCATGCCATATGCAGCTCTCCTTACAATGAAACGATCCTGCTACACCCTTAAAAGTAAAGGTTCATTATTGGCATTGGTGGTTTCATTTAAGAAACTTTAATATCTATGGAAACTTTCCAAACTTGGGGGAGGGGGGCGGGTTCTTCTATGGTAATGCTGCACTTTTTAGCTCTTTTATTTTTAAGAGTGCATAGCTTGGACTTTACTTTGGAGCATCACTTTTAGACTGTTATCTTTGAGGTATCACAGCAGAAGCCAGGAAGAGCTTTGTCTGCAAAAGGGCATCATCAATCACATTTTTTTTTTAAACTGAACTCCTTATTATCTAGCTGAGAGCAGATACCAGAAAGGAAAGCTGTGTGATGGAATGCAGTGGAAAACAAAGTAATACTGAGAATGGGGCATCTTCAACCTGTTGTCATTTTATTTTGTTAGTCATGGCTTACTTGGTCCCCTATAGGCAAGTTACAACAAGGAGTGTGTCAAGTTGGGTAGATGATTTTACTCTTTTGGCAAATTATCTTCCTAAGGTGCAATTTCTTTGCATGAATTAAATGTTTTATTTATTTGTTTACTTACTTACACATTTTCCTTATGATAATCATGAAAACTATCAAAAGTTAATGTTTTAAAAATGTATTTATTTATTTATTATGAAAAAAACTGCTGTAAAAGCACTACAGTTCTACTCAATTACTATTATGATATATATTTATGTGTATTAAGAGAATTATTTGTGTAGGTATACACATTTTACCTATGATAAGCATGCAAAGTGATTATCAATATATATTTTTCATTTTACAATTTTTATTTTTGAAAAATATTTATTCGAATAAAAAATGTCTTATTTACTTTTTTTGTGGAAATTTCACTTGAACTCATTCAAATTGATTTCAATACTCAGCATAGTATAATTAATCGAAAGATACCTGTTGTTATATTGCCATTAATTACATAAAAATAGATAAGCTGATGGTTTCAAAAATACACGTGATGTATTAGTTGAGTTTTGTTAGAAGAAGCAAGAGAAAGGAAATGAGAAACTGATTTAATTACAAATACTCTTAAATATGCTGATGAGTCAGACTCATTTCTTCACAAACTGATCTCTTTCTCTGAGTTCTTATACTTTCATTGAGTGTAATGAAATGACCAGTGTGTGATGTTTTAAGCAGTCATTCAATCAGACACCCACACAAGGTGCTGAAGTCTCGCCAGAAGCTAACGCTAAGTGGATGCTTGAATCCCCACGCTAAAGCCAATGGAGTTTTTTTTCCTCTGCCCACTCGCACCAATGTTGCTTGGCGACCTTCTTTCTCTCTCATGCTCTGTCCAGCTCAGAATGTAATTACGATTGTAAGTACATATTAGTGTGCCTGTGTTGCACTCATGTGAGAGTTTGATGTGCGTATGTGTTTGTATGTGAGTGTGAGCTTGAACTCGGGATCTGTCCTCTGACTCAGTCTCACACAGAAAGGGGAAGGAATAATCACAGGGTAACTGCATCCTGGCATCATGGGGAGGGAAACAGCTCAGCTCAACATGTGAAGGTGTAAATGAGACCCAAGAGAAATAACACCTCACTTACAGATTAATGCATGCCAACTAATTTCTTCTGTGAGGGCATTGTACATAGCAAAAGACTGGAGTACAGCTGTTCCTCTGCTCAGTTAAAGCTCTTTGAGGAGATCTTTATTTTTTAGGGTGGTGTAGCCTCATGTTTACAGATTTAGGCTGATGCATAAATATACCATTTCAGCAATACGTGCAACTGTACTGCAATTTGCATTGAATCATATAAATGCAACTTCAGAGTATCACTTTTATGCTGTTTGAAGGTTCCTGATAGTCTCAATTCAGCAAAGGTATGAGTAAGAGGTCATTCACACAGAATGAGATCTGGGCAGTGAAATGAGAAAAATACACAAGGTCTCAAGACATGTTTTTTTTTTAAAAGTTGAACTTCTTTTAACCTGAGCACTTCATTTTAAGAACTCCTGTCTTGTGCAAGATGCTGCAAAAGATGCAAGACTTGAGCGCAACGGTCAAAGATGTCCATCTAGTGTGTTTACATAGAAAAACAATAGAAAAGTAGTGCAGTGGAATGGAAAAAGTATTTTGGTGTAGACACCAATGTAATCGGATTAGTATTCATAGCTTTTCATCATTTATTTAATAAATTGGCATAACACTGTACTTATACATTTTTTTTATAAATTTACTAATAAATGAGAGTCCTACTGATATTTTGTTCTGACGAGTCTTCAGATTTTTTTTTATTTGTATGTCTGAAATTGAAGTGAGAATGATTTTCAATTGAAATTCAGTTCCTAAATGTAATTTAAATACAAAAGGTATAGCAACAGGGAGGCGCATCGCAAAGCACTATATTTCAATGTAAGGGACGTGAATAAAATGATTTAATTTAAATCGTACATGTACAGTAACTGTTAGTTGTCATACCAAAAACCCACAATTCTTTGTACAATAAGAACTATGGTAATATATAGTTATTCACATATCTGGATATTTTTGGGTGGCATTAAACTTTCAGTGCAGGTCACTGTTTTTATTGATGTAGACATGCGTTCAGTCTATATACGCGTGAATGCTCACATCACCAGAGCCGCTGAGAGAATGAGTTCACGGTCTAATTAATATAAACATGATTATAAGGTAATCCCTTGTCATTTAAGATGTAACTTAAAGCTTAATAAAGTGTTGGTAATAAGTACGTAAAATAAATTTTTTTGAAGAACAATGGTAATTTTCTGTCAATCTACATCAGTAATGGAAGCTTCCGGGCAAGTGGATTCTCCGCAGCTTTCTCGCCTCTGCTCTGTTGCTATAAGACTCGTCAGGATTGTTGCATGTTCTCATTGGTTATTGTCAACATGCCTATGTGGTAAATAAAAAAAAAAAGTTTATAAAACGAATATACAATTTTAAATAATAACAAACATCAGGAAAAAAGAGGAAACAATATTTTTGTTTTCCGTATACTTGTGTCGCTTACAGTTAAAGTCCTTCTCTGATTTTATATATTATATTTTAAAGATTGGTATTTTGCTTGGTCTATTGAAGTAGTTAACTTTTTGTTATGTTGTAGCCTTATGTTAAACTGCTTTAAATTACTCTTTTTCCCCACATCAATCTACACTATATACAAAATGAAAAAGCAAATAACAGGTTCTCTATCTGTCAGTCAGTACGAGTTATGTCGTGACTCGACATTATGGGGTCTTACTTGGGAGCCCTAATCTTCTCTGATTAAGAGAAAATGCCAATGAAATTTGGCTAGTGGATTTTGCATGCTGAGCCACTCATCAGAATGCATAAAACAGGTGCATTCACTCATCAGATTTTTGCTTCAGAGCCAGGCAAATTCTCTCTGCTACTGGAAGAAGAGTCTGTTCTGGGTGGCGTTACGGCACAATCAGTGGCATCCCTTTTAATTCAACGATTCCCCTGGGTGCTTCATCTAAAAGAGCAGTTTCTGATTGCAGACGGCATGTGTCTTTTTAAAGTGTACTCTTGCTTGCAGTCGTTTCCTATCCTCTGTCGACAGCCACGATCGTTGTCTTCAGTGTCTGGGCATCCAGCTCGCTGAACCTGCGTTCGTGGATGGTTTATCCATTCACTGTGATCGTGTAACCATGGCAGTACTGCGATCGTGCCTCTCTCTCCTCACGGGGATGGGAGGGGCTCCCTCTGTCACTACCCGCGCTGGCTTCTCTGCCACTTGTAGAAAACCATCGGCTAGTGCTCTGGGCGTTCTGAGGGCTACAGTGAGAGCCTGTCCACCGGGCCAGTCCCTGCGGACCTCTCACTAAGTGATTCAGTTCGCCAGGCAACCCCGCCCGCCTGGGTTCAGCGGCATCCTCGAGACTTTGGTGGCAGTCCAAGACGCCTCTGTCCTGTGCGAGGAGATTGCGGTTCTATTGGCGAAGGATGAAATCGAGCCTGTCCCTCTGGCCGAAATTAGTGTGGGGGTTTACAGCCCTTACTTCATCTTGCCCAAGAAAGACGGTGGCCTTCAGCCAGTCCTGGATCTGCGTGTCTTGAATCGGAGTCCCTTCACAAGCTTCACAAAGTCCCTTCACAAGCTTCCATTCAAGATGTTGACGCAGAAGCACATCATCAGATGCATCCAGCCCCAGGATTGGTTTGACTTTCATGTCTCGATTCTTCCTCGAAACAGGCCTTTCCTACAGTATGCAATCGAGGGTCGGGCATGGCTGTCATGGTTCTCCCCTTCGGGCTATCCCTGGAACATCCCCCCCTACCTGTATATTTGCGAAAGTTGCGGAGGGTGCCCTTGCCCCTTTACAGGAAGTGTGCACCAGGATCTCGAACATGGCCCACTCGTGAGAACAGTTGTGTGATCACAGGGACCTGGTGGGTCCAGCCAGTTGGGGCTTCGGGTCAGCTGGGTAAAGGGCAAGCTCTCCCCCAGGCAGAGAATCCTTTTTCTCGATGGGAGGGTAGACTCCGTTGAGTTGAATGGCAGGTCTTATCAACGAGCGTGTCCAGTCCGTGCTGAACTGCCTGAGTTCCTTCAGAGGCAGGACAGTGATACCACTGTAACACTTTCAGAGGCTTCTCGGGCATATGGCATCCGCATCCGCAGTCACGCCACTTGTATTGCTGCAAATTACCTACGTTCTGCACTCTTTGTACTCTCCCGAGTCCCGAGATGGGCATGGCGCCGTGGTACAGTTCGCGTGACCATCATGCCGACATGTTGCCACTCATTCAGCCCCTAGATGGACCTTGTCTTTCCACGGGCTGGAGTGCCCTTATAACAAGTGTCTCGGCATGTTGTTGTCACGACAGATGCCTCCAGTACTGGCTGGTGCGCTACATGCAATGGGCTGGCAGCCTCGGGTTTCTGGAAAGGGCCTCGACTGCTTTGGCACACCAACTGCCTCGAGTTGCTGATAGTGCTACTAGCCTTGCAGCGGATCTGGCCACTGCTGCTTGGCAAGCATGTGTTAGTCCGCTTGGGCAACACTGCGACCGTTTCGTACATCACTGCAGGGTTGTCACCATCATGTCGCATGTCACAACTCTCCACTCCAGTCTCCTCTGTATCAGACTACGTACAAGTCGCTGCGTACCGTGCAATCGTGCAGTCGATGTGCTCTCATGACATCTCACATTCCCCGGAGAATGGCAACTCCATTTTGAGACGATCCGGCTGGTCTGGAGTCAATTCGGGGAAGCTCAGGTACACCTGTTTGCCTCCCATGAGTCCTCCCACTGCCGGCTGTATTACTCCCTTTACGAGCCCCCCTCGCACGGACGCACTGCACACAGCTTGCCTCGGCTTTTTAACCAAGTATAGCGGTTTCCCCCAATGAGCCTTCTGCACATAACAACTTCAAGGTCCAGGCAGGATGAGGAACAGGTCCTGCTGGTTGTGCCGTATTGCCCCCCCACTGCTGGTTTTTGGAAGTTATGCTCCTCGTGTCAGCCCCTCCCTGGAACATCCCTCTGGGGAAGGACCTTCTTTCTCAGAGCTTTGGCACCTGCGTCCATATCACGGGACGTGGCAGACCTAAGTGATCTCCCACCGGCGTGGAGCCAATTTACGTAGGCCAGGCCCCTGTCTATTAGGCAAGCTTTTGCTTGAAGTTGAGTCCTGTTCCACGTCTGTTGTTCTTTTCCGCCTGAGTAATACCCCCGAGATGCAGACGATGGGAGATGCTTCTTTCCTGCAAGAAAGGTTGGAGCGTAAGCTGTTACCCTCCACCTTGAAAATGTATGTATCAGGTTCCTGTGGGGTGCCAGAAGGTTAAATCCTCCTAGGCCACCCCTGGTGCCCTCCTGAGATCTCTCTACCGTCTTGGCTGGCCTTCAGAGGGATCCCTTTGAGCCGCTGGACACAGAGCTTAATTCCTATCTGTTAAAACAGTGCTCCTGACCGTGCTCACTTCCATCAAGAGGGTCGGGGACCTCCAAGCATTTTCAGTGAGCGAAGAGTGCCTTGAGTTCGGGCCGGCCTACTCACATGTTGGCCTGAGACCCCCGCCTGGATATGTGCCCAAGGTTCCCACCATGCCTTTTCAGAGCAGTCTGACGCCAGGCCCAGTATTGGTGTTAGCTTGCCCGGGTCTCCGGTCAGCTCCTGTACTGGGCTAGGTGTCCATATTGCTTGATTCCCTTCAGGCGATCCCATATGTATATTTTCTATGGTAAGGTTTCCCTCTCGATGAACCCATGTCTTCCCTTTGACAGACCATTCTGTCAGTCTCTGCTGGCAGTCGTTCCATCCCTAATCAGTTAGGACCTGCCTCAGAGACCCATTCCATATGTAGTACTGCCCCAGGCCTTGGTCAGTCCATATTAGTGTCTACACGTCACCTCCCTACGGGAGGATGTGGCCTCCGTAGTGCCCTTCTCTGGAAGGCTCGCTTCCCCATCGTTACTGCCAAGCTGTAACAACAAATAGTTAAGACTTGAAGCAATCTTTCACTGAAGGTCGAAATCCCTTCTGTTAAGAAATGTCTGTGGTGAAAGGAACATCGGCTTGGCTATCACCAGCAACAATATACTCACCTTTGGTCCCTGAGGGTACCAAGGTCAGTGAATTTGCGCTGGGGCGTTGGGAAGGTTACGATCTTTGCGTAGCATTTGTCTGACTTGTGGCTGCTTGTCAACATTTGCAATGCCATAGGGTTTTGTCGGGGTTCAGGTTGTGTCGCCTATTTATACCCGTGTACACGGGGAGTGGCTCAGCATGCAAAATCCACTAGCTAAATTTCATTGGCATTTTCTCTTAATCAGAGAGGATTCGGGCTCCCAAGTAAGACCCCATAATGTTGCGTCACGACATAACGTCTCCGTTCCCGAGGGTTACGTACATAAACAAGATGTTTTTAACATCTTTGCAAATTTATTAGAAATAAAAAACTGAAATTATTCCATTGCATAAGTATTCCTTTTCTGGGACACCTGAAATTTAGCTCAGGAGCATTCATTTTGCTTGTAAATGTTACCACACTTTGAGTGAAGTTAACCTGTGGCAAATTCAATTGAATGGGTATGATTTGGAAAGGCACACACATCTTAATAAAAGGTCTAACAGCTGAAAATGCATATTAGAGCAAAGACCAAGCCCTGAGGTCAAAACAATTGCCTGTAGAGCTCAGAAACAGGTTTGTGTCAAGCTACACATCTGGGGAAGAGTTCAGAAAAAGACAAATATGCTGCATTGAAGGTTCACAGAAGCACATAGCCTCCATCCGCCCATATACTGGCCTCCTGGCCCACTGAGCAATTGATGGAGAATGGCTTTGGTTAGAGTGGTGACCAAGAACCTGATGGTCACTCTAGTTGAGCTCCATGATCATATGTGGAGACATGAGAAACCTACAGAAGGACAAACATCGCTGCAACACTCAACCAATCTGTGCTTTATGCCGGTGTGGCAAGTCTGAATCCTCTCCTCAGTGAAGTCACATGAAAACACACTTGGAATTTGCGAAAAAGCACCTAAAGGACCCTCAGACTGTGAGAAACAATATTCTCTGGTCCGATGAACCTCAATTCCAAGCATCATGCTTGAAGGAAACCAGCTCTGCTCATCACCCGCAGAGTACCATCCCAAAAGTAAAGTTTGTTGGTAGCGGCCTCATGCTGTGGAGCTGTTGTTCAGCGGCAGGGCGGTGGGGGACACATCAGGAGTATAAGAGAATCTCAGTGGCCAAACTCAAATGTTGAGATAGCCTTTATGAAAACCCAGTCCAGAGCATTCAGAAACTCAGACTGGGCAGAAGGTTCACCTTCCATCAGGACAATGACCCTAAGCACACAACAAGAGTGGCATATAGACAACTCTGTGAATGTCCTTAATTGGCCGAGCTAGAGCCTGGGCTTGAACCCAATCAAACATTTCTGGAAAAACCTGAAAATGTGTGTCTGCACCCATCCAACCTGACAGAGCTTGAGCGGTGAGCAGTGAGGTGAGCATGGCAATAATGCCAAATGCTGCTGTACAACTTGTTCACATAAATCAAAATCTTAGGCTGTAAAGGTGCTTCAGCTGAAGTAGGGAAGTTACTTATCACTGTACTTATTTCATATATTGGCATAAGTAACTTATTGCATATGTACTTCTTTCAGTTGTTATTTTTTTAAAGTACAAAGTTTGACATTCTGTTTTGCTTTGCCATTATGTCTATGGAATGCAGAAATTTGAATGTGAAAACAAAAGTTAAAGCCAGTTAAACAGAAGGCTGCAACATAACGTGACAAAATTAATGGGTTTGAATACTTTCGCAAGCACTGTATATTATATCTATGATATATATATATATATATATATATATCGTATATATATCAGGGTGTTTCCGTCCTCCCTTCCGGAGCAAGGGAGCCAATGTCTCCTCAAAAAATGGAATGAGAAAATAATCGATATTACAAAATTAAAACAGCGCAAATATGACTAAATATGAAATTAAAAGTATAAAAGTCACTAGTTTTTATAAAGTAACACTGTCCAAAAGCGACACCCACAGGTAAAGTTACAGCAGAGGCTTGCCTCCCTTCAGTCCATAGACTTACAACAGAGACCCCTTAGCGTGCCTTGACTTTTCTGGGTTGTAATTGAGAATGAATGGGGAAAGTCACGTTAGTGGAGTTTTAAGTCTATGTCTTTGTGTGAAGCTGTCATTTTAGTTTTTATTAGTTTATCCGTTCCGTACTCTTTTAGTCTAGTCAAGTTTCAGTCAACTAAAAGTCTGAGCATTTTAGTCTTATTTTATCAGAATATCCATGAACTATTTTCATCATTTAGTCGACAAAGCTGATGACATTTCAGAGTCTAGTTTTAGTCAATGTAAATTATGTTTTAGTCTCTTTTTAGAAATGCAATTTTTTTTAACCCAGTCAATATAGTATAAGTAGTAGTATAGACGAAACCAAAATTTTCTTTTAGCCAAACCCATTTCAAACAAGGTTATCTTATTATATTATTGTTACCTTATAAACTCAAGAATACATCCATTCCAGACACGGAAGACGCTCTGATTTGAATTTACAACATTTATTTTACCAACCAAACATGTTAGAAGTACACACACATACATTTTTATAAAATAAATAAAAACAATAAATAAATAAAATAGTATCACATGACAATGCCAGAAAAAAATTAATATTCAAGTTTAACAAAGAGAAACAAGGTGCTTGAATGCTCGAGCTACAATTACATACTAAAAAGTGCAAATAAAATGTGTGTGTCTTTTGCTTGTAAACTGAAGTCAGATTTTGCATCATAAAATCTATTAAAAGATATAACACTACAAATGGGATGGGTAGCACTGGCTGCATACAGTGGAATTCGTTGACAGAAAAGAACAAACAATTCTGAATTATGTCAACTACTGAACCAAATAACCAGCAGTCTCAACAGCAACTACATAAACACGGCCATCTGTCCTTTTGCACTGCTTTAGTTCCAGAACCATACAGTAAGTGTGTACTAAGAAGTGACTTAAGCCGGTCGACAGCGTCGTCATTTGTGCACGGCGTTCAACAACAAAAACAAAGAACAACATTAACAACAGGAGAATGGAGGACGCTGTGATCGGAGCTGTGTTTTTGTTGTGTCTCGCGGGTTTCACAATAATGGACATGGAAAGTCGACGTATACGTAAAGCGATTGAAAGAACGGAAAGGAGGACTAAGAAACTCCAACGAAAACTGGCAGTGCTACATTTGCTACAAGTGCCTGCATTTCAGCGTCTGTCCATCTATCGCTTTTCTCCATACTTGCGAAATAAGTTGAGTGTTTACAGTATGTTTACACGGCGTTTTAAGTCATGGCGGGTGAGGGCGTTTTCGTATATGCGTTTGGCCAATCAATGTCTAATTACGTCACGATTAGTACCATTTGTGCTTTTAGACCCTGCTCCGGAGTAGGAGCTAATGTGGTTCTCGAAAAAGGCAGTCCGGTACTAAATCTAGGGATGTAACGATTACCGGTTTCACGGTACATCACGATAAAATGCCCTGACGGTTAGTATTACCGTTTAAAATTTATTTATCATCAAAACCGTGTTTGATTATTGTGATTTTGAAAACTCGCGGTAAATCCTTTCCAGCCAGCATCAGTCTGACGCAGAGTCAGCATGCAGTGTTGTTGTTGTTGTTTTTTGCACTAGATGAAATAGTGGAAGGCAGTGACAGTGCTCGGGAGAATTTTCAGCCATCTAAGAGGACCAAATCGGTGGTCTGGTCGTATTTTGGCTTTTACAAGAGTCTTGAAGGCAATTTAATCGAGGACGGTCACCCTGTCTGCTGATCTTGCAAGTAGAAAGTAGCTGCAAAAGGGGGAAACGCCTCAAATTTGCTCAGCCATCTTCGTGACCACCCCCCACTGTTATGTTTACCTTTAAACCTCATTACCAAAACTAACTGGGCAAATAATTGGAAAAAAATATTGATTAGAGATTAAATATTTCGTTATCTCACTTTTTTAACGCAAAGCTTCCGCGAAGAAAATTTTGTAGCAAGTGGCTTTGAGCCAAGACGAACGAACATGCAAACTATAAGGTTGACATTTAAGGGATAATGTATTGTATATTCATAACTTATTAAATTTTTTTGTTTACCTATAATAATACGGGGATATGAAATATTGAATTGAGATGAATGTTTTGAAATCTTACCTGTTTATAAATCCATTATGAACGTGTACAAAACAATCGTCAGGACAATATGATCACTACAGCAAAATTATAGTAATATTAATACTAAATTTCTCTGATTTCATTTTCAATACAATCAAAAAATTAGACGCAAGCTGCATTTGAATGAAACGAGAGAGCCGCGTCCGCGCCTCTGCGGTGATACAAGAGACATGGTGCGAATTCCAAACAGAAGTGAGCATCCCTATGCCCTACTCCCTTCGAAGGACAGAGCCCTTGAAGTGTGTTCTATGTAGGGTGCAGGGCATTGCTGTCTCGTATAAGCGTTTGAAACTCTCTTGGAGAAGGGAATGACTGACCAAATGTTACCTTGACAACGCTGCGCGTGCGTGCAGCATTCAGATCTTCATCAGTTGTTGCAAATAAATATTATTATTATTATTATTAATATTGTCTAATTGTGTCCTTATATTTCCATTAAACGGTTCAAACTAAATTTGCTTACACTACCTCTTAATCATATTTCTACACTGGACGAAAAATATGTTGCTTACATTAAAATGAACTAATTTAAGTTAGCCTATATCTATTTGTTTGTATGTGACATCGAAATCAAACCCCAACTTTGATTTAAAAAGCCTCACAAGATCTCTACCCGTAGATCACATGGATCACAAACGAAATCCAAGCATTGTATATATAATATATATCCAGAATATTATTATACTGTATATATATATATATATTACAGTGGGTACGGAAAGTATTCATACCCCCTTAAATTTTTCACTCTTTGTTATATTGCAGCCATTTGCTAAAATCATTGAAGTTATTTTTTTTTTCCTCATTAATGCACACACAGCACCCCATATGACAGAAAAACACAGAATTGTTGACATTTTTGCAGATTTATTAAACAAGAAAAACTGAAATATCACATGGTCCTAAAGTATTCAGACCCTTTGCTCAGTATATAGTAAAAGCACCCTTTTGATCTAATACAGCCATGAGTCTTTTTGGGGAAAGATGCAACAAGTTTTTCACACCTTGATTTGGGGATCCTCTGCCATCCCTCCTTGCAGATCCTCTCCAGTTCTATCAGGTTAGATGGTAAACGTTGGTGGACAGTCATTTTTAGGTCTCTCCAGAGATGCTCAATTGGGTTTTAGTCAGGGCTCTGGCTGGGCCATTCACGAACAGTCACAGAGTTGTTGTGAAGCCACCCCTTTGTTATTTTAGCTGTGTGCTTATGGTCATTGTCTTTTTGGAAGGTAAACCTTCGGCCCAGTCTGAGGTCCTGAGCACTCTGAGAAGGTTTTCGTCCAGGATATCCCGGTACTTGGCCGCATTCATCTTTCCCTCCCCCCCCCATCTTTCCCTCGATTGCAACGAGTCGTCCTGTCCCTGCAGCTGAAAAACACCCCACAGCATGATGCTGCCACCACCCTGCTTCACTGTTGGGACTGTATTGGACAGGTGATGAGCAGTGCCTGGTTTTCTCCACAACTACTGCTTAGAAATAAGGCCAAAAAGTTCTATCTTGGTCTCATCCGACCAGATAATCTTATTTCTCACCATCTTGGAGTCATTCAGGTGTTTTTTTTAGCAAACTCCATTTGTGTCTTGCACTGAGGAGAGGCTTCCTTTGGGCCACTCTGCCATAAAGCCCCGACGGTGGAGGGCTGCAGTGATGGTTGACTTTCTACAACTTTCTCCCATCTTCCGACTGCATCTCTGGAGCTCAGCCAAAGTGATTTTTGGGTTCTTTTTTACCTCTCTCACCAAGGTTCTTCTTCCCCGATAGCTCAGTTTGGCCGGGCGGCCAGCTCTAGGAAGGGGTCTGGTCGTCCCAAATGTCTTCCATTTAAGGAATGGAGGCCACTGTGCTCTTGGAAACCTTAAGTGCAGCAGAAATTTTTTTGTAACCTTGCCAGATCTGTGCCTTGCCACAATTCTGTCTCTGAGCTCTTCCTTTGACCTCATGATTCTCATTTAATCTGACATGCACTGTGAGCTGTAAGGACTTATATAGACAGGTGTGTGGCTTTCATAATCAAGTCCAATCAGTATAATCAAACCAGCTGGACTCAATTGAAGGTGTAGAACCATCTCAAGGATGTTCAGAAGAAATGGACAGCACCTGAGTTTAAATATATGAGTGTCACAGCAAAGGTTCTGAATATTTAGGACCATGTGATATTTCAGGTTTTTCTTTTTTAATAAATCTGCAAAAATGTCAACATTCTGTGTTTTTCTGTCAATATGGGAAGCTGTATGTACATTAATGAGGGGAAAAAATTAACAAATGATTTTAGCAAAAGGCTGCAATATAACAAAAAGTGAAAAATTTAAGGGGGTCTGAAATACTTACACAAACATCACCACAAACCACTGTCACACATATATAAGACACACACCACAGCACTTTTTTTGTAATATATATATATTACAACACTTTTTTTTGTATAAATAGATACATTATACAATGGGGAAAAAAAGTATTTAGTCAGCCACCAATTGTGCAAGTTCTCCCACTTAAAACGATGAGAGGGCCTTTAATTTTCATCATAGGTATACCTCAAATATTAGAGACAAAATGAGAAAAAAAAAAATCCAAAAATCACATTGTAGGATTTTTAAAGAATTTATTATCAAATTATGGTGGAAAATAAGTATTTGGTCAATAATAAAATTTAATCTCAATACTTTGTTATTTACCCTTTGTTGGCAATGACAGAGGTCTAAAACGTTTTTTGTAAGTCTTCACAAGGTTTTCACACATTGTTGCTGGTATTTTGGTCCATTCCTCCATGCAGATTTCCTCTAGAGCAGTAATGTTTTGGGGTTGTCGCTGGGCAACATGGAGTTTCAGTTCCCTCCATAGATTTTCTATTGGGTTGAGATCTGGAGACTGGCTAGGTCACTTCAGGACCTTGAAATGCTTCTTACGAATCCACTCCTTCGTTGCCCGGGCGGTGTTTGTTTGGGATCATTGTCATGCTGAAAACCCAGCCACGTTTCATCTTCAATGCCCTTGCTGATAGAAGGAGGTTTTCACTCAAAATCTCACGATCATGGCCCCATTCATTCTTTCGTTTGTGGCAACTAGTCAGCGAGTCTTCTGCTGTGGGGTGGGTGGTCCCTTTGCAGAAAAACAGCCCCAAAGCATGATTTTTCCACCCCCATGCTTCACAGTAGGTATGGTGTTCTTGGGATGCAACTCAGCATTCTTTCTCCTACAAACACGACAAGTTGAGTTTTTACCAAAAAGTTCTATTTTGGATTCATCTGATCTTCCGATCTAAATGCTCTCTAGCAAACTTCAGACGTGCCTGGACATGTACTGGCTTAAGCAGAGGGACACGTCTGGCACTGCAGGATTTGAGTACCTGGCGGCGCAGTGTTTTACTGATGGTAGCCTTTGTTACTTTTTGGTCCCAGCTCTCTGCAGGTCATTTACTAGGTCCCCCCGTGTGGTTCTGGGTATTTTGCTTACAGTTCTTGTGATCATTTTGACCCCACGGGGTGAGATCTTGCGTTGGAGCCCCAGATCGAGGGAGATTATTAGTGGTTTTGTATGTCTTCCATTTTCTAATAATTGATCCCACAGTTGATTTCTTCACACTAAGCTGCTTACCTTTTGCAGATTCAGTCTTCCCAGCCTGGGTAGTCTACAATTTTGTTTCTGGTGTCCTTTGACAGCGCTTTGGTCTTGGCCATGGTGGAGTTTGGAGTTTGACTGTTTGAGGTTGTGGACAGGTGTTTTTTATACTGATAATGAGTTCAAACATATGCCATTAATACAGGTAACGAGTGAGGACAGAGGAGCCTCTTAAAGAAGTTTTACAGGTCTGTGAGAGCCAGAAATCTTGCTTGTTTGTATGTGACCAAATACTTATTTTCCACCATAATTTACCAATTAATTCTTTAAAAATCCGACAATGTGATTTTCTGGATTTTTTTTCATTTTGTCTCTCATAGTTGAGGTATACCTATTATGAAAATTACAGGCCTCTTTCATCTTTTTAAGTTGGAGAACTTGCACAATTTGTGGCTGACTAAATACTTCTTTTCCCCACTGTAAACTTATTGTGTGTGTTGTAATATATACAGTGATTTATTATGTCTTTATTAGTATTATTATTATATCACTTGGGCGTCATGTTAATGTAATTCATTTTTATGCTAAAAAATGTGCAAGCTGCTAATTGTATTTGTGTTTTGTGATTTTCAAATATAAACTTATTGAAATGTGTTCAGTGTGAATCATTCTTTTTCGAACATTTCAGCTATTTTAACAAAACCGTGATCATCTTCGATAATCATGATATTTGCGTCACTTAATCGGTATAGGCAATTTGTCATACCGTTACATCCCTTACTATAAATCGCTCCCAGCTTCCGCGCTTCCTGGGCGAAACGCACAAAAAGTTGGGTATTCCACAATTGTTCTGGGCACTAATGAAAAGTCCCGCGGGGCGAACGGCCCATTTTTTTTCTCTGTTTCAGACTTAACTTTGTTTTGTTGTCGCTCCGAAATAATTCTGTGAGTGGGGCTTGAGGAAGTGACGTTGTCTGCGCAGTGCGACCTGATGCAGCCCCTGAAGTGAGACACAGGAAACAGAAATACTGCAAAATAATAATAATAATAATAACGCGACTAAACGAGACGCAATAACATTATAACATTTCGTTTCGTCTCGTTTTGGTCAACGAAAATGAAGAGGCATTTTAGCATAGGTTTTATTTTGTAAACCACATTTAGACTCGTTTTTATTCATCAACAATATTGCATTATACATTTAATTATAGTCATCGTCACATGACCAGCATTTACTTGGGTCTCGTCTTCGTCACACGATAAAGTTTCGTTGATGACGATATTTAGTCATAATTTTCGTTGATGAAAGCAACACTAGAGAGGAGGCAATGCCTCCATCGTGCTATAATTGGATATGATCAGTTCTGACTGGATGTGATTGGTTCATGTGAAAAATCCCACCTCTTGTTTTCGTGCTATTTGTAAGCGCTGTTATGTAGATGTTCTGTATATTTGTAAAAATGTAAATGAGTTGTAATGTGATGTAAATTCATTTGATGTACTTTAAAACATAAGGTGCGAGAATGCGTCACTTTAACAGAAATTACGTGCTTGTTAGTCGCCCCGATGGACTGGTGATGAGCGGAGGCATCACAAGGCCCTGCTAAGTTAAAATACGTTTAAGTTTAAAATGTGCTGTCGCAAGCCAAAAGGACAGTAAGGAAGATTTTGATAAACTCAAAGACCTCTTTTCATGACAAGCGGCCAATGAGTTCTCATGACGTTGTGGCTTTAAGATGTCAAAGGCGCGAAAGACATAAAGAAGACGACCATAAGAATAAAACTCCCGTTCTAAAGAACCAACCTGTGTCTGTGTTGTCGTGGAGAGAGCAACACTTGCTCTTGGCCTGAATGAAGAAAATTATGGCGTTGTTGACAAAATATTAAGTAAACAACTCTCCCGCTTAGATATCACTGCTTTGTGTCAGTCAAAATAAAACTTGAAAGGGCTTGAAAACATGAGTGTGAGTTAGTGAGCATTCAGCATTCAGCTTGATGAAATGTATCTTCGTGTCTGTGACTGTTTACAGGGCTTTTATGATGATGACCCGAAAATAAGTTGACTATTAAAAAGAACAGCTGAGCATTCGTATAGTGATGTAAAAAACAGGTCTATTTCACTAAGTGCAAATAGGCTGCCTTGTTGGTAAAAGTTATTTACACTAACTCCACCCATCAATGTAAGGTTACTACAAAAGACGACTGTTAATTAACAAGTTCAGTGGCGTATAATGAAGCGCGAGCCAAAGTAATTTTTTTATGTGGCGATCGCTCTCCCGTGGGTCCGTTCCACACCCAACTTTTTTTTTCTCCATTTTCAAATCTCATATCACATCGGGTAGGTGTAGGGAGGGCTTATATTGTCCCAATACGGTGGCATCCGTTTAATAATTTGAATTAAAATTATAATTTACATCAAATGTTATTACCTGCATACTTTTTTATATTTTCTACAATCTCAGTTGCAGAATTGTTTCAAAAATATTGTTCAAATTGTTACTGCCTTATTATTTTGGAATAAATGTAAAATGCCTAAAAACACTAACTTGATGAGATTCATACTTGGATTTAATAAATTGAATAAAAAAATACAAATAATTTATAAATACAAAGATAATTATTTTTGTTCTCGCTTATGTAATGTTTATTTAACCAAGAAATGTAACTCAAGCTAATTAAAACAATTAAGTGTAACAGGGAACATGATCTCAGTTATCTATTATTATCTCTATATATCCTATATATATATATGTAGTATATATATCAGTATATATATATATATAATATATAATATATATATCTATATATATATATATATAAATAATATATATATATATCTATATATATATATATATGTATATAATTTAATCAAAAGCCTCTAGCATCACTCTGAATATTTTTTCTAAAATTAGCATTTTTATCAGGCTCTTATATTTATGTTCAGTTATTTCACTTTTAACGACAATGAACAGAACCTATTAATTGCCATTAAAGTTAAATAACTGAACCCACACATGAGAGCCTGAGAAAAATGCTAATTTTAGAAGAAAAATTCAGACGGCACTTAGAGGCTTTTGCAACTGAACTCTTCATATATACAGTATATAATATTATATAGATATATCTATATAATCTTATATATATTATATAATTTTTACCCAGGCCGGCCCAATCCTTTATGGGGCCCTAGCAGAATTTTACAGAGGGGGGCCCCCCAGTGCCGCCAATACAACTATTATATGTTATTCGCACACCCAATATCGATTTTATTTGTTGTAGCTGTGTTGCTTACATCATACCAATGTCTGCCTGTTATGTTTATATAACGGTTGCAAACCCACAAGAGTGGTCAGATGTTAATTTGCAATTTAACATTCAAAGTCTTACAGTACTAAGTGGCGTACTTGTGTACTGAAAAGTAGCCAAATAAACCCGCTGACAATTCATTTACGGAACAGAATGTTATTTTAACAACATAAATTATTAAACACACATCTAAAACAACAACTCTTAATCTATAGCTGCAATGTTTCATGCATCTTATTATACCCCTCTGCATTTTGTTGTCCATTAAACATGTAGCCCAACATCTCAGACTTTGATCAACATCATAATAAGAAGGAAAAGGCCCGTTGTCAATATGCTTGATTTATGTGTGCTAGCCTGGCACAGAGGCACTGCATCCGTAAGTTCTACCTATTGAGCATCTGACAGTAGATATTTCTTTATCATCTGCTGCAGAGTAAATATATCTAGATATTAGAAGTTTAATTTTGCATTGTTCACTGTGGTTGGTAGGCAGTCCTTTGAGTCTTGTATAATGAAGTTTTGATGCCCCATGACACTCAAATCATTTTGGTTTACTGAAGCCTCTGAAGAAATGAATTAAAGTTCTGTTTTAAATAACCCAAGTGCCAGACTTCATTAAGCAGAGTGTCATACTACGGCTTATTTTTAACTTCAAATTTCATTCATTTCTTTATTGTGACAGGAAGCAAAGCCACTGAAAGAACATTGTGTGAATGAGAGCATAGATATTGCATCTTTTTTTTCTGAAATTGATTGTGACAGCTGACCTTTGCTGTTTGGGTGGACTTTATTAAATCAAGAGGCAAAATTCTTAGTGTGGTATTTTGTTTTTCAAGGGTACATGGGCTCCAAAACACATTTGAAAACTTAAGCGCCACATATGGTGTATACATTTCACTGCACCATTAACAAAATGTCAAACCAAGAGTCATTGGTCAGCTGATGTTTTTGTATTTTATTTTATTTTTTAATGTGTCCAATGTGTTTCACAATTGTCTTAATTTTTATCCAATAACAAAAATGTCATGCTTCATAAAATTATATTTTATAACAACAATGTCTTTTATAGTAGAGGACAAAAATTTCCATAGTAGTATGTGTTTGCACATGAGAGAAGCAGACAGTTTTGTAAGGATGACAGATGGGGTCTCCCCTGACATATCAGAATACTGGCAGAGTCAAACCAGCCAAACGCTGCTGTATATTCTCTCATCCTATCCTCTCATTTGCTGTATTTCATAAAATTTCTTCTGTCTTTGTCACTTATGTAATAACTATATCTTCTCTCTCTCACGTCACATACCTTCTGTGTCTCTCTGCTATGAAACATGAAATAATGTTTCATGTAAACAGGGACTTCTTACCTAATTAGGCCCGTACTGGTCAGAGATGCACGTCTGAAGAGACAGCGATTCTCTAAGTATAGCATGCGGTGACTGTAACCTTCATGAAATACCCGTTACAATTCCTCTGGCACATCTATTTCGTGTACAGTATAACACCACGGCACATGGATCCGACACACCAGAATGACTTTTACCACTGGAAAAGAGCCAAAGAGAGACAGAATGAAACGCAATCTGAGATCACAGAAATTATTCGAGGACAGCAAAACTGCAGACGCGAGACAAACTCTGTGCTGCAAGAACTGAGGCTGACCCTGAAAACCCAATGATAAACATCATAAACCCAACTAGGGCTCAGGTGTGTTGTTCTGGAAAGAGCCAATGCATACAAACACACTCATATACACACATACAAACAGATGCTGAGGCACATAAGCAGATAGCACGCTTGTATGCTCATGTGCGCTCAAACTGCTTCCAGATGATGCACCTGGGGTCTCAGAATCACCAGAGGTCAGGATCTCATTGACCCAAATCACATATCCACTTTACACCATCATATTATACCTCATTACTTTATTATGACAGAGTAGAGACAATGGGTGAGAGAACTGTTCTCTGATTATTTCTCCATGAATACTGCATGAGTCTGATTCCCTCTGTTCTTCTCGGATTATGGGTTATGTTCTCTAAAGTAATCATGACAGTTCAGCTTCCAACTAAATTTTACACTGTCTACATTCACACACATACATACGCACACAGCCTCATCAGAAAAGCAGCAGGGAGAGCATGGTTACAGTAAACTCCTTGAACTGGCTGTGGTTGAAGTAATGCATGTATCTGGGTCTCTGCCTGCAGTAAAAGTCTTTGATTCTGTTTGGGGCAGGGAAGGCAGTGCCTCTTAGTGATAATAATCCACAATACAAAAAAAAAGGCACAAATATTAAAAAATATGAGATTACATAGTGTAGAAATCACTAATTTTACAGTGTCCAAAAGTGACACCAGTAGTTGAAGTTACAGCTGAGTTGCATTTTAATAAGGCCCCTAAATCCTGCAGTGATAATGTATTTTTGTCGGCCAACCTGGAAGTTAGCATCACCCTGCTCCCTCAAAAAAAAAATAGGAATGGATTATTGCAGAAAATATGAAAATATGCTCTGTTTTGTTTGTACACATTTTGTTCATCATGGTAATCTTCACAAATTAACACACCATTTATAAATTGTGAAGCCTAAATGTCATATACTACACCATGTACACATGACTTCAACCTCACCACCATTAAGCTTCTGGCATCTCTTTCAGTCTTTCTTTAAAAAAAAGTTTACAGTCTGAATTAGAATAGTTGGCAAGAGCAGGATTATAAACACAACGAGGCTGTGAAAATGGACTATATGAGTTTACTTGTTCGGTGTGATGTTTAATGTCCCCGCTAACTTCTGTAGTCCCATTTAGCCACTTTAAAAAGTAACATTACTGATGTATTTTGTGTCATAGAATAACACGTTAGAATATCTTGAGCTTGTGTTAACCAAAGACATTAACCAAAAACCTGTTCAAAAAAAATAATTTGCCTTCAGTATGATGGAACCAAAAGTACTAGAATGCTAATATGTTTCTGGATTTGGGCCTACAATTTTACATCTGTGCATGCTGTGGGTTTGATGGAGATAGGCTAATTGAGAATAAATGGGGTAAAGTCATGTGAGAGGAGGGAATGCCTCCATTGTGCTATGATAGGCGTATTGCACTGTTCTTGTGATAAATCCTGCATATTGTTTTTGTGCATGATTTGCATTTAAATAATGGTGCTAATGTGAAGTCTAATTAAAAACTAAGTAAACAACTCACTCACTGCTTTATATCATGTCAAAATCAAACTCGAAATGAATTGAAAACCATGTTCATTTTTTTATTTTTTGCATTCATATAGTTATTATTTTTTAATAAATGTAAAAATCTAATTTACACCAACTTGGGCCTGACTTGCAATCTCCTTTCCAGTTTATCCCAAAGGTGTTCAATGGGGTTGAGTTCAGGGCTCTGCGCGGGCCAGTCAAGTTCATCCACACCAAACTCATTCAACCATGTCTTTATAGACCTTGCTTTTGCACTACAGTCATGCTGCAATACAAAAAGAGCCTTCCTCAAACTATTCCCACAAAGTTGGAAGCATAGCATTGTCTAAAATATCATGGTATGCTGAAGCATTTTTTTTATTTTTAGATACAGTAAATATTAATTTTCTGTACTCCTTGTAGACAGATAAGTTTTTTTCTGATTGTGTCCATCATACACACATCCAGGCACAATAAATGTAGAATGTATATTTGAGTGCGTTTTAAGTCATTAATCTGAAGAGTCATGTCTTTGATCTCACACGGTCTTCTGAAAAACACTCCTAATTGATCAGTCACTATTCTTTATTTTGAATCGCTATGCTATATAATACTTTCTGATGCTGTTTGACATCAGAACAATACATCCGCTTTACTCCCTTAATTATTCATTGAGAAACATGTCGAGGGATCAGTGCAAGTCTGCTGAAAGGAGCTGCTGGTGCAATAACTCCTTCAGTCCCCTCAGAGTCACTGGCCAGACGGCCTGCAGGAGTGCCTTTAAAGAGCATGATTATGATGATTAATTACATAATTTAAACTCTTTGGGATAGTTAAACTCTTTGGGATAGTCTACTGATTTTAGCACCTCTATCTCACTCTCAGGTTTAAACATCCCCACTTTAACTTGAGACAAACCTAGATGTGTGGTGTGTGCGTTTATTGCTTTAAAGCTATTGGTCTCTGGATGGTTCTGCTCTGTTTAATAATGTCAGTGTAGATTGGCAGTCAGATTGTAGATGTAGACAGATAATTACACATTACACACTGTCCCCTACAACACAAGACTTCTTTTATTGAGCTGTGCCATTGTTGTGGTCATGCTCCTCTGTTTCTCTGCAGTGCGCAACGCTCCATTTGTCTTTGGTGCAGCTTATTTTGAGCAGCCCCGTTAATGTAATCTTAAACGTCTTTCTCAATCTGACTGGAACCCAATCTTTTTTTTTTTTATCCTCTCACTTTTTCAATGATAGATAGCTTTCTTCTGCAGTGCTGTCAGTTACAAAATACAAATTCACCCCAGAGGTTCAAAGACTTCACAACCACATGTGCACTAACAATATTCAATCACAGTCAATCGATCAATACTAAATAAATAAATATATATTTTTATTTTATTTAGTATTTGCTTGAAGATATTCTTATGCTCACCAAAGCTGCATTTATTGATCAAAAACTTAATCATACATTATTATAAGTTCTGACATGCTAAGGATTTTTGGTGAACGAGTCCCCATGAGTCTGTGAGTATCAGTTAAGCCCACCAGGAATATAAACCAGTAAAACACAACCCCACCCCGACACACACATCAAACAGTGTGTATATAAGATACATGTTTTTGGCTAAGTTTTAATAATTTTGTTTTTGTGTGATTTTTTTATTTTATTTATTTGAATTATGTTCGTCAAGCTTAACAAATGACACGAGAAATGTGGCATTTTCTAAAGTAAATAAAATTATTTATCTATTTTTATGTTTTAAGTTTAGTTTCTATACTTTTATTCTGTTTTTTATTTCTATATCACGTATATACAGTGGGTACGGAAAGCATTCAAGACCCCCTTACATTTTTTCACTCTTTGTTATATTGCAGCATTTGCTAAAATCATTTAAGTTAATTTTTCCTCATTAATGTACACACAGCACCCATATTGACAGAAAAACACATAATTGTTGACATTTTTGCTGATTTATTAAAAAGAAAAACTGAAATATCTCATGGTGCTAAGTATTCAGACCCTTTGCTGTGACACTCATATATTTAACTCAGTTGCTGTCCATTTCTTCTGATCATCCTTGAGATGGTTCTACACCTTCATTTGAGACCAGCTGTGTTTGATTATACTGATTGGACTTAATTAGGAAAGCCACACACCTGTATATATAAGACCTTACAGCTCACAGTGGATGTCAGAGCACATAGCACCAACTCTTTCCATTCATTACCTTTTCTTCAGATAGAAGGCTTGCGCCGTAGAAGGTTATTGACATCGTCCATGAGACCGAATTGCTGAGCAAGGGATGGCCCCCGACCTCTTCCCAATGTAATGGGTTGGGGTACCAAAAAAGTTTCGCATTACGCTCTCTTAAGTTCTAAGAGCACAGTGACCGCCCATAATCCTTAATGGAAGACGTTGGACGACCAGATTTTAACACTTTCCTAGAGCTGGACACGGTACCGACCAAATTGAGGCTATCTGGAGGGAGAAGAGCCTTGGTGAGGTATCTGTCTCACACATAAAGATTCACAGAACCGATAAGATACACGGTGGCGAGCTCCCAGCATGACGTCAGCAGTGGGAAAAGTTGTATGAAATTAACCATACATGCAGCCCCTCCACCAGTATCGTGGCTTATGCAGAGTGTCCCGAGTAACAGCCTCTCCTCAGTGCAAAACACATGAAAGCCCGCATGGATTTTGCTAAAAAACACCTTTAAGGACTGCAAGATGGTGAGAAAAAGATTCTCTGGTCTGATGAGACCAGATAGAACTTTTGTCCTTAATTCGTAAGCGGTAGTGAACGGATTGCCCGCAGCGAATGTACGCTCATTGAGTACACACATATAAATCCCTGGAGAATAAAAGCTAGATAAATAGATGTGTGGAAGAAAATCCAAATTCCATTAAAAATAAAAACATGAGCCGGGTTGAAAGACAGCGGCTGCAGTCAGACATATGGAGAGCATATTGGTCACAATGCAACATCCCCTCCTTTTCAGCTTTTTTCACCTCTTTCTGGAAAGCGAAGAATTGTAACAGAGATTCAGATGTGGCGGAGTGTTTTGTTTCCCTCTGAGAAGGGCTGCATCACTCAGGAAGTTCAGGACAGGGGGGTTTTTTTCATGCGCTGTTTGAAGCTATCTTTTCCATTTCATGGCATGACAGACAGCCTCACCCCAAGACATTTGAACTGTTATTATTTTTAATAATAATCCTAATCCTGAGAAGATTCCTGACACAAGATTCAAGCCAGAACAACAACCACGAGGAGCTAGTCAAAATCACCAGCTCCCTAAGCTACGCCTTCACAACCCGGCTGAAACTGAGCGACAAGCACATCACCCACTTTCAAGAGGAGCTGACACGTGCTCAACGCCGCATAGACAAGCTGGAAGTGAAAGTTCAAGATCAACTCAAAGCACCCAACGAGAGGGAGCAGGAAACAACGGAACAAGTTATGAAACTCCAAGCAGCCCTGGCAGCAGCGCAGCTCGACCAGCAACATTCAAAGGCTGTCCAGAAAGACCTGGTAAACAGACTCCAGTATGCCGAACAGCTACTAGAGAAAGCCAAGAATCACATCAGAGACAAGAATGTTGAAATCAGTACCCTGAAAGACCACCTTGAAAGGTATAGAACTGAAATGGACAATCTGACCCAACAACTAGACGATACCAACGATGAGCTCTACATGGTCAGAAAAGAACTCAAAGATGCTTATGAGCTGAAACAAGAGCCAAGAAAAGAGAAGCATCTCTCAGCCTCACCACTGCTGAGCAGAGCAGAGTCCCATATCCAAGAACCGGCATATGACGAAAGGCGCGAAGGGCCACAACCCAAAACCTCACCTGCCTTTGCCACACAACCCTTTCCTGCCAACGAAAGAAAACTGCCCATCCAAGCAGATCTTGGAGCTGCACATGGGATGACCATCAAATACCTCAACAAGCTGTCTAAAAACATCAGCAGTTTCAACCCAAACTCTGCAGAGGGCCACGACATCCAGGCCTACCTGCAAGATATCGAGTTTTATCTGGAAATGAGACCTCGTGTGACTGACAGAGACAGGTTATACCTCCTAAGAGCCACATCAAGTCCTGAGGTACGAAACTTCCTAGATCGACAGCCCAGTCAAACAAAGTCAAGCTACCAGCTACTTCGTGAGGTTTTGATTAAAGAGTTTACAGACCCTGAGTCTGAACTTGGACTGTTAACTGCTTTGGAGATCAAGCAAGGTCGACAAGAGGTTCCACAAGCTTACTACAACCGACTCCGCAAGCCTACTTTGGTGCACACAACGAACCTGACCTTGAAGAGGATGTGAACTTCAAAAGCCTATTTCTAAGAAATCTGCACCCTGGAGTCAGTCACCATCTAGGGCTCATGGACTGTCCACGCTCCATGACCATCCAACAGTTGCTTGACCTAACACAGAAGGCCTACAACAAGTAGAAGATGGCCTCAAAGAAAGGTAACAAAGCATCCACACTCTTGAACTCTGTAACCAAAGACTCAAGCCTTGCACTGGACGACACCCAGTGGCATCACGACACTAGAGTCTTTCATCAAGAGCACAGGGAACGTGACCCCCATGTCCACGACAGTTTTCAGCCCAGCCGCTGCAAAAATCCATGGGATCAGCCACGCTTCTCAAGAAACCCAAAGGATAGGAACAACTGGAAACCTAACCAGACATCCAAAAGTAATCACCTGACTCATCCAAGAGCAACTCGTGAGAGTAAGCGACAGCAAAACCCACCTCAGAACCACTCAGACATGCACAGTGCTGAGAATGCAGAAGAGCAAGACAGCTTATCCTCAGACAACATGGAACAAGTCATGAGACAAATGAAAGAGTTCCTTCAAGAAAGCTGAACATGGATGACCACAAAGTTGAGTCATGCTCGCTGTGACCAGCGACAGAACGAAAGTCCGGTGATCACCTGGTACATCACATCAGTGATGACAAGCACCTGTTCAACAACCAACCAGAATGAGCAAGTCTCTCACGGCCAACGGTTGATGAACTCTGAGGTACCAAAGAACATCACCGCAGTCACCCATCGCTCAATAACAAACTGTCAAATCAGCTCCAAGAACCACATTCCTGTCTGTGCAACAGCAACCACACAAGCACAGAAGGTCAGAAAGTCTGCAACAACCAGAAGGCATCACAAGGGAAATGCAACATAGGAGACAAAGTTTGCACTCCAGCTTCACACAGCCATGCCGAACTAGCTCTGACTGTCTGCTAAAGAACTTCCTGCCTTGCTGAACTGACCCCCATTAGATCATGGACACGCCCCCATCCAAGCCAAGGATGCAGAGAGCCCGTCTTCACTTACATACAAGAAAAGGGGGGAGACAACGCAGACTGAAACAGATCTGACCACACATACACTACAACATTAACACACACACAACATTACCTACACACAGAGGTAACCACATCTACTGATAACACCTTCAACTAACATTTTCTTCCCACAAGCAGAATATCCAAATTTTAGCGTAACATAAAATTACATATGCCCACCATGAAGAAATATGCAGCCAGCCTCACAATAGGTAGAACACCTGACACCAAGTTAAGGTACATTACACACTAGCTGCACATGACATCCTAACTCAACAGTAGTTGTAAGCCATGCTATTAAAATCCACAGCAGCTTTGTTTTGTTCTTCTTTTACCTATCATTTTCCTTCCCCTCTTTCCTTAGTAGGTAAAACACCTAGACACCCTGCAAGGGTCAAAGGTCTGATATTAGAATTGACTCACCACACCTAATATCCGCCAGTAATTCTAAAGCTGAATGGAAGCCAGAAAGCTCCATGCACGATAGGTCAATTAATTTAATTGCAAATTATGTTACTAGAAAATTAACGGTAAACGTTTATATTAAGACAACCTAGAAGAACCAAACAAAGTTAGCCGCAAATCTGATTGACGAATCAACGTACTGAACAAATTAGGAACAATTTCCAGATTTGAATGAAAACTATTTCAATTTACTAAACTATTTGACTAATTGAACTTTGCCACTGTACTAAATAACCTGTTTTCCTGCACCAGTACCGTAACTGTCATGGGGTGTCCTTGTTGTTTTCTGTGTTTGTCTCTTCTTCTCCTTTGTTTTCTCCAGGAGCGCTCAGCCGATGTTCTTCACTCCACACATCGCACGATCGAGGGGGGATATTCGATATCAGACCGAATCGGACAATCTAAGATTTGGTCAAAACATTGTTGAGGCACGAGGAGTCCAAATTCCACAGAGGTTCAAGACAACAGGATGTCATAAATCAGTCCCCAGCCTCTCTGAAGCAAGCCTAACCCTAAGACCCTGTCACAGAACAGTTTTCAACATTAACACAAAAGAACACTTATTGACAAGTCCAAGGAGATTGTAAATTTTTGGGGCAAGTTATCAAGAATAATGGGCAAAAGAGATGACCGCATGACTATCACACGATAGTATCTACAGTCACAAGCTCCTCGTAAATTGACTTCCACCACTTTACGACAAGAACAGAGAGACTAAAATTCCTTACAGACATTTTAATCTCTGGTCTTCATACATTCACAGAATGGCACGGAAACTGCCTTTCCATGCACCTAAATGACACTAAAAGGACTGGTGACCAGCTAATAATTGCTATGCATAACTCCATATTATGTATCTAACCCACATGTTTAACCATGATGTCTTAATCATTTATTGTGTATGTTTTGTTAATAACTATTGAAGAGCTTAAGGGGTCTTATTCATGCTTGGTATGTGTGAGTTTTAATTTTCATGCTTGAAACGTTTCTCCCAGTAAATTCTTGGTCAAATGTATCATATACTCATTATAGAAATCATGTCCAAAATCATACTCTACCAGAGCGGGAAAAACGCAGGTCATGTGAATGATGAGATAACAGTTGATTTATGAATGGGAAGGAGAAACATTGCAACACCCCGAGCTACAATTGGTCGAAACACCATTTGGGTGTGTTAAACAGCCTGGTTTAAATACTCAGGACACCATCAAATCACTGCTTGCTTTTTAGCCATGCTGCTTTTAGCATGCTTTTTTGCGTCTAGCTTTTAGTTTTTCACTTTTAGCCATGCGGCTTTTTAGCTTTTCACTCCTAGTCACTCTTCTTTAATTTTGAGCGTGCTCTGGCTTACACGCCAGCTCCTCCAAAACATGAGGAGAAACACCACCTAGTCTCATCAAACTTTACATCTATTTCTATTTCTTTAGTTTGTTTTATTTTCCGTTGAGAGTTTCGTGTTCTGAGTTAAGCCTAACGCCGCATCTTCCAGAAGAGTGCTGTCTACCCTTCAACTGCAGACCACAGCTCCGCGTCGCCAGCCAACGCCCAATCATTGGCTTCCCAAGACTGAACCTCCAGCCCATCAGCAACCTCGGGAAACCCCTTTTAGCAACCAGACAAGAAAGGGAACCCCGCATCACAGGAAAGCAAGTACCTCCAGATTCTAACTGAACTGGTGCATTTAATATAAATTAAACTCATTGAGGAACTCAATTCGAGGGTAAATTAAGTGATTGATGGTTGTTCATCATCTATACAATGGCACATATTGGCTGTAAACACTTGGATTTCACATTTTTCATTCTCTTGATACTTATTTCCATCTCTCTCATCTTTCTGAAAACTTGTGGAATCCGTGTGTTCAGGTGTTAGATTATTATATGTCTTAGATTTATCAATAAAGGCCTTTATTTATATGTAACGAGACGTATCTTGTGTTTTGTGCCACAAAAGTGATAATGGTCTTAAACTGGCCATCTTTGTGACGGGTGGGGGGCTATTAATAAGTGTTTGTCACTATATTTGGAATAGATATCCATTGCCGATTGGCCGGTCATAATAACGGGCGCTTCACTGAATCGCAGCCGTCTCAGTGTCCGCCGTAAACAGTGATTCTGTCCTAATCCCAGTGCATATTAAATGTGAGTTCCGTTTACATCTTAATGATGTCCTTTGAGCTAAATGGTGGGGCGGGCTGTTTCCCTTACAGTGTGAACAGCATGATATCTTCTTCTGAACCCATCACAGCAAACTGACACAGGAGAATAAAACGTTTCATGGTAATGACTGAGCAGAGCTGCCCACCAGCTCTGAATTATGCCCTTTGTTTTTCAAGTACATGCACATGTAACTATATAATGGCAAAAAATGAGACAGCTGGAAATAAGGGCGAATGTAGAACTACTATAAGCATCTGCATGACTGTAGAAAAATGCCCGTGGCTCTGTTAAACACTAAGATGCTTTTATCATCCATAGTTCATGTTCTTCATGTTGGTTTTTTTGCAAGCGCACTCTTATCCAAGGTATCTAGGGAGGTCTTTGACACTGATTGGTGGGAGCGTCTGATTGCTTCATTTTAGAAGGAAAAAACTGAAGTGCCTTTGTGATCGTCTCAGATAGTGGCGCGCAAAGCTTTAGGAATCTGTCTCCAGACTTCATTACCGGATCTCTCCGCTGGCACACGTCAAGCATTTTTTTTCTTTTTCTCCTCCTTGAGAGAAGACAAAGGTAGAAAAACTAATCTTTTAGCTATAATCAGGAAAACGATTAATGTCTCAATTGCGGGTTGGTAATAGGTACAGCAGGAAGCACAAAGGCAATTGTATGCCGTTCGTTCGGCTTCTGAGAACCCCACCAGGTAACGGGAGGGGAGGAGAGGAGGAAGAGAAGCAATTTGGGGAGGAGGCAAAAGACAGTTTGAAGGCTGCCTTGACGGACGGTCGGGTCTGATTACCAGATTACGCCGCTGTTTTTTCCCCACCTCCCTCCCCCAAAATACGGAGCAAAATGGGGGATGAAGACATACATGATCTTAACCTCAACGATTAATAAAAATGCAGGGAATCAAAGCCAGCTGAGTCTTTGGTGATGAGGCCTAAGAGGCAAAAGCCAACCTTTCTCGGTCTACCTCTGTTTTTTTTTTCCACTGTTGTAAAAAGTAAGAAAGAAAAAGAAAGAGACGGCACTAGCACCTGACACATCAGACAGCGCCCACACAACATATTTCACGAGTCCCTTTAAGAACTCTAAGAGCTCTGGGCTCTGTGAAGTGTGGAGGAACGCGGGGCTGCTGTCACTCCTCATTGCGCAGTTGGTGTCTCTTTTACTAAAAGTGACTTTCAGGAGAACTACCCGCACACAGGTACATCTGTACAGCTGGGGACTGAAGTGCAGTTATGCTATCGGGAACAGAGGAAAAAAGACTATAGCAGTTTGCTTTCACCTCAGCAAAGTAAAAGACAATGTGTGATTACTTCTGAACACTTTCATATTCCCAAAATGATATTTACATATCATATTGTTCAAAAACATGCACCTATCGTACATGGAGACCTGTCATACTTTTTGGCTCCTAATTTAGTTTCATTATGAGCATTTTCCACCTTCTCTCTGACTTTTTTGTTGCTTTTAAAGTGATAGTTGATACAAAGCACGATAATACAACAGAAAATATGAGACGCCACTGGCTATCCCATCTTTCTGTCTGACTACATTGACCAATCCTATTCCATTAATTAAACTCGGACCCCCTGCAGTGGCGAGCAAATTGAATTTGTACTGACTCCTCAGCCCTTATTATTTTTGGGATGTCTTTATGCTAACCAAACCATTCTGTCTGCAGTTCATCATCCTTTGAAACCCATTAACCAATACAACCCTCTTTAACTGGCCACTATCCACCAGTACCGCCTCGGATGAAGCTGGTTTTATGCAGGATTCTGCAAATAATGCCTAACAAATTCCAGCTCGACAAAGGTGGTATGAGCGGAGTAAAATGCTCACATTAAATGCCTCATCTGCAGCACTTTGCACAGACTGAATAATTCAGCAGGGTACTTAGTCGAAATTACAGATACACAGCTTGAAAAAGAGGTCACACAGAGGCTTGTGGGTAGGAGATATATGAGATTTCTGGAGCTGTGGCAGTGAGTCACGGCGGATCTCGCCTCCATGGGTCAACAGAAAAGACAGAAATTAGTCTAAAGCATCCCAAAAAAGGCAGCGCGCAGATTGTGTGATCCTCTCTCTTCTGAAAGTCACCGATAATTAACTCAAACCTGCAGACAAAGCATCCCACTTCCCAAGGTGGTGCATCTCTGAGGTCAAACTGATACGATTTGGTTTCATTGTGTCGGCCCTCATGAGATATCAGCTCACATGAGAGAGCTGTTCTCCCAGAAGCCCCTGAGCTCAGGTAACTAAGGTCATTTCAAAACTGAGGGCGGATAATTGAGGAACCAACGATAACACAAATGAAGCTACTCACGTTTACGGATTCCCGCCCGCCGTACTTGATCCGAATCCTCGGCTCCTGAATGACATCCAAGTTAGTCCCAGTCACCACCAGAGGCGTGTGTCCGCTAAAAAAAAACACCACACAAGATGGTATGAATGTGAATGGGGTGAACGTCAAAATTTTGATGCAGAAGTAACTCACCTCCACTTGAATCAAAACTGCCCTTAAAACTTGTTTCTTTGTGATGTGGTGCTCAGAAGATAATAAGCATTTGAGAAAGTTCTGATTAAAGATGCTTTTAACTGGCTTCAGTAGATTTAATCAAACATACTAGACGTGTCTTTGAAAATACAAAAAAAAAACAGAAGCAGCGGTGATCCTGCTTAGCATTCTGGGAATGTCCACGGCTTGATAAAGCACAACAAAAGAGCCGAGTGTCTGGGAGTGGAATGGGTGAGGAGCTCTAGCTTTAGGTGTTTCAGTTGTTTACTCATGAGCACTTCATTTGCCAGGCACCGCTCGTACGGTGCTCTGTTCAGTGTGGCCACGCTCTGGTACAACAGATACAGCACTGTGACCCCATCTATTGATGCCCTGGCATGGGGCACTCGCCCACAAGAATGAAAAATCACATAGGAGATTCATTCAATATCGCAACTGTTCATCCTAGACAGCTATACGATCAAACGAAAAAGATAAAAGTCAGAAATCTCAGTATGAGCGCAAATATTTCTCATCAAATGATTTGATCTATGCTAACCAAATTAATAATATAGCGTAGGGCTGGGCGATATAGCAAAAACATTTATCAACGATATAATGTTTCATATCGCTCGGTATCGATAATTATTGGCATTTTTTATAACCTTTTTTAAAACAAAGAGCAATAGAATTTTTTTTTACATTTAACCACTGTATTTTTAAATTAACTCAATTTATTGAGACAAACAACAAATATTTTTTTGTTTTAACAGTCAAAAACAAAATTAAAATTAAATATCTAATTTCTAATGTTTTATATGCAGATTAAATAGGTTAAAGTTTTGGCTTGTTTCCCGAGGCCACAGGAGGGCGCATTGAGCAAAATAATGCAGCACATTTAAATTGTCAACGCAAGGAAGTAACTGTCTATGTAAAACGTGCATTATGTCTAAATTAACTCATATAAATCAAATATAATTTCGTAAATTGCATAAACAATTATGAACAAAACAGCATTGAACGCAGTGAAAAGGAATAAACCTCCACAAATTTGCTTTAAACTGTTTTAACTTTGCATGGCTGTTTACATCTCTTGTGTGAGACGTGAGTGCAGCAATCGTATTTGTCCATCTAGAAAATGCGCTGAATATGCGTTCTGTGTGAATGGCTTGGTTTCGGTTTTAACCCATTCAAGATCTTCTCCGCATTGATCTTCTATATTTCTCTAATAATTTGAAAGAATAACGCAGCAGTGGCGCGTCTCGTGGGCTAGACTAACAAAACATTAAAATGCCACTTACATCATCATCACCGCATCTCGTGCTCCACTGATGACGCTCCCTGACGCACATCTAACTTTGGATTGTACTATTTTTGCATTCAAATGCAAATGTTTATTTTAAATTCGACTAATATTCATTCTTTACTCACAATCTCCTCATCACAGGCAGGCACAGCACTTATGTTCGTGTTTGTGTGTGATGTCTGCGTCAGACAGCACGTGCCTATATCATGCACTATATCGAACATTTTTTATATCGTAATCGAAGAAGGTGTACCGTCGATAAATATCGATACCGTTTTATCGCCCAGGCCAAATATAGCGCTATATTCTGTCTCATCTTTCTGAAAATATTTTACTAGAAACACCTTAGACTATGTTCATGCTTTCATGTTGTACATTAATGTGAATTGTTATAGTTGCCCAAAACATTAAAAAAATTCAGTCATCATTTACTCCCTTGCATGTAGTTTCAAACTTGTATGACCTGTATATTTATGTATACAACATAAAAGAAGATATATTGACAACTGTCGCAATGCTATTTTTTATGTTCATACAAAGGAAGTCTATGGTATCCAATGTGTTTTGGTTCCCAATGTTCTCCAAAGCATCTTCTTTTGTGTTCTTTAGAAGGGAAAAATGTCATACAGGTTTGGAACAACATAAGGGTGAGTAAACTATGACTGATTTTTCATTTTTTGGGTGAACTATCCCATTAAATCTTTGGAGCTATGAAAAAGCAACCTTTGAGCAATACTATTTCCTTTGGTGGGCATGATAATATGTACTTGTGTATCTATGTGCTGGATTTGGTGAGAGACATTTTCTTTCTGTGTTTCTCTCTCTAACTCCAGCTTGGAATGAACCTGTATCTCAGCATCACTTATATAATCATTCTCAGCACATTCTATTTCTGTCTAATTTTTGCTACTGTATTTAATCATGTGCAGCACTTTCATATGAATATGTTGAGGCTCTGTATAATCAGTCCAGTTCTGCACAGTGAAATACTCAAAAATCATTCCAAGGGATAGCACACCCAAATTATGTCATGATTTATGAAATGTCTCTTTTTTTTGTCCATATAATAGAAGTCAATGGGCAATCATTTGGCTCCCTTGGTATTACATTACATGCTGTTATTTAAAGTTATATTCAGACATGAGACATACTCTACAGACTGTGCAAAGGATTTTAAGACTTCAGCAGCAAGAAATATTAGTAGCTGCATTCAGTGAATCAGATCAATTTCTTGCAGCAATGTGTCTGATATCCATTCAAATGGTATGAGAATCATCAGCCTCAAAAAGTCAAAAGTGTTTGCTAATAGTGATTTAAATGCAAGCTTTAAATACATAGCCAAACTTTCTGATTTACATAATCCAATACTAAAACACTGCATCATATATGTACAATTACCTTGCGATGCTCCATTCCGGTTCGATGCGTTGAACGGTGGGGTCGTCTATATACTCAAAAGTCAGGCTATCTTGGACCTGGGCGCGATCCACGCTCACGCTGATCTGAACCGGCCCCACACCCGTCAGAGAAGGGGCAGAGTAACACACAATCTCCGTCATAGTCCGTCTGAGGACAAAGCAAACAGACACAAACCAATCAGATTCTGACAAGAGACAAAGCACGACACAAAGTTTTAACTTAATAACAGATGGCTAGACATTGTTCAGACACACTATATATGAATGGTGCTAGTGGGTGGCTCTCTGCTCTTTTTCAATTGCAGTCTTTTCTTACAGCTCTCACTGAAAGTGCTACCTGTGCAAAGTGAGCATTAGTCATTCTCTCTGCAGCGTATTAGAGTGCTAAGCTATTACTTATTGCAACCTCGCACACACACTTGAATGCGTCATCCTTCCACAGGAACACAGGACAAAATAGAAATCTGCAATTAGCCAATATCGCATTAAAGTTGTCGCTCTCTTGCACCTTAAAGCACTACAATCAGCCTCATCTTTCAATTGTGATCCTGGAGAGATGGAAAAGGAGGAGATATAGTAAGACGCCAGACAGGGGTATGATATTTACATACAAAATTAGAGAGAGAGGATGAGAAAACAGTTAAAGAGTGGGAAATCTAGAGGAACAGTAAATAATCAGAAACTCTCTTTGATTGATATAAGTCATGTGGAAAGTAAAGAGTAAGTGAAGATATGGAACATTAGCCTCAATTATTCACACTAACCTTATCAACAAAAAAAAAACGAATCAAGCTATATTATTAATTATTATTGTATTATTGCATTATTACTTAAGATTTATTTTGATAAGCTACATTTCTTAAAATAGGGATTTCAAACAGTATTTAAAAAGGCTGATTCTTACTCATAAAACTCGCAGGTCTGGTTCCCAAAAAGCACACTGACGCTGCTGCCTGCCCCCAGGTTTTCCCCCATTATAGTCACTTTAGTTCCTCCAGACTCTGGACCCCGACTGGGGGACAATCCTTTGACCGATGGCATCTGCAAAAACAGAAAGAGAATATGGGTAGGAAACAAGCAAGAGATGGAGACAAAAAAAACCTTTACTTAAAGTTCAAGATGCAGATTAATTAATCTTAACAATATTAATTTCCCTGAAAAAAAGCACTGGTGTCTCAGTACTGGATTATTATTGAATTTATAAATATATATATAGATATATATATATATATATAGATATATATATATATATATACACACACACACCACACCAACCCCACACTCTCACACCCCCACATATTCGCTTTTCAAGTTTAGGTTTGGTACAATTTTTAATTACAAAAAATTAAATTTATGCTCACCAAATCTGCATTATATTTGATCAAAAATAAAGTCAAAAACTGTATACTGTGAAATTTATTAGAATTTAAATATGTTTTCTATTTCAATATATATTATAAAATGTAATTTAGTCCTTGAATCTTTAAGTCTTAAAAAGACTTACGTCAATTTGATAATTTAACGCAACCTAATTATAGTATAATATATGATAATAAAAAGCTAATTATATAATTAATTTTCCTTTTAATCATTACAACTCTCTGAGAGTTTAGCATGGTAGTATACATGGCAGTGTTAATGTGTTTGGTCTTGGTGAAATAGATCTGCTACGCTGCTGCTGTTGGTTTTT
>JADLZN010005105.1:0-149118 GCA_018155175.1 Sinocyclocheilus anophthalmus
ATTTGTAGCGTCTGAACCAATCAAACACACACTTTTTTCATTTGATTTAATAAATCAGTTCTTCATTAGATTAACAAATCACCACAGTCCCCTCATCCAATAAATTGGATGCCAGGATGTCTGCCACCAGGCCCCCCTGATTACCATGGCAACCCTGACACCAGATACATTTACTACCTCCTGGAATTTAGGTGAAGAAAATCACCTTCCTTGCCCATAAGGAAAATCCACACGGGATGGACTTTTCTTTGCTAATTAATTAATATGAAAACCTTTCTTTGAATGAACACACGTGATCCTTCAGGTCATTGTGTATATTATTGTCATCGTGTATTTTGTCTTTGAGATTGTATATTGTTTTATGCAGGCTTATGATCGAAATACTCACTTCTGTCAGCTTACATATATATATAACCATACCATGTTTAGTATCTATGAATTAGACTTCTGATGATCTATTGAGAGTGTATATTTTAATGTTTATACCTAGGGCACAGTTAGTGTCCTAATAATCTTGGGTTATTAGTTTGGTGCATCCACACCCCAAACGAAATTACATTTGCAAATGCCATGCCCTCGAACAAATGGTCCGTAAAACCCTCCCGCAATGGCAACCTCCCGCCTTGATTCTGCCTGTTCCAGTTGGCAAGCCCCCCTTGAGGGTGGTGACCTCTTCGAATACCTTAAAGGCCCTGCTCCAGGGACCCGCCCAGTCAGTGGTTCTGTTAGGTTCTGAGAATATGTGAGCTCCAATGCTCCAGGACATCCAAGGTTTTGTGCCAGGCCTTCGGCCTTGAATTACCATTCACCAAGATTCTCTGACGCAAACTGGTTCTTTCTCATCAACCAACTTCAGCAAAATCTTGGGCCTTAAGATTGCATCAGGACTCTTTTTCAGACAGACAAGACGTGCAAGTATCATACTTAGTCTTTTTAATTGATACATTAGGTATCATTTGTGCCTTTTTACAAAGTTGTGTTTGAACTAAGAATCTGATGTGTCCCTCAGGGGTAAATCTGCTGAATATGCAAATAGTTCAATAACTTCATGTTCTTATTTCTCTTCTCTTTACAGGGTTAAGCTTTAACCCTTTGCCTATACAAACTGTGTTGTGTGTGTGTGTGTGTGTGTTAGACCTGTTTATGTGTTTATGTAGTGTGTTAGACCAGTTTATGTAGTAT
This sequence comes from Sinocyclocheilus anophthalmus, assembly GCA_018155175.1. Taxonomy (NCBI): domain Eukaryota; kingdom Metazoa; phylum Chordata; class Actinopteri; order Cypriniformes; family Cyprinidae; genus Sinocyclocheilus; species Sinocyclocheilus anophthalmus. The sequence goes on from JADLZN010005105.1 coordinate 1,183, forward strand.
GTTGGACTAGTTTAAGTGTTTATGTAGTTAATATAGTCTTACTTGTATCACACTTGACATTTGTTCATTGTTTGCTCATAATTGGAGTCACTTAATCGTGCAGATTTATGGTATAAGCTTTTGTAGAATTGTACAGTAAAGAAGTTTTTTCCCTTAACCAGGAAATTAATGTTCTTAGAATTGACAAGACATTGACCCTGAGAGGTCAACTAAATATCTAAAGCGGATCTAAAATATTCATAATTAATTATAACTAGTTAGGATTAATTATTCATATTTCCCCCATGAGCTATTCGTTACTTGGGGATGTGCTAATCGCCTCCCTGATATTATTGATCTTCTCAGAAAAAAAGGAAGCAAACTCATTGCATTTGCTGTCGGAGAGCATTTCACTGGCAATCTGATTTGGGGGGTTTGTCAGTCTCTCAACAGTAGCAAAAAGAGTGCGAGTGTTGTTTAAGTTACTGTTTATAAGGTTTGAGAAGAAGGTCTGTCTAGCTTTGCCTAGTTCCACATTGAAAGCACGAAGGCTGTCTTTATAGATGCTATAGTAAATTTCAAGATTCGTCTTCCGCCACATCCGCTCCGCTTTTCTGCATTGTCTTTTCATACTCTGAACTGCTGTTGATTTTCTCCAAGCTTATTTCTGTCTGCCAGTCTTCTTGCTGACTTTCACAGGAGCAATGTTATCAATAACATTCTTAACTTTTGAGTTAAAGGAATCAAGGAGAAGATCAACAGAGTCTGCAGATATGCTTGGTGTTAATGATATAGCCTTCATAAATAGCACACTGGTGTTTTCGTTAATGCATCTCTTTCTGACAGAGACAGATTTAGATTCAGTGGTAACAGAGATCAATATACCAAAGAAAATACAGAAGTGATCTGCTACGTCCTTAATAACAATGGATGAAATGTTTAGACCTCTACTGATGATTAAATCTAGAGTATGTCCACGATTGTGTGTAGGTTCATGCACATGATGAATCAAGTCAAAAGTGTTTAAAGCAGCACTATGTAACTTTTTATGTGTAATTTTTGTTTTCTCGCATTCTTATGTGAATATTAAAATCCCCTGCACCACAAAACTGTAACGAGTTATTCCACGAAGGTGAGCGTAGTGAGACCAAGTGCATTTTATTTTACTTGATCTAAACATCCAAACATAATCCAAACAGACGAAGACTAGAGACACAGACTTGACTTGACGAGCAATGAACAACTTGACAGAGGCATAAAGCCTAACCTCACGCGAAAGCGGGATTACAACATCCATACACGACAAGGTAAGGAACAATGCAAAGACATGGCTACTTATAAGCAAACAGAAGTCACATGCTGACAACCAATGGGAAAACAGACACATGACCTGGACAACCAATCCAAAACAAGGCAGAGGGAAGCATGACATGACAGCATGAAACAATTACAAAATAAAATACATGGAAAACATGAACATGACAAACCCAAACAGACTCTTACAGATCCCCCCCTCTAAGGGCGACTTCTGACGCCCTAATGTAACATCCACCCCAACCAACACAACGTCCAGGAGGGTGGAGGACTGTAGCTATCCGGGGGTGGATTGAGGCCCGGGCCCTGACAGCGGACGGCAGAGCATGGAGCCATGGCGGAACATGCAGAGCAGGGATCACATGGCAGAGCAGGGAGTCCATGGCAGAGCCGGCAGACTGGGGATCCATTGCTGAGCAGGCAAACGGGCATCCATGGGACGTTGCAGTGCAGAGCGGCGGCCGGCTGGTGATGGGCAGAGCAGGAAAGCCATGGCGGAGTCGGAGACTGGACAGACCACTTGACTGTGGACAGAACACGCAGTAGTTCTTGAATGGGCCTCCTTGTCCGTGAAAGTACCGACATGAGTTTCATGAACGGTCTCCATGGCCGTGAAAGGACAGGACATTGACGGACTCATTGATTAGGAGAGGCCTCTGGGGCAGATTCGTGGACAGGAGAGGACTCTGGAGCGCAGTTTGCAGCCCACACGCTCAAAATGGCGACTGCCATTATAGGAAGGGCAGCAGAGTGTGGCATGACTTCTAAGACAGCGTGGCTTGAGAGCGCTGATGTCACTGGGATGCCTGCAGCTTGCACTGACATCAGAGGTGGGTCCATCATACTCCCAATCAGACCTTTCAGCCCAAGCTCTGCGTCCAACTCAGGCATGGCGGCCATCTTGGCAGGAGACTCAGGCGTGGCGGCCATCTTGGCAGGGGACTCAGGCGTGGCTCTGCACAAACATAAACAAATCCGCGGGGGACTCAGGTGTGGTGGCCATCTTGGCGTGGCGGCCATCTTGGCTGGGGACTCAGGCGTGGGGCCACTGGGTCGTGACGATACTACCTCCTGGAAAATCCATTTTAGACGGGATGAGACTCTAGAAGGGCGGCCATTTTGTGAAGAGACTCTTGTGTGGCAGCCATCTTGCAATGGAGCTCTTCAATGGCGGCCATGTTGAGAAGAATCTCTTGAGTGACCGGTATGATGTGAGCAGGCTCTGGCTTGGCAGATGTGACGTGAAGAGGACCTTGGGTAGCAGACATGACGTTAGCGGACTCTGGCTTGGCAGACATGACGTGATCAGGTTTTAACATGGTGGACATGAGTAAACTTTGACTTAACTGGCATGATGTGAGCAGATCCTGGAGTAGCGGGCATGATGTGAGGAGGCTTTGGCGTAGCAGACATGACGTTAGCAGGCTTTGGCATAGCAGGCATGACGTTAGCAGGCTTTGGAGTAGCAGGCATGACGTGAGCAGGCCTGTTATTAGAGTATTGCTGTTAGAGTATTTTGGAGGCCTGTAAATAAACAGAATGCGTGGAGCACCTTTCAACACAATCCCTAGATATTCAAAAGTACTGACCAAATGACACTTGCTTTCATTGATAGACATCTTTAAATAGAGCAGCTATACCTCCACCTCTCCTAACAGTCCTGCGGACACTCATGAAAGTAAAGTTAGGAGGGGCTGTTTCATTGAGGACCATTGCACTGCAGCTGTCTTCCAGCCAGGTTTCGTTTAGAAACATAAAATCCAAGTTGTTTGTGGTTATTAAGTCATTGATTAGAAATGATTTATTTTTTAGTGAGCAAATGTTTAAAAATGCTAACTTGATGGCATTGCATTTAGCCTCAACAGCAATATTAGTTTGATGCTTAACAGGCTGCAGATCAGATGAGTCAGCTGTACGGCTTAAGAAGGCCTTAGACTTTCTATCACGTGATAAAACAGAAATAGAGAAAACTACAGGCACACTGGGTTCCCGCTTGTTCTGTAAACATTTGTTAATGTTGCTGCTATTATAGCGGGGACCCGACACATATCACTGAGAGCTGTTATCAGTTGTTTTTGGTTCCTCCATTTTCTGTGAGAAGCTTAGAAGTGGAGATGCTGGAGAGACTGATAGTGTGTCTGGTGAGCAGGGCTGTGGCTCTGGTGTTTCCGGTGGCTGAAATATGTTGTCCTGGCTTCCCTGGCAAGACATATATTGTTGAAATACCAGTCAAAGAAAAGAGAATAAGGGAAAAACTAATTAGAAACTGTGATAACAGGTTAATTTATTGATGAAACATAGCATTGACATAGCAGAAAACTTCAATAGCTATTAACTATTGATAAAATGTACATTGAGAAAATATACATTGAGATACCACTGCTCTGTTTTTACTGAACACTTCACATCAAAGTCTACTCAAATTGGCAAAATTCATTTGAAATTAAATTAATTAGCAAATTATTTTAGTTGTTCATAATAGTTTATAAAGAATTAATCATGTTTACAATAACATTTGTACAAAATTAGTAAGGATCTATGGTTGCATTTTAAATATTTTAACAAACTGTTATATTACCACGGTAACTTACTCTGTGAACCTAACCTGGTCGGGAGCAGGTTTTCTTTGATAAACCCAGAGTTCCCCTTCAGGAACTCGAGCTGCGTCGAAGCGCTTTGGGAATGCATTGTAGCGAATCAGCTCAAAGGGGAAATATGAATAATTAATTATGACTAGTTATAATCAATTATAAATATTTAGATCCACTGTATATATTTAGATCTGCTGTAAGTATTTACTTGACCTCTCAGTGTCAACTGTCTGTCAATTCAAAGAACGTTAATTTCCTGGTTAAGAAAAATAATCCTGGTTAAAGGAAATAACTTTCTTACTGTACAATTCTACTCAGAGCATGTAGCAAAAATCTGCATGATTAGGGACTTCAGTTATGAGCAAACAATGAACAACCTCAAGTGTGATACAAGTAACACTTTATTAACTACATAAACACTTAAACTAGTAACATACACATACACACACTCACATACACGCCGCATACAGTTGGCATAGTGAACACCGGTTAAAGCTTCCTCAGTACAGAAAGAGACATAAGGAATGAATTTTATGGAACCATTTGCATATTAAGCAGATCTACACCTTTAGGGATACGTCTGATTCTTAGTTCAAACACACCTTTGTGAAAGGTGCAAATGATACTTAATGTATCAATTAATAATACTAAGTTTGAATACTTGCACGTCTCATCTGTCTGAAAGAGAGGAGTCCTGATGCTCTTTGGGCTCCAGTAAAGGTTTGGCTGAGTTGATGTAAAGAACCAGTTTGAGTCAGAGGATCTTGGTGAATGGAAAGTCAAGGCCGAAGCCTGGCGCGAACTTAGGGTGGCCTTTTTAGAGCGTTCTAGCTCACATCCTCATCTTCTCAGAATCTAACTGAAACCGCAGACTGACTGATGATGTGTTGGAGCTCACCGGGCACGCCCGCACCGGCTCAAGCTCCAACACGCTTCTTAGCAGAAGAAAAACAACATGGGAGGAACTGTGCGTGAGCCTTTTAAGGTCTGAGAAGATTCACGCCTCTCAGGATGGGCTTGTCCAATGAGAAAGGCTGAAATCCCAAGTGGGAGTTTGGAGATACTTGGGAGTTTTTATGACCCTTTGTGTGAGAGCATGGTTATTTGCATATGGAACTCGAATCAAAATTGCTAAAGATTCTTAGAACACTAATGTGCCTATGTACCCACATATAATATAAACGCTGATTTAGATCATCAGAAGAAAAATTCAAAGAGACCAAACATGGTATCGGTGGGGTTATATTAACTAGTGATCTATCATAACACACACACACAAAACAGTATACAATTCAAAAGACAATATACAAGAACAGTAATGGTATACACAATGTCCTGAGGAGATGTGTGTTCATTCACAGCAAGGCTTTCCTATGAATGAATTAGAGAAGAGTCAATTTTTACTGTAGATTGTGTCTCTTCCTATGGAAACGGTAGTGATTTTCTCTACTCACATTCCTTTGGGCAATAAAACCAGTAATATCAGCATTGATTGCCATGGAACCAGAGACCTGTTTTGCCTTTCTGAGGTGTTAGATGCATTTCGGGGGAAGGAGACACCCATAGACCCTCTAGAAAAAAATAAAATTGGGTTTGTTGACGCGGGTGTTAAGAGTAAATAACTAAAACAATTGTGTGTCTGGTTGGTCCAGATGCTACAGCATTCAGTGTGACCATGCTCTGAATCACATGTGAATCAGTCCAATGGAAGGCGAGAGTCCCAGTGGTGCCGTAATCGACCAGTATCTTAATCGCCGTGCGGTGGAACGGCACAGCTTTCCTTCAGCAAGTGCTCGTGTGTGGTCAGTCGCTATCTTTTGTGAGTCTTATTTAGTGTTGTTGTTTGCCACTGATAAGCTCCATTAGTCAAGCTCAGTCAAGAGAATTTTTGGGCGGAGCAGGCAGCCGTTTGGGCTGTTTCTCCCGCCCGCGAAAAAAAAGATGCTCTGAGGGAGCTGACTGCCCGCATTGTGAGCATTTTGTTACTGCCTTGCTTCTTTGAAGAGGGAGCCTTCACTAGTGTTTTTCGCGGTGGAGCAGTGGCTGTGCTTGTGGGGTCAGCATATGGATCCGTTGGAGGGAATGTAGACGGGCGAGTCCCTATCTTCTTCCTCAACCACCAGATCCGGCGCCCGCTCTCGGGTTTTCGGAAGCCCGCGCTGCGGTACTTCCCCCCCGGGGAGATGGCGCAACGCTCCGCCTGTCTTTCTCCGAAGAGATTGATATGGAGGGTGTCGAAGAGCTCACCAGTTGCACAAGCATCAGTTACAAGCAAGCATATTATGCCTAATATTATAATAAGTAGCATTAATGGGGAGCGGAGCTCGCGCAGTCAGCTCTCGAGGGGGCTGATTGTGCTTTCTTCCCCCTCTGTTGACAGCTCGCTGCTGCAGCCATCTTTCTCTGAGGAATTGATAATTGTTGTCCCTTGACTGAGCGACTCGCAGCGCCTGCGGAGGCAACCGCGTAGTTAACATACTTTCAGTTATTTGATGTGAACTTGTGAAACTGCTCGTTTGGTACAGTTCTGGAGTTCCTGTAGGCCCTTCTCTCCGCAGGGTTGACCTACTCCACCCTGAAGGTCTACGTGGTGGCCATTGCGGCCTACCATGCCCCTCTCGGTTGCCAGTCAGTGGGCAGACACCCCCTAATTACACATTTCCTCCACGGTGCGCTGAGGATGAGGCCAAGAAGCATGCTAACGGGGTTTGGGGATTCAGTAATGCTATTCCAAAGGCCCCGAGGTCCTCTGCTCGTCCCCGTTTCTTTTGGGGGGTCCAAGCTCTCAAACAAAGTTTGGCGGCCTCCGGCCTTGCTATCTAGCAGGTGTCTCCAGCATTACATCTGCGACGATGCGGGTGGTCCACAGCCCATTCCTTTCGCTCCGGTTCTATGGCCTGCCTGGCGCGCCACTCCAGGCTCTTCGGTTCCTCCTCCCAGCTACACACACGGGACAGGGATTTGCAAGTCTGGCGGCGTGGGCAATCTCAGTACCGAGCGTTTTAATTGGACTTTCCGTTCTACCTCTTGTCAACGCATGTATTAGCCTACCCTGCGCACTCCGGTTTGCGCAGACAGATCGCTTCATCAGCGCGTTCACGCACGCTGTTCAGACATCAGCAGAATGGCCAACAAACTCAACCAACCCGATCTTCCTTCTTGCATTGTAGATCACTTTTACTAACTGTACTATCAAGCTCCCACGTGAATGACACATGATGTAGCCAGCGGGTCCCAATTCCTGTCCTTGCACCCCCAGTTCTGCATATTTTGCATGTCTCGCTTATTTAACACACCTGATTCAGATAACCAGCTCGTTAGAAGTGACGTACGTGCATGAACTGTGTTCCGATCAATATGATCCCTACAGTGTTCATTGCTCCCTACTCCCTGAGCAGGGGAATCCGTTGAAGTTTACTTCACTTCGTAACATTCATTCATGGATTTGCGCTGCGCAGTGTCTTCACACACAGACGAAACTTACTAGAGAAAGTGGAAGTGTGACATCAATATTATTAATAAATTAAATAAATAATATTATTTAGATTTACGTCTCACACACTTTAATGCTCTTTGTGTGGAACATATAACGTTATGCTCACTTCGAACTGGAATCATGGCGGAATATCCGGTGATGTCAACTTCGCAGGGCACTTACAGTCGAATAGAACAAACATCGCATGTGATAAGAGATACATATGAAATGTGCAGAGCGAGGACTGGAATTGAGAACCGCTGATACAGCCTATAGTAATGTTGTCTCTGGTATTCTGGTCTGTGAGCGTATATGCGTTCAGGGGGCGTGGCTTTGGATGGCGATTGCAGGGAGGGTGGGACGTTTGCTTTCAGTGCTATCAGGCTAAAGTTAGCATTTTCCAAGATCTCCTGCTGCACCTTTAAGATAGAGGTTTGTATATTTTTAGAGAGAATTTTGTAGAATTTTTTTTTAAAGGGGACAAAGACAGGCACAGCAGCAATACATTCAAGGTTTCTTCAAGAAGAAACCATGTCAAAGACAGGTAGATGCAGTACAGTGCATGTCAGAGCCAATCCACCAGGCAGGGCCAAGTTGGCCAGCAAATTATCAGCCCTGAACCCGGCAGCACAGGTAAGAGCCAGCCAGAATGGGCCAGTGAGGACTACACCAGCAGCCAGGTAGATGCAACAGGTGAAAGTCAGAACATGAGCAATTTCTACAAAAAGTTCACTAGACAAACACACACACACACACACATGCGCGCGCGCCATTTTTATGTCATCCCACTTGTGTTGGGGCACATGACTTTTCCCACTGCCTTCTTGCTGTTGGCTGAATAGAAGTCAAATGTTTTTCATTACTCTAATTAAGAAATGTAGCATATTGGATTAGATAACATTTAATTATGTGAAAAGAGCATTAGGCTATGTGGAGAAAGCCACTGCACATTGAAATAGACACTGAATGATATTTATGGAATATGTCAAATGTTTGTAAAGTCATGTAGCCTACACCCATAAACCTTTATCACTTAAAGCTTTACCTGACTGAATTATTTTTTTATGTTATTTTTTTCTGCTGCCATGTTTTTTTTTTTTTTTGCCCATGGGATACCATTAAAATGAAGATTATTTCAATAACTTATAACAGTGATTAAGAATTAAAGTTAAGTATTGCATAGTCTTTTTGTCGGGTGCTGTTGCCATGGTGAATTGTAATTTCGGAGTTCCATTGATCATGGCTTTTCATAGTCGATGTGCATGCGCTAAACTCAGAGTCAACCTACTCATAGTTGACTGAGCTAACACAATTAAGCTGTTCTGAAACTGAAAACTCAAGAGTTTCCCATCTCAGGGTAAATCAACTCAGAGTTTGTTGAACCTCCTTTCTGGAATACACCCCTGATGTTTAACATTTGTATTGTAAAACAGCTCTCGAATATTAAATATTTAGTAGTGCTGTCAAACGATTAATCACGATTAATCGCATCCAAAATATAAGTTTTTGTTTGCATAATATATGTGTGTGTTTTGTGTATATTTATTATGTATATATATAAATAATATATATCTATATATATATATATATATTATATTATATATCTATTATATATATAAATAAATAACACCATGCATGTATATTTAAGAAAAATATGTTACGTTTATATATTAAATATATTTATTTATTCCATGGCCTGTCTGAATACTGATTCTTATTGGCTGGCGGTATGCAGTAAAACTTTAGCAGTTTCATGCACAGGTAGTTCCAAGCCAGTTTAATCACCGTTCTATAGTAATGCACTGCTTTAATTGATGCACACCAACCAACACGCATCACTCGCACAGAGAGAGAGAGAGTGAGAGATCGTAGATTGCGCTGCACACACACATAAACTTGTTGTCAATGCTTCCCCACTACTTTTATTTATAAAATAGCCTAGATACTAGATCGCTACATTATATTCCTCAGCAACAATGGTAAAATGGCTGTTTTTGAAGTAATTGTTTGTAGAGAGAGACGCGCAGACACAGCACACAGGTACACACAACTGTCATCTCTCTCTCGATCGATCGATAATTAATTGAAATATATGCTATAATTCATTCAAATAAATGTGATCTTACCGCACTATTTCATCTCTGTGTCTGATTTGAAGTGGGCAGAATGCTAGCGCTAACGAGCCGTAACTACTTAACTGACGAAAATAACTGTCATTTTTACCCATTCAGTCATATTGCGCTGCAAAGAGCAATACTAGTTTTAACTTGTTTATAACATGGCAAATGATCATGGAATAAGCGGGATAATCAACGGCTAATTAAACATGCAGATCATAAACCAGATTTCCATACCGGATTGGGCGAGGCCCGGGTTAACATCTACTGCCACAGGTACTGCTAGCCAGAAGGGTACTGGTGGAAACTATGCTACTGGTGGGAAAAAGAGGAGAAGGAGAGGAGGAAGGCGTGTCCAGAGATGTCGAGAAAAGAGGACAGGTAAGAGTGTGGAGGTTAGAGTCAGAATGTTGAATGTTGGCATTATGACTGGTAAAGGGAGAGAGCTGGCTGATATGATGGAACGGAGAAAAGTAAACATACTGTGTGTGCAAGAGACAAAGTGGAAGGGGAGTAAGGCCAGAAGCATTGGAGGTGGATTCAAACTGTTCTACCATGGTGTGGATGGAAAGAGAAACGGCGTAGGGGTAATTCTGAAGGAAGAGTATGTAAATAGTGTATTGGAGGTGAAGAGAATGTCTGACAGAATGATGAATGTAAAGTTGGAAATTGAAGGGGTGATGATAAATGTCATCAGTGCATATGCCCCACAAGTGGGGTGTGAGATGTAGGAGAAGGAAGATTTTTGGAGTAAGTTGGATGAAGTGGTGGTGAGGGTACCCAAAGAAGAAAGAGTGGTGATTGGAGCGGACTTCAATGGACATGTTGGAGAAGGGAACAGAGGTGATGGGTAGGTACGGTGTCAAGGAAAGGAATGTGGAAGGGCAGATGGTGGTAGATTTTGCAAAAAGAATGGAAATTGCAGTTATAAAACATATTAAGAAGAAGGAGAAGCACAGGGTGACGTATAAGAATGGAGGAAGGTGCACACAGGTGGACTATGTCCTATTGAGGAGATGCAAACTGAAGGAGATCAAAGACTGTAAGGTAGTGGCAGAGGGATTGTGTAGCTAGACAGCATCGAATGGTGGTTTGTAGGATGACTTTAGAGGTGAAGAGGAGGAAGAGAGTGAGGACTGAACCAAGGTTAAAATGGTGAAAGTTAAAGGAGGAAGACTGTAGCGTGAATTTCAGGAAGGAGGTGAGACAGACACTCGGTGGTGGTGAAGAGTTACTGAACGACTGGGTGACCACTGCAGAAGTGGTAAGGGAGATGGCTAGAAAGGTACTTGGTATGACATCTGGACAGAGGAAGGAAGACAAAGAGGCTTGGTGGTGGAATGAGGAAATACAGGAAAGCATAAGGAGGAATAAGTTAGTGAAAAAGAATTGGGATAGTCAGAGAGATGAAGAAAGTAGTCAGAAGTACAAGCAAAGTGGCGCAAAGCAAAGAAAGAGATGTCAAAGGCTAAGGTACAAGCGTATGACAAGCTGTATGAGAAGTTAAACACTGAGGAAGGGGAAAAGGATCTGTATCGACTGGCTAGACAGAGGGATAGAGCTGGGAAGAATGTGCTACAGGTTAGGTTGATAAAGGATGCCGTTGGAAATGTGCTGACAAGTGAGGAGATTGAGTTGAGAAGGTGGATGGAGTATTTTGAGAAACTGATGAAAGTAGAAAATGAAAGAGAGATATGGTTGGGTGATGTGGAAATAGTGAATCAGGAAGTCCAGGGGAATAGTGAGGATGAAGTGAGGGCGGCTATTAAAATAATGAAGAGTGGAAAGGCGGTTGGTCCAGATGAGATACCAGTGGAGGCATGGAGATGCTTAGGAGAGATGGCAGTGAAGTTTTTAACCAGGTTGTTTAATGAAATCTTGGAAAGTGAGAGCATGCCTGAAGAGTGGAGAAGAAGTGTACTGGTATCGATCTATAAGAACAAAGGAGATGTGCAGTGCTGCAGTAACTACAGGGGCATAAAGGTTAGGTACACTTTATTGTGCCTGAGGGAAATTTGTTTTAAGCTCAGAAATACAACCACCACATCACATACAACACATAGTAGTAAAGAATTTAAAAAAAACCATTATATCACCAATATATATAATATATCCGGATATATATATATCTATATATATATATATATTATACTATACACATACACAACACAGTAAAACATAACATTTAAACACTAAATAAATAAGTAATCAATAAATAAATAACCCTACCTAGTGTTATTTAATAACTTAATTGCAGAAGGAATAAATGAATTCTTGTACCGATTCAGTCTACATCTTGGAATTCTTAATCTCCTACCTGATGGCAGCATCACAAACTCAGTTCAAAATGTGTGTTGTATCATGCAGAATCTTATCTGCCTCCCTCAGCATATACTTGTCATATAGAGTCTGGAGATAAAGAGGTTCTATCCTGCCCAAGATTTTCATGCCTTAATTTCAGCTGTACCGTCAGATTACCATACCAAAGGTGTATATCGTATCTGATCACATTCTCTAGTACAGCTTGGTAAAACAACATCATAATCTTGCTACTGACACCATAAAATCTGAGCCTTCTCAAAAAATACATCCTTTGTTGTAGCCTAATACATAAGCTTTCAACATGAACATGCCATGTAAGAGAGCAGTCAAGAAAAACACCAAGATATTTATATGAGGACACCTGTGCGATTGGAACATTATGAATATAAACAGGGCTATGGTCGCCAATTAACTTCGGATCGAATATCATCTCCTCAGTTTTCTTCACATTCACAATTAGGTGGTGAGCATCACACCACTCAGTAAATTGCTTGATTTCAGAGCGGTAAGACATTATGTCCTGATCTTTATATAATAAACTAAGAGTAGCGGTGTCATCACTAAATTTCACAATGTGGTTGTTATCATATTTGCTCACACAACCATCTGTATGTAATGTGAAGAGAACTGAGGAACTCACACATCCTTGAGGTACTCCTGTACTAATATACTGTAAGTCAGAGATCGTCTTATTGACCTTAACCTGTTGGGTTCTACCCGTTAAGAAAGAAAAAAAACATCTTATAATATAAGGATTTACATCCATATGTTTCAATTTCTCTAATAATAAATAAGGTTGCATAGTGTTAAAAGCTGAGCTAAAATCAATAAAAAGAAGACGTGTATATGCCTTTGGGTCCTCCAGATGTTTAGAGACTAAATGGATGATACTTCCAACTGCATCTTCTGCACTTCTGCCCTGTTTATAACATGCCATGGATCTAGTTTTGAGGATACTTCACTTGTCAAAATGGACACAATATATTTCTCGAAGCATTTCATTATGATTGAAGTTAGTACTATGGGTCTAAAATCATTGTTCTCAGAAGGGTGTGACTTTTTTGGGATTGGTGTAATCACTGATCTTTTCCAAAGTGCAGGAACTCTCTGCGAGTCCAGTGAATGCTGAAAGAGCATACCCCACACCGGAGTGAGTTCTGCAGCACAAGTTTTCAAAAGTCGTGCAGAAATCCCATCAGGTCCTGTAGATTTATTTATAACTGTTGGAACAATGAATGCACCTTAGAATGGTCTACCTCTAATCTAGTGCCCGTATCATCTATCAAAGAACCTAAAACAGATTCACATTTGTCAGAGAAATCATGAGTTTGGAACTGGAAATAGAAGTCATTCAGTTCATTAGCTTTCTGTAAACCATCAATTGTATCTATCTGTGATCTCCTTGAATCCATATTAATAACAGCCTTTATTGTACTACATAATTTTTTTGAATTTGAAGTTAAAAACTGATGTTCAATAATATCCTTCTGTCATCCCCTAGCTTCCTTTAATTGATAGTTAAGCTCTCTTTGTATGATCTGCAGCCCCGCATAATCTTTGTTCTTAAACACAACCTTTTTCCTGGTAATACAATTCTTAAGTTCTTTCGTTATATATGGTTTGTTGTTAGGATATATTGTAACATTCTTTTAAGTGAGTACACTGTCCACACAAAAATTTATATAGTCTGTTATTGTCTCTATCATTGTATCTGTAACAGATCGGCCAGGCTCCGCCACCACCCAATCACAACGATCCCTCTCACCTGAGTTCTGAGCACCCGCACCTGTCACCAATCAAGCACCTCATTTCCAGCCTGCATAAAAGCACACACCTCAGACCCCCTCAATCTCAGTTCGTATACAGTAGAGGATCAATGATTTGCTACTACTTCCATTTGAATACTTTCTGCATTACTTACCTCCTGTGTTCCTACTAGTGTCTCCTCGTCTCCAAGTGTCTCATGTTTCTCCTAGTTCCCGAATCACTGAGGTGTGTGCTCCTCCTGTGTACATTCCAGCCCCTATCAAGCCAAAGACTCGGATTACTCCACTCTCCATATCCTCTGCACTCTCACGGACCTTTCCCTCACCCTCACTTCCTCCGGACTCAACACCAGTACTCACTGTGACCAAAATAAACTGTTTTGTATAAAACTAACCTGTTGTGTCAAACCTCTTCCATAACAGAACACCGGACCAACACCGACGGCACAGATGAGTAAACCCGACCCCTTCCAGGAGCTCGTAGACTCACTACGACGAGTGCTACGCAATCCACCGGCATCGCCGCCATCACCACCCATCACCTCATCCATCCCAACCAGCACTTCGCCTACCATCATCGCTAGTCCCATGGCTCGACCGGTGCCCTACTCTTGTTCGGCGGAGGAGTGCAACGGATTCCTCCTCCAGTGCAATCTCACATTTAAGATGCAACCGCACTCATATCCCACCGACACCTCTAAAATCGCTTTTATTATCTCCTTGCTAACAGGACCTGCACTGCAATGGGTGGAAACTATCTGGGCTCAGGCCAGCACTGTCGTTCAAGATCTGCAGAACTTCCTGGTGCATTTTCGCGAGGTGTTTGGACGGACAGACGGAGATGCTGCTGTGGGAGAGCACCTCTGTCACCTACAACAGGGGACCATGCCAATTGCTGAATACTCACTGAAGTTTAGAACTCTCGCTGCGGCGAGTGGATGGAATGAGAGAGCGCTACTGACCACCTACAGACAGGGGCTGGAACCCCAGCTTCGGTTACAGCTCGCTGCCTATGATGACTCGTTGGGATTGGAAAAGTTCATCCAACTGTCCATCCGATGCTCGAGCCGCATGCAGTCCTGTCTAGCAGCCATACCAGTCCACGCCACAACCTCCTGCCTCCGCCGACCAGAGCCCAGTTATCCTCCAGAACCAGCGCCAGAACCCATGATCGTGGAAAAGCAACGATTATCGGCCGCTGAGCGGCAGAGAAGGCTGACCCGGAGTCTCTGTTTGTACTGTGGAGCTCCAGGGCATATGATCTTGGCATGCCCCCTGCGTCCCCCACGTCCCGTGGTGAGTGTGATTCAACCTGATATTATTAAGATGGAGCCCCTCACTACCTGTGTAATGCTTACTGCCTCTGATGTCTCTATTTCAGTATCAGCCCTTATCGACTCCGGGTCAGCAGGAAACTTCATCTCCAGAAACCTCTGCCGCCAGCACAAGTTACAAGCTACCGCCACTGAAACAGTTTACCAAGTCCAGTCAATAACTGGAACGCCACTATGCCGTAGACATGTTCGCTATCGTGTGGGACCCATCACTCTTCGTCTGGGCCTCCTTCACTCGGAGGACATTCATCTTCTGGTTCTGGAAGGGTCTACTGCGGACATCATCTTAGGGCGCCCGTGGTTGGTAAAGCACAATCCCATTCTATCCTGGAAGACGGGAGAAGTCCTGAAGTGGGGCAAGGATTGCTTCCCAGACTGCTTCCCCGGGACTCCATCTCCCTCTAAGAAACTCCCAGAGGCCCTTTCCGTGAATTCCACCTCCATTGAGAGTCCCATTGAGAAGCAATCCTTAGAAATTCCAGCCTGCTATGCCCCCTTCAGAGACGTGTTTTGTCCCAAACAAGCCTCCCGCTTACCACCACATCGGCCATGGGACTGCGCCATCGATCTCATTCCGGGTGAGCCAGTGCCTCGTGGAAAGATCTATTCCCTATCGCTTCATGAGCAGAAGGCCATGGAGGAATACATCAAAGAGGCACTGGGTCAAGGTTACATCCGTCCATCTAACTCCCCTGCTGCATCAAGCTTCTTCTTCGTGGCCAAGAAGGACGGAGGCTTGAGGCTCTGTATCGATTACTGAGCATTGAATAATATCACAGTCAAGTTCCGATATCCTCTTCCCCTTGTCCCAAGTGCCCTTGAGCATCTCCGTGGGGCCACCATCTTCACTAAGTTGGACCTCCGCAGTGCTTATAACCTCATCCGAATACGTGAGGGGGATGAATGGAAGACTGCCTTTGTGACCCCTACTGGCCACTACGAGTATCTGGTCATGCACTATGGACTTGCCAACACCTCTCGTATTCCAGGATTTCATGCACGAGGTGCTCCGGGAGTTTCTCCATCAGTTCGTCATTGTATACATAGATGACATCCTCATCTACTCCCGGAGCCAGGCCGAACATCGCCAGCACGTTGCGGAGGTCCTCCAACACCTGAGAGAACACCACCTATTCCTCAAGGCTGAAAAGTGCTCCTTCCACCAACCCACAGTGCAATTCCTGGGGTATAACCTTGACCATACCGGTATCCAGATGGACGAGGGGAAGGTGGAAGCTATAACCTCCTGGCCAGAACCCACCACGATTAAAGAGCTCCAACGATTCCTGGGATTTGCCAATTTTTACAGTTGCTTCATTCTTGGCTACAGCAGGATCACCAGCCCCCTCACCAACTTACTCCGAGGGAAACCCAAGTCTCTGTCCTGGACTCCCGCGGCCTTAGAAGCTTTCTCCTCTCTCAAGAGAGCCTTCACTAGCGCCCCACTCCTGGTCCATCCAGATCCCGACCTCCCATTCATTGTGGAAGTGGACGCCTCCACTACAGGAGTGGGGGCAGTGCTGTCCCAACAGCAGGGGAACCCAGCCAGACTCCACCCATGTGCCTTCTACTCACGGCAGCTCAGCCCGGCGGAAATTAACTATGACATCGCCAAGAGAGAACTCCTTGCCATCATGGCATGGCTGGAGGGGGCAGCCCATCCATTTACCATACTGACCGACCACAAGAACCTCCAATACCTGCGTGAGGCAAAACGGTTAAATCCCCGCCAGGCCCGATGGGCATTATTCTTTACGAGGTTCAATTTTACCATTACTTACCACCCTGGTCCCAGAAACGTCAAGGCAGACACCTTGTCGCGTATTCACAGTAACATAGAAGGCCCCGAAGAACCGGAAAGCATCATCCCACCTAAGATAATAGTCAGTCCAGTCGAATGGAATTCCCCTCCAGTGGCCTCCAACACAGCTCCTAACAATCCGCTGGGCTGTCCTCCAGGATGTCACTATGTACCACGGACACAGCGCGCCACACTCATTCACTCTGCTCACTCCTCCCGAGGCACTGGCCATCCAGGGGCCAACAACACCCTCTCGCTGCTACGAGATCGCTTCTGGTGGCCCAATATGGCAAGGGACGTGAGAAGGTTTGTGCAAGGATGTCCGGATTGTGCCATGTCCAAAAGCCCGCGCCATTTACCATCTGGCAAACTCCTTCCCCTTCCAGTGCCGAATCGCCCCTGGTCACACCTAGGAGTAGACTTTGTCACGGACCTGCCCCCCTCTGAAGGTAACGCATGCATCCTGGTGATTGTTGACCGCTTCTCGACGTCATGTCGCCTTCTGCCCCTCAGAGATCTCCCCACTGCACTGGAAACTGCTGAGCTTCTCTTCAACAATGTCTTCCGATATTATGGCATTCCCGAAGACATCGTCTCAGACCGGGGGCCTCAGTTTATCTCCAAAGTATGGAATGCCTTTAACCTCCTAGGTGTGACCGTAAGCCTCTCGTCCGGATACCATCCCCAATCGAATGGTCAGACGGAGAGGAAGATTCAGGAGGTGGGGCGATTCTTACGAACCTTCTGCCATGGCCACCAGGATTCCTGGAACCAATTCCTGGGCTGGGCCGAGTACGCCCAGAATTCCCTGCGACAGCCTTCTACTGGTCTCACTCCCTTCCAGTGCGTACTCAGGTTCCAGCCGCCACTGTTCCCCTGGTCCGGGGAGCCTTCTGATGTTCCGGCGGTGGACTACTGGTTTCGGGAAAGCGAGAGGGTCTGGGACACTGCTCATCACCATCTCCAACGGGCAGTGCGCAGGCAGAAGACGACAGCGGACCTTCGAAGAGCTGAAACACCTGCCTATGAACCAGGGCAGAAGGTATGGCTGTCGACTCGGGACATCAGACTGCGCCTGCCCTGTAAAAAGCTCAGTCCCAGATTTGTTGGCCCTTTCACCATCCTGGAACAAGTCAACCCAGTCACCTACAAACTCCAACTCCCCTCACAGTACAAAATTCATCCCACGTTCCACGTATCACTACTCAAACCTCACCATGACCCCGTTTCTCTCCCCACAGAGCCTGGCCAGACGGAGGAACCCCCTCTTCCCTTGATCCTGGATGAAGGCTCGGTCTACAAGGTGAAGGAAATTCTGCAGTCCCGGTGCCGTGGTGGTCAGCTGGAATACATCGTGGACTGGGAAGGATACGGACCCGAGGAACGCTCATGGGTACCTAGGACCAATGTACTGGATCCCGCCTTAATGTCAGAGTTCCATGCTGCCCATCCTGATCAGCCGGCACCTCGGGGCAGAGGTAGACCACCACGACGTCGGGGTTTTCGGCCCTCAGGAGCGGGCCGTGGAGGGGGGGGGAGGGTACTGTAACAGATCGGCCAGGCTCCACCACCACCCAATTACAATGATCCCTCTCACCTGAGTTCTAAGCACTGCCGCCAATCAAGCACCTCATTGCCAGCCTGCATAAAAGCACACACCTGACACCCTCACTGTTCGGTCTCGTATACACGTAGAGGACTCAATGACTTTGCTACTGATTACTTTTGAATACTTCTTGCATTACTTACCTCCTGTGTTCCTCCTAGTGTCTCCTCGTCTCCAAGCGTCTCCTGTATCTCCTAGTTCCCGGATCGCTGAGGTGTGTGCTTCCCCCGGATACCTTCCAGCCTCACTCAAGCAAAAGACTCGGATTACTCCACTCTCCATATTCTCTGCACTCTCTCACGGACCTTTCCCTCTGGACTCAACACCAGTACTCACTGTGACCAAATAAACAGGTTTGTATAAAACTAACCTGTTGTGTCAAACCTCTTCCGTAACAGTATCAATGTCCACATCATTAAAAACATCCCAATCTGTGCAAAGGAAACATCCTTTAAGTCTTTCTATGGCATCATCCGACCATATCATTACTTCCTTCACATATGGTTTACTATGTTTAAGCATAGTCGTATATGTAGGGATTAGATGGATGGTATAATGGTCAGAATTGGCTAGCGGTGGTTTCGATCTTGCCTCATAAGCTTTTTTTACATTTCCATAGCACTTATCTAGGATTCTGTCTTTACGTGTTCCACATTTTATGTATTGTTCAAACCCAGGCAAGGACAGTTCCAGCTTGCAATGATTAAAATCACCTAAAATAAATACAGGAGCGTCTGGTGAGCCTTGTAGTTGTTGATGAACACAATCCGCAATATACTCTGCTGCTCTCGCCGCATTTCCACTAGGAGGTACATAGGCCGCACAAACAACAATGCTTCCGAATTCCCTCGGTAGATAAAAGGGTCTCATTTTCAAGCATAAGACTTCAACATCGGGGCAGCAGTTTTAGTCCTTGATTGTGTACTGTTTACACCAGTTGTTACTCACATACACAGCTATACCACCGCCTCTGTATTTCCCCGATTGCACACTTCTATCCGCCCGCACAAGCGTAAATCCTTCCAACTCCATGGCCGCGTCGCATCCTCACGCAGGCAGGTAGGTTCAGCGGAGATAGTCCCATATGGCGAAGCGCGAGCAAAGTGTCTCGAGTATAGCTAATAGGTGTCCATGTTTCCACACCTGCATATACCGTGCACTGCGCCAAGTATCCCCATATGACTGTTACTAGACAGCCAAGTTGGACGATCATCGCCATATGAGCATCGGATTTGTCACAATAAGATAAAATAACAATAAAATAAATAAAAACAGAAAAAGTACGAACAGACTTATGTAGTGGAGCACGAGCCCGGGTCGCAAGCAGAGCAGCGCCACCGGAGTGTTGTTCCTATAAAGTTGATTAGCCACACAATGAAGTCATTCAGGGTAGTGGAAGCTAGATTGAGAGGAGAGGTGATGATCTGTGAGCAGCAGTATGGGTTCATGCCAGGAAAGAGCACCACGGATGCAATGTTTGCTTTGAGAGTGTTGTTGGAGAAGTATAGAGAAGGCCAGAAAGAGTTGCATTGCGTGTTTGTGGATTTTGAGAAAACTTATGACAGGGTGCCAAGAGAAGAGCTGTAGTTCTGTATGAGGAAGTCGGGTGTGGCAGAGAAGTATATGAGAGTGGTGCAGGATATGTATGAGGACAGTGTGACAGAGGTGAGGTGTGCAGTAGGAATGACAGACTGGTTCAAGGTGAACGAGGGATTGCATCAAGGATCTGCTCTTAGCCCTTTCTTGTTTGCAATGGTGATGGACAGGTTGACGGATGGGATCAGGGAGGAAGCCCCATGGACTATAATGTTCGCAGATGATATTGTGATTTGTAGTGAGAGTAGGGAACAGGTGGAGGTGAGTTTGGTGAGGTGGAGGTATGCACTGGAGAGAAGTGGAATGAAAGTCAATAGGAGCAAGACAGAGTACCTGTGCATAAATGGGAGAGAGGGAAGCAGAACGGTGCAGTTACAAGTAGCAGACGTGGTGAAGGTGGATGAGTTTAAATACTTGGGGTCAGTTGTCCAAAGTAATGGAGAGTGTGGTAGAGAAGTAAAGAAGAGAGTGCAGGCAGGGTGGATTGGGGGGAGAAGAGTGTCAGGAGTGATTTGTGATAGAAGGGTACCTGCAAAAGGGAAAGGTAAAATTTACAAGACGGTAATAAGACCAGCTATGTTGTATGGCTTGGAGGCGGTGGCACTGACAAAAAGACAGGAGAAGGAGCTGGAGGTAGCAGAGTTAAAGATGCTGCGAGTTTATCTGAGGAAAAAAAAAAAACAAAAAAATTAAAAAAAAAAAAAAAACTGACGAGCCCGATGGACAGGATCAGAAATGAGCATATTAGAGGGACAGTGCAGGTAGGACAGTTTGTAGACAAAGTGAGAGAGCATTTGGGCATGTGCAGAGAAGGGATGAACGCCGCCGCCTCCACCCCCCCCCTGTTGGCCAGAAGCACCGGTTGGGATGGAGCACAGCAGTAGGAGAGCGGAGACAAAGAGGACGGGTCAGGTGTGGTGATGCAGAAGGAATGGGGGTGGGTTGGAGTGACAGAGGAAGATGCAGAGGACAGAGCAAAATGGAGATGGATGAACCGCTGTGGTGACCCCTAATCGAGAGAAGCCGAAAGAGACCACGCACAGTACATGTAAATATTTTCTAAATATATGCTGTATGTGTGTCTTTATATATACATAATAAATATACACAGTACACACACATATATTATGTAAACAAAAACTTTTTTGCTCATAAAGGTAAGAGTAATACATCACTCGGAACTGTAAAGGGTCTACTTTTATTTGTGTGCACTCACAATATCATCAAAACGTTGTGCTTTTATAAAATAAAGGATACGTACAGGATGCGCTTTCTGCAATTTCTACAGCCCTTTGGATTAATGAGTGAGCCCACCGAGTCAGAAGGCCTGACAGAATGTGGCCCTTTATCAAGTGAACCAACTCCTGCTTTGAGGAGTTTACCTGATGCTCAAAAAGGGGGGCTTGGTGTGGGTACTGCAGGGTCAGATATGGAGCCTAGATGTTACACAAGAGAGACAAAGGGTAGACTGCCTAGAGGTTTAAAAATGATTATATCATGACTTAGGAAAATTCTATGTTAATTGATTTATGGTTTTGTTTGATTACATTATTTGTTATTTTCTGTTTTGCATTGTAAGTATGACAGGGTTTAACAGGGGGGAATGTAACCAAAGAAAAGCGGCAGGTCCCAACATTTTGGTGTGTGCAGAGGAAAAAAGGACAGAAGAAGCGATTACGGATTTGAGTTGTGCATGACTGAACAGCTGTCAACCATAACGCTTATACTAACGAGCAACGGAATGTTGCTGTCGAGCATCCAGAGCCACAGGATATTTAACCCCTATCAAGATGGGCATAAGTACCCATTACACGTGCGTTTTTTGCTGTCATGTGCAAGGATATGTTTGCAGATTCTGCACTGAACATGACCAATTGACTCACGGTTTGCCGTGGTAATCAAATCAAAACTTTTCCAAAATGCATTTTTTCCCGAAGCATTGGGAACTTTTAGTAACGCCCCATGCTCCAACTTCTCCCTGATACTCTGCATGGTCAACTGTCACCTGTATGCTAATGCATGCGTATATGCGTTATGTATTGCATAGGCGATGTATAATATTTATAATACAGTCAATATAACAATATTTCATACAGTAGCCTATGTGTGCTCTGTACGTTTATGGGCGCAATAAAAGGAGAGAAGCTAAATGAGCCTGAGTCCGACCCGAGCCCAATCTGTAAAAAAAAAAAAATGGCCCGAGCCCGGCCCGAATGGACTCAGCGGGACCCGACGGGCTTGCAGACCTCCTCACATGACCGCTGCACCTCACGCAGAACCAGAGAAAAATGGTGGCGCTTTCAAAGAAAGCTGTTACTGATTTAAAAAAGGGGAAAATAGATACATATATTATATATATATTATATATATAATATATATATATATAATATAATATAATATAATGAAGTTTATACTGTTATTAGAATGGCCGTAGAAAACGCTGGGGATGTGTCCCCTTGACTTTTAATAAAAACTAAACTCTTCCCCTGCAACTTTTTTGGGCAAGTTCGTTCACATAAGGCTTTTTAAGGGCCAGTGTGAATAAATCGAGATTTATAGATAGCAAAATGACTCCGGAGCGGATCCGCAAAATGGGTCCGTATCGGAGTCCACTTGCACAGCGCAACGGATCCGGAACAGATAAGGATTACGGATCCGGACTGGATGGACGATCCAGACCCTACCCGTATCCGCTAATAAAGCAGTTCATCCGGCCCAGATCTGATCCGGACCCTTTGATGAAGCAACTCATCCGAACCGAATCTGATCTGGACCCGTTAATTATGTGGGTCTATACCTTATTTAAAATGGGTAATCTGGCCAAAACTAGCTATGGAAATACCTAAAATAGAGCTGACAAACATTATATAGACTAGATTGCGCTATAAAAGCTTAAATATTCCATATGTCTCCCTTTATTAATATTGATAAACCATAAAATCATTAAAAACTTGAAAAAATCTAAACTTTCCTTGGCCAATAACAATGAAACACTGTATACAAAGTAGGTAATTACATGAAGAAAAATAAAAAATAAAATGCAACCACAAATTGTACAAAATGTTTTAGCACATCTGATCTCTTCTGAAAGGTGATTCCAACTGCAGATGGCATAATAACTAAAAGCAGACGCCCCTTGTTTTGTGTGCACCCTTGGTATTTCTAACTGACTCGATCATAATGATCTGAGTGCTCTGTTAAGTTTATATTCAGTGAACATATCAGGTCCTAGGCCATTGAGTGATTTATAAACGAGTAAAAGTACTTTAAAATCAATCCTAAATATAACTGGAAGCCAGTGTAAGATCCTAAGGACTGGTGTGATATGCTCAGTTTTTCTGGTTCTTGTCAGAATCCTGGCAGCAGAGTTCTGTATGAGCTGCAGTTGTCTAATGGTCTTCTTGGGAAGGCCGTTGAGTAGACCATTACAATAGTCCACCTTGCTGGTGATAAAGGCATGAAGAAGTTTCTCTAAGTCTTGACTGAAAAAAACATCTAATTCTTGCAATGTTTTTTAGATGATAGTATGCTGATTTAGTTACTGCTTTGACATGAGTACTGAAACTAAGGTCTGTCTCCAGAATCACACCAAGATTCCTGACGTGATTTTTAGTTGTTAGACCCCTAGAGTAAAGGTATGCATTCACCTTGAGAACTTAATCTTTGTTTCCAAATGCAATGACTTCAGTTTTCTCCTTGTTTAACTGAAGGAAGTTCTGGCACATCCAACTGTTAATTTCATCAATGCATTGGCAATGGGGTCAATGTAGTCATTTGGAGATAAGGCTAGGTAAATCTGGATATCATCAGCATAGCTGTGATAGGCAATGTGGTTCCCCTTCAGGCAGTCACATTCTACGTTACGTCAGTCGTGATTGACGAATTGGGATCTCGCCTGAGAGCCCAATCACCTTCGAGTGTTAACTAAACAAGCCAATGACAGTTGGCGTGCGTGTTTCAGCTTTTCGCTTCGGAGCGAGCCTTCTCAGGACGAATCTCCGCAAGTGTTTGGAAGAAACAGCTGGCGTTAGTGTTACGGCGCGTCAGCGGGGGTTGCAATTCAGTGCTGCTCATCTTCGGCGTGCAGCAGCTGCCATTCTGCGGTCTCGCCGCGACCTCCCCTGGGCGCTTCAGCGCTCTCACTAAAAGAGTGTTTCCTTTTTTTCCTAAAAGAGCAAAATATCTAAAAGAGCTCCACGAGCGACAGGCATCTTTTTAAAAATGGCTTCCCACTCGTGCGTTTCTGGATGCGTTCGTTTCCTGCCTCCATCTGATGGTCATGATCGCTGTCTCTCGTGACGGGAAGAAAAGAAAGAAAAAAAAAGTACAGCGCACTGAAACAGTGCTCATGGATGAGTCATGTTCTAAGTGCGGGAACATGACCATCACGACGTTGCTGTCTAGATAGCTCCTCATTAAATGGGGGGGTATCCCCCTTGCCATGCCCAGCTCTAGCTCCTCCGGTTCTCGGATGGCTACTTCGGTTCATGGTCAGGGAGACCTGAGGGACACGGTGAGAGTTTCCCCGTCGAGTACGTCTCCGCGGGCCTCTCATTCCTCGAGCATGTCGCACCACCTGGTTTTCCCGGACGAGTGTGCAGGGTCCTCAGACAGGGCGGGGTCCAGCATCTTGTGCGGAGCAAAGGCGGATGACAGATGAGGATTCGGCTGCGCTACCTCTGACAGCTGTGTTTTCCCTTCTCCGGAATGTAAGCTGCTGGCAGTGGGAGCCAAAGTCTTCTTTTTCGTGGTATTATGAATACTTCTACATCTTCTCATTGGTTTGTGGCAAAGTAATGACGTCAACACCTCGATAATGACGTCGACGCCACGGTAAACAGGAAATGCATTTTAAACAATACATGGTAGTAATACATAATTATATAAAACAAAACTGTGAACCCATTAATTACTTATGGTAAAATATATAGTATTAAACAATACATTGTAAATTTGTTAATTTTTGGAAAACGTTTCATTATGTACATTTCCAAGCAAGAACCCAATTACTGCTTTTGACTCACTGTCGCAAGACAGAATTTTCATCAGAACTATCCATGAACACAGACAGTCATGAAAGTATGAATAAATCATAATATTCTTTTATATAAATTACTCAATTTAAATCTTTCGACAAAATCTGTAAATTTAATTGAATTTTATCTCTCTTCCCGTTCTCAGGTAGTAAAAATGTATTATTATAAATCCAATTCACTATGCCTTTCAGCTGGTGTTTCACAAGGGTCCATATTGGGGCCAATTCTCTTTAGCATGCATATTAATGATTTACCCATAGTGTGTCAACAATGTAATATCATAATGTATGCTGACGATACGGTCATTTTCATGCATGGTAAAAATGCAGAAGAGGTTGCAAATAAGTTGACATGTTCTGGCAAAAATCATATCCTGGCTCAATCAGTGATGTCTGAAATTAAACGTGTCAAAAGCAGCTTTTATGTTCTATTCTAAAGGACATCGTGTTAATATAAAACAGGATATTTTCATTTCGGGAGAGAGATTACAGGTTGTTTCGGAATATAAATACTTAGGGGTTCATTTGGACTCATGCCTTGGTTTTACAATGCATATAAAAAATGTATGTAAAAAGGTAAAATTTAATTTAGTTAATTTTCGGTTTATTAGAAACTCTTTATCAAATGAGGCTGCAAAGGTATATTTTCATTCTATGATTCTTTCTCATATTACTTATTGTCTGACAAGTTGGTCTAATACACATGCTATAGTTCTAAAACCATTGGAATTATTGTACAAACAAGCACTTACCTTTTTAGATAAAAAAATAGTTTTCACCATTTTCATATCTTAAATACCTATAACCTGCATAGCTGGGAAAACATCACTAAGTTTAAAAATGTTTGTTTAGTTTATAAGTGTCACGAATCCTGTCCATGGACTTCCGTTCGATCGCCACCAGAGGTCACCCTTCCGTTACATTGACTCTCAAATTACACAAACTGTTGCATGTCATCCCGCACTACATTTCCCATGATCATGCACTAATACAAGCTCACCTGAAAAACCAAGCACACACAGCTTGGGGGGGTGGGGGGGGTGGGGGGGTACAAATAATAACACACTATATAATCAGTCTCACACCACCATTCAATGCCGAGTATTGTTTAGCGTTTATCACTGTGTTAGCTGATAGCTACTTTACGGAGCCTGCTCTAGTTTTCATAGTCTAGTCTAGTCTAGTCATAGTCTTGCCTTGCCTTGCCTGTTTTCCTGGTTCCTGATTCATTGCCTGTGTATCTCGGATTACCCCTCTCGTCTTGCCCTGTTAAGATACTGTTTGCCCTGCCTGCGACCTTTGCTTGTACCTGGATTATCCTCTAGTCTCGGCCCTGTTGGATTCCGGTCACCGTCGACTGACCCTCACTTGTTACAGACTGCTCTTGCCTTGTCTTCTACATACCAGTTTGCCATTGTCTGACCCATCCCTGTTTCTGACCACGCCTTTGTAAATAAAGCCTTGCACTTGGATCCACACGTCTCACGTCTCGTTCACCCGTTAACAATAAGATTATGCATGGTTTAGCTCCTCCTCCTCCTCTGTTTTCAATAGATTTAAATTTAATAAAATCAACCAGTAACTAGAGGTGCATCTAAAGCTAACTGCATAATTCCACATAGAAAAACCTCGTTTGGTCAAGCTGTTTTTTCAAACAGAGCATCACATCAGTGGAATTCAATACCACAATCAATTAGAGAATGTACATCATTTAACTCATTTAAACATCATTTTAAGAAATGGCTTCTTCATAACCAACAATGTGAACATTAATGTTGTTTGTATATATTAATAAGCTGCTTTCTATTTTTATATTTTTTAATACATATTTCTTAATTTTTTTTTATTGCCAGTTTGTATAATTTGTTTAATTTTTGGTTGAATTTCATAGTTATTGTTTTTTCTATTTTGTTTCTTTTTTTTTCGCCTAATAACATCTGGCAAAGGGACTACCAATGAAAACTAGCCTTTGGGCTAATTTGGGTACATTTACATTCACGAATGTTGATTAATGTACACTGTCCCTTTTTTGTGAAATAAATAAATAAATAACGGCACCTGACAAAATCTGTGTCCTGATGCTGCTGGCTACGGGGGGTGGTTCCAAGGTGAGAGCATTCAGAGGGATGGGTAGGGGCATGGCGGAAGATGGAGAGAACCGCCGGAACCGCTTGCGGAGGTGTGCTCACGCTTGGGTCGGCTCCGGGAGCAGGAGCGGGAAGAAAAGGAGGGGAAAAGAGGGGGGATGGTGGGCGTCGGGGCCTGCGGCGTGCTCACGCTGTTGTGGCGGCTTGTGGAGGCGAAGGCCGGCACTTCACCGAGAGCAGCTGCGAGCTGAAGCTCCGTTACTCAGGGATGGGGTCGGGTGCTGACGGCTGCGGCATCCGGGGCGTGGCATCGGCTTGCCGAAGGCCTTCTGCTGCAGCCTGACAGCTAGAGGCCCGTCCTCGAGAGAGTGGTGGTTTGCTCGGGCCGTGAGTATGGGACACTGTGGACCTGGCTCGCTTTATCCTCGGCTTTGGACAGAGGAGTGGAGTTTGAAGGCGGCACCCCTTGCTGGAGAGAAGCATAGAAGGCATGGCGTTCCACCTTGTTCAACCGTCGTGGGAAGTTGACGCCGGCGTTGATGAGCACCTGGCGTAGGCCTGTCACGGTCCATTTCTCCACGGCGGGGATGGAGGGGAGGGCTGAAGCATAGCAAGATGCGGGGGATGGTGGCTGAAGCCTGGAAGGCGAAGGTTATGGCGTGCTCCGGCGACTGGAGGTATGAGCGGCGGCGACTCCGGAAGGCCGACGGCCCCTTGTTGCAGGCAGGCCAGTCTAGCACATTCACTCTGTCTTTACAAAACCACGCTGTTGTAGCACATGCAGAATGACAGCTGGCATTGTCTTGATCTAATAACCATGGACGTCCCATGAAAGACATCATCTTGATGGCAATATACATCTCTGTACCATTCCAATATATGCTTCCATGTCAATAGCACCTTCGCACATATGGCAGTCACCCATGCTGTTTGCTCTGCTGCACTCCCATACCATGACAGACGTTTGCTTCTGTTGCTAATGAAAGTCTTGATGCTTTCTCTGGTCTTTGGGACTGAGAACTCAATGTCCATTTTTCCCAGAAACAAGTTGAAATGTGGACTCATCTGAGTACAGCCTTTTTGACCATCTGAGGTGAGCTCTGGCCCAGAGAATCCGGCAGCATAGAATTGATGTATAGCTTTCTCCTAGAGTAACAGAGATTCAAGTTGCATTTCATGATGCAGCGGCAGACTGTGGTACATGACAGTGGTTTTCTGAAGTAATCCAGAGCCCATGTGGCTAAATTTAACACCTCAGCATGAAGTTTTCTTATGCTGTGCCATCTGAGGGCTCAAGGGTCAAGCACATTCACCTGAGGTTTCCTGCCTTTCCCTACATGTACTCTGATTTCTCTGGATTCCCTGAATCTTTTCACAATATTATGTATGGTACTTGGTAAAATACCTAAATTCTTTGCAATTTTGCATTGTGAAATGTGAAATTTGGCACAAAGTGATGAGCCATGGTCCAGCTTTGCTTGCAAAGACTGAGATGCTCCTTTTATACCCAAACATGATACCTTGACCTATTACCCATTCACCTGCTTACTGTGAACTGTTTCAAAACAGTTTAACGTGGATATTCTATAACCTTTTCACTTTTATTTAGCCTCTGTCCCAAGTTTTTGGAGTGTGTTGCAGCATTATTGCAGCCAGGAACCGACTGTCTTCAGAAAAGTTTCGATGACATTTTCCTTTTTATCTAATAAAGTAGCTTTCATGAGTGGAGCTGCTTTGATTACAGCTAGTCCTAAAACCACCTCCTGCTGGCAGAGAATGAGTTTGCATGTTCAATAATAAGCCCGTCTCCAGCAACATGTTTCTGTTGTTGCTCTTTATTTATTTTTGCACCCACGGCGCCCTTTTCATACTCTTTAACCTGGCTGGAGCACATTTGTTTCACTCCCTATTTTCCGCCTATCCCCCTCACACTGCATGTCAACTGCGAGCGTGTAGTACATTGACGAGACGACAGTCGACACGGTCGACCCCGCACATGGTGGGTCACACGCGGGTTGGTACTTTAGCACTATTTGTCCCACAATAGGAGAAGTCTCATTATACGGGGACAACCACCCCCCAGCGACCGTGCCAGTCATCATCGGCTCCGACGAAGGCCCGGGCGCCACACGCGCGCACGCGTCAACTGTGCATCCACTTTCCTCTGCAGCAGGGACCGCCGGTCTTTCTCTTCCGCCAACGCCCGCTATCTCTCAGTCACTCACAGTCACGAGCACGGGGGAGGGGTCGAAGTCTTGCGCGCTGCTCGGATTCTCAATCTCTATCCCTACCCGTGAACGCCACGTTTTGATTTTCAGGAATTTTTGATGATACAGTAGAAAGGATGTGACATAAAGCCGACTCAGCATTATTGATACTACAAGGAAAAGGACGAGGGGTGAGAGAGAAGGATAGAAAGAAACATGCTACACTAACCAAGTAAGACGCCCTATACAGGAGAGAGGAGGAGTCAATATGAATGTTGGTTCTTGAGTGGGAAAGAAAAGATAAGAAATATTATTTGAGCACTGCAATTGGTCATTGTACGGGAAATAGGTATAGCCATAGATTGTATGTAGGTATATATTTTCCTTGAAGCAAGGATGAGGCCATGTTAAAATGAAGTCACAAGAACGATTACAGTGGAGTACAAAAGATTTAATATTCAGATAAATGTGTTCTTACTGAAAAAATTATACTAGATGTCGAATCAAAGAAACCTGAAAAAAACTCTATCATTTGTTTTCACACAATAAACTAAATGTTTTATTTGTATGTAGCCAGAGAAAATCTGAATATTGATACTTCTGAAGATCGTGTACTCGGACTAACTGATGCAAAAGAAATATCCGCTGTGAAATCAAAGGAATAAAGTAATACAATTTAAATATTTACGCAAATAGAAACAAATTTATGTGTATAAAAATAGTAAAGAGAATTTTTGGAAATGAAAAAAAATGAGCCGGCTTCGTGAGCAGAAGAGAATATGGGACTGTTGTAAAAAAGAAATTAATAAAAGATTATGTTCCAAGGCATAACTGATTTTGACTAGGTAGTGTATGATTAGTAAATTAGTTTTTGTTGGGAAAAGGAAAAGAGAGAAAGCAAGACATAAAATTAATAAGGTGAGTCTGGAGATGGTTATTTTATCACACTGGATTTCAAATTTCTTGTTTGTATGAAGGCTAAATACAAATAAAAGGTGAACATTAATTTATTTGTGCTGTTTTTTTTTTTTCTAAAATATCGTATAGTTTTATAAGAGGAGGTTTCATAGACTTGGAAAATAAATATTTCAGAAGTTTTTAGGTACAGACATATGTTGTGGGTGTTCTTGGCATTTTTTTATGAGGCTTTTTTTTTAATAGTGTTCATATCGATATATTGGAATTATATCGTATCGACCAAAATTAAGAAATACTGTATATCCTGATATAAATTTTGGCCATATCGTCCAGCCCTAGTTCTGGCTAACTTCAGACATGACTTTGTGGGGGTTCTTCTGGGTCTCCTACCTTACAACCCCCTTTCATGGAGATGTTCCAAGTTGAAACTGTCATACCTTGTGTCTGAAGGTCAGTTTTAATCTGTGTTGAGGCTGACCAAAGTGCTTTTTCCACCGTTTAAACAATCCTTTGCTGCAAACATCCACCAAGTTTTCTCTTGCAGCCATGTCTAGTGAAGGTGGCCACAGTGCCACGAGTCTTAAACATCTTGATAATGTTGCTTACATGCATTTGTAGACTTGAGCTTGTCCACGCTTAGCAATAATTTTAGCTATAATCTCAGTAAAAAGTGTCTGACCTTCTTTGGTTCTTTATTAACTAAGAGTTTTCCCTCAGTAAACTTCTAATTTGCCCCTTGTTCATAGTAAGTAATGCAATTGCAGTAGTAGTTATTTTTAGGTATGGGGTAGGTTTAAGGGATCTAAAACATGGTCATGCATTAATATGTGCTTTATAAGTACTAATAAACAGCCAATATGCTAGTAATAGATGTCTATTTTGTGTTCATAAGATCATAGTTTTTTACATTGTTTTTCTGTTAGTGAATAGTGTTACCAAATGCTGTGTGAGGCTGTGTGTCCCTATTTACACAGATGCTAGTGAAAGGCAAACTATACATAATCATAATCTATTTTCACCACTCTGACCTAGAGCAGGATTAACATGTCAGTTCTGATCCTACCTAATTCATCCATACATATCTGTCAAATCATCCTTCATAAAGCCTTTAATCCAAGGTGACAGTGAGGATTGCCCCGGTTGTATACTTGTGTTGAATAACATATTTAGCCTGTTATCCATAATTATGGTGCTGTTAACTGTTGAAGAAATGTATTTACTTTTTTCAATTCAAAACTCTGCAGTAGCTATTGTCTTGGTGTTGATTAAACAGAATAGATTAAAAATAACTCAGCCTTTACCAAAGGTGGGAATATATACACCACATTAAAGCTCTCATCAGAAATCAGTATAGTTTATTTAATTTAAAATGCTATTTCGACACTTCGTTAACATTACATCTCAATCAAAACATAAACAGAGCGATTTAATTTGCAAAGTGCTTTTTATTGTTACGTTGCCTTGAATACATGCCTCTACAATCACAACAAAGCCAGTATAAGGAGTCCAACAGTAAGAGAGTTAAGATATTTTTCCTTTTGCTGCATTTTAGGAAGAAAAATAAAAAAAACAAAAAGAATCTTATGCACCGTTACGCTGGACTCGCTGGATGTACTGAAACTGGGACATGGTCTGTCCTCTCTCAAAACTGTCTTTTGGTTGAACCAATTGGGTTTTGTAAAAATACAAAAAGGAAAACTGACGAACATTTTTTTCTGCAAGTGGTAGCGGTCGCTCGTTTCCCTGGGCTGAACACTTTGTGGTCTCTGTGTCGTCGGTCGCCATTGAAGCCCAGTGCACGTAGCTGCTTATCGTGTGTCACGGATGAGTGTTTACGCTGGGGACACGGAGCTGGAAGACACGGACGAAGCCTCGGTCTTGGACGCAGTAGTGGAGGCGCCCTCTTCCTCCTCGAAGGGGTTCTTGCCGCAGCACAGGGTGGTGATCATGCAGTGACGGAACTGCTTA
This sequence comes from Sinocyclocheilus anophthalmus, assembly GCA_018155175.1. Classification (NCBI taxonomy): domain Eukaryota; kingdom Metazoa; phylum Chordata; class Actinopteri; order Cypriniformes; family Cyprinidae; genus Sinocyclocheilus; species Sinocyclocheilus anophthalmus. The sequence goes on from JADLZN010005105.1 coordinate 33,299, forward strand.
TTCATGCAGATGTAGATGCACGGGTTGTAGACAGCAGCGGTCTTGGCAAAGAAGGCTGGCAGTGTCATGAAGACAGGCCCAAATTCGCTTCCCTGGTGGGTGAATATATACCAAGCCACGCTGGCATAGGGGACCCAGCAAATCAAGAAGCCGATGACCATGATGATGACCATGCGGGTGACCTCGCGTTCGGCCCTCTGTGTGGTCTCGGACTCCTGCTGCTGGGCAGCGGCTTCTTTGACGGTGCAGACGAGACGGCCATAGCAGAAGAATATGACAACCATTGGAATCATGAAGTGGACGATGAACATGTAGATGACGAAGGACTCATTGTTAACGCCAGGTACGCGAGTGTAATAGTCGACTCCGCACGAGCACTGCATGCCCTCGGGGATATAACGGGACCAGCCGACCAGGGGAGGCACGGCACAGGAGCAGGCCATGACCCAGGTGAAGGCAACACCCATGATGGCGTGGTTCTCTCCGAAGCGGAAGTTGCTCACGGGCTTACAGACGACCATCCACCTCTCAAAGGCCAGCACCACCAGGGACCAAAGGCCCATTTCACCCCCCAGGGTTGCGAAGAAGCCTTCGAGGTTGCAGCCAATGCGTCCAAGAACGAAGTAGCCATGCATCGAGGTGTACATCGTCGTGGTGAAGCCACCGAACACCATGAAGAGGTCGGAAATGGCGAGGTTCAGCAGAATGTAGTTGAGAGGTGTACGCAGCTTCTTGTGCTCGATGGTGACATACAGAGTGAGGAAATTGACAGGGAAGCCGGTGAGGATGAGGAAGAACATGTACGCGGCCAGGCAGGCGTATGCCCATGGCGCCACCAAGTAGTACTGGGGATACTCGTACGGGCTCCTAACAATGCCGGTGGCATTGGACATAGGCACGTAGAATGCCGGTCCCTCTGTACCGTTCATGGCTGCAGTTGGATGTTGTGCTCAGCCCCTTTCTGCGGTAGTGTTTGGATGGCTCGGCAAGACTGTGGAGAAACGAGGCAGGACTGTGCTACGACTTGACGGGGCGAGCATGCACCCCGCTTTATAGAGGCTCGCTTGGGATTACCTGATGTTTCCAGGCTGTCAGCACGAGTCTATTTAGGCCACAGCTAATAAAATAATCCCAGCCATCATTGCACTGCATATCTGGCAACTTATCAAGTTATTAAGGTTGTACCTGCACAAGGCAGGTAAGCGGCGATAGAAAAAAAAAGAAAAAAAAAAACCCTGATCAACGACAAACTGGCTTTAACTGAAAATTTAGTGTTTACTGTTTTGCATTATTACACACTATTTTCCTACTTAATATTGTAAAGCTGTTTTGACACAATCTGTATTGTTAAAAGCGCTATATAAATAAAGGTAACTTGACTTCCATCGAGCAGCATCTAATGCAGAGGCCCCCAATAGGATTTGGACACATTTCAAAGTGCACAAGTGAGAAAACAAAATGTCAAACCAAGACAGCACACTCACGTTTTTAAGCAAAACATTTGACAAAAGAAGTTTGTTCAGTTTGAAGTGATTCAAAATTAAGACACTTTCATGTCGTCAAACCACAAACTATTTCAAGATAATGTGAGGACCTGTGCTGCATTAGTGCCAACAAAGAATGTTGTGATCTTGTAAGGTATATGCCTGCGGAACACCATAGAAAAGTAGGTCACATTTCACACACTCTACAATATCCCTAATAAGTGCTCTGGCATGTATCGGCCTTGATGCATTCAAAGTATACATGTTTTCTGGGAAATGCACTCATGACCTTGCGGATGTTAATGCCATTCTCAAACATCTGAAGGAACCAGAATACTCCACGTTAACTACTGTTCTTAGAAATCATCACATTTAATCAAGCACTTTAATTCAAGAATAAGAAATTCATTCATCAGTCATTTTTCATTCATGATAATAAAACCAGTGTACTAAACACAAGAATATTTGTCATAAACTTATTTCCACTCTTGCATATTCTAGATCGTGTAGTGTCAGGTGGACTAAGGCTACCCTTGTCCCTGTGAAATGCCTGGGTAGACATGCTCAAGGCTCAGCATATTTCACACAGGTGGGTTTTATGAAGAGGATTTACAGATTACAGGAGAGTTACCCTACAACGAGGAGCCTTAAGCACATTAGCTGCTTGCTAGTCTTTCTACAATCCACACTGCATGGGCTGCAGGGGAAATGTTGGCAGTAACTGGTTAGTATAGTCTCAATTAACATTCAGTTCAACAATTGGTAAATATTTGAACATAAAATATTCACACAATCTGAAGTCGGCTACAATATATGGTATGAACAAACTTTTTGTCAGTAATTTTAAGTGGTAGCTCCCCGGTGCAAAAAATAAAAAATAAAAATATGTTAAGTATACTTGCAGCCAGACTAATTGTCAGTGTACTTCAAGGGTGTTAATGATTAGTTAACTTGAAGTGTGCAATTTTGGAACAACTATATTTGTACTAAGTATGTTTTAGTTGTAATTAAATTATAGTTAAGTGTATTTAGTGTACTTTTATCTGCTAAACTAAAACAACTTCAAGTATACTTAGTACACTTTAAGTATATGCTTAATTACATGCTTGATTAGTGATATTAAAGTGTACTTTACCAGTACATTACAAACTATTTATGAGTGTCTTTGGAACACACAAGCAATATACTATAAATGTATTATTTTATATTAAAAATATGCTAATTTTTCCCCAATGCTGAATCCACTTTTCAAGGTCATTACAATAAAAACATAACATCAATGACAGACATAGACACATTATTAAAGGGGTCATATGAAATGCCGATTTTTGTTTCAATTTTTCCTTTCTCTTTGGAGTGTTACAAGCTCTTGGTGCATAAAGAAGATCTGTAAAGTTGCAAAGACTAAAGTCTCAAATCCAAAGAGATATTCTTTATAAAAGAGTCAATCTCTCCTACCTAAAACGGCTCGTTCTAACAAACCCCCACATATCTACCTCACTATGTAAAAATATTAGCATAATTCTGCCCAAATGTTCATGCAAAGAAAGAAGCCGTAACTTTGATTCTCGCTGTAGTATTTTTGTCGCCGGCCACCGCCATGTTGTGAAGACGCTGTGTTTTTTTGTGAAAGCGAAACTACTTTGTTTTGCTTTCCAAAAGAGGACACGACTAGAATCAGTGGTTAAGTTGTATTTATTCCAGACCAGTTCAACCAAAATATTCAGATGTGTGCAACGCATGTTATGGAGGGCGAGGACTGTTTCCTGGGAGAGTAGCCTACAATGCCGGTGTCTGTTTCTATAAAGTTGGGCAGTTCCAACTTTGCAAGGACATTCTGTCACTTCATGGCTCACAGCCTCCAAGTACATTTTATATTTAAAGAATTTGCCACTGAACGATTCAAAACGCGAGTTTTTTTGGGCAGTGTAATAGTAATGCTGCTTGTGTGTTTGTTTTGCGTTTCCAAACCGATCCCAAAAGTCAGACATGTTGGTTTTAGGTTTATGCGGCGTGATACGCAATGTGTAAAAAGACCGTATAAATCATTATAATCAGTAATTATGTCCCCACTGGATGCTACAAACGCCTCATTTATAATGGGTTTTAATGTTTTTTTTTCTCGTCGCTCCGGCCGGACACGGCAACAACAGTATGTGAGGGGCGTAACATTTCCCGTCACACCTTTGAGGTATTCGGCCAATCACAACGCATTGTATACTTGGCCAATCACAGCACACCTCGCTTTTCAGAAACGAGGAGCTTTGGTAAAAATTGACACGCATTTTTTCAGAAAGGCGGGGCAATAGAGGAGAAAACATAATGTACAGTAAATGAATATAATCTGTAAAAAGAAATCAAAAAAAGATGTTTTTTTGGTAACCTTAAACCAAATAAACACATTGCATTACACCAAACACACAAAGTAATCTTCTTTTTAGCAACATCATATGACCCCTTTAAAAATTCAAACTGTGTTTATTTAAACCTCAAATTGTTTTAGCATTGCAAAACATAAAATGCACCAACTGAAAGAAAAAAAACAAAAAAGACAAAAAAATTGTAACAGCAGCAACACACAAACTTCACTTTTTTGCTGAATTTGATTTTGATTTTTGGAGACTATTTCAAACATGTAAATAAATACAATAAAACAAAACAAAAACAATACAACACAATACAAAACAATTTAAAATTCTACATGTCCAAAAAATATTGCAATTCTATAAATAATTGCTCTTTGTTACATTTGCGCCTGATGGCCGATCACACATCAGATGTACTTGTGTGTGGAAACTCCACAAGAAAAGCATTTGTTAAATTAAAAGAGGTAAAGGTCAGAGGGCATGTTCATACAACTTTTTCTTTTTACTACATCAGACTGTAAATATCCTGTATTAAATCCGTACTTCTTAATAGAATGAACATCATGATTTGTGGTGAGGAATTGTATCAGTATGTCACGTCAATATTGCTTCCAGTGTATTAGTCTCTCTACAGTATACAACAGAAGTGAGTACACCCAGGTAGCATCACTATAAATCACGATACAACACTATTCAAGATCAAAAGTATAGTATTTATTTGACAGATCAGGCTAAATTGTAATGTAGACACATGCATTTTCTGTAAAGCTGCTTTAAGAAGTTAGTGTACTCTAAATAAAGGCATAAAGTGCAAAAACAGCAGCAGTGCACTGACCCTAGACTTGGTTGACATCACCTCTCCGTCTTCAAAGACAATCAAAACATCCAGTGGCTTCCCTCGTGACATTTCCTCTTCCTCCTCAACAGCAATGATTCTCACCTGGTCAGGCTCCTTTTTCTAAATGCATTAAAAAAGTGTTTTAGTATATGCCCACAACAAATCATAAAATACCCTTGTGGAAGACATATTAAAATTTTTCATAAAGAACTAAAGGTGTGAAGGATCATAGTAGTGTTTTAGTCCAGTAGGGCATGGGTTCCCAATTTAAAACCCGGTAGTACTTTTTAAAAATGTGTCATTTTTTTCACAACATGTCCCTTCCAGATCTGGTCCGTCACTGGATTTTAATTGGGAAAAAACTTTCAGGGGTGTAATCGAAAGAATGTTTTTTCTTGATCCTTGAATTGGAATTGAAGTTTATTAAGAAAACAACCAAATACCTATAATTAATAAATATAAATAAGAAAGCCCACACCTTTAGACAACCCCAAATCAACTTTAAGATACGTGCAAGTGGGAAATAATAACACAAAATACTTTTGTTATCCATATTAGAATGCCTACTAATCATAGAACTTTCAAGACCCCAACTCCGTATTCTCTGAAAGCATAATGCTCTGACTCCAGGTAACTGCAATTTATATGTTATTCATTCGTCATTCAGTCTGAAATCAAAAATGTGGGCCCAATTAATTTCTTAAAAAGATGTAATTATTCATTTGGTTATCATTGTGTAATGTAAAAGAATACAGATGTACAAGAAAGAATTGTCTCTGATTTGATTATTTCTATACAGTGTATGACATTTATGCCTTAAACAATGTACTGTAAATGTAAATGTTTATGTTAAGTATTCTAAAGTTTCTTAAATATTTTTAAATTCACACGTTTACCTGCCCCAGCAGAGCTTTAGATCTAGCAACGCCCCTGATAAAACCCATCAATTAAATCAATGTGAATTCCCTTCCTTTAACTCACTTTTAGTCCCGTAAGTATTTGCGCCTTATTTGTTGCCTTTGAACAAGGCCTTCCCCAGCCTCCCGCTGCCTTTTGCTCTGAAAAAACATGCATTTCCAAACATATGTCATAAGGAGTTTTCAAAAATAAAAAAATGTGAGGAGCAATATCGTCTGAAATGTAAAATAACGTTAGCAAAACAGCCATCATAAATGTTCCTCGAGCCGATATGTTTACTGGGGCTTCGGCTGTATTAGTAAACCTAATTAGCATCACATTGATCTCTAATACCTGACAAGCGGATCTAAATATGATTACCAATAGTAAAAGTTTTACTGTAATAAGGTGATTGGGGTGGTTGGTCCTACCTGTTTGCTTTTAGTTTTTTCCTGTGGCGTGAAGAGTCACAGTTTAGATTTGTCAGCCGTCTTTCTGGTTTAAAAGACAAAAATCACCTTGTTTGTCTGTGTCCAACTGAGAAAAGCACAAAAAATATTTTTTATTTCCCCACTGTCTTAATTCCCACTTAATCTTTGTTTTGCGTAAACTAAAAACTGATTCCCGGGGGACTACTTCTGCAGCTTTATACAGATATCAATGCCAATTGTTGTTTTTCAGCTTTATTTCTCCATAACATTTATAATGATATGTTATAATAATGCAGTGATATAATATTAATGCAGAGTGAGTGAACTTAAATTTTTGGCCATGCAAAATAGACAGTGTTTACTTGACTGTACACTTTATAATGCATTCACTTTATTTATTCGTTTTATTACTTTCTGAAAGCAATGTATGTCCAAGTAATGAAGTGAATTCCAAACATGAAGAAGTAAACTTAAAAATTACTCAAAAATGTAACTTAAAATACACTACAACTTCAGGATACTTAATAATGTACTTTGAAAGTATACTTTCAATGCATCGTTACAATGATAATTTTCAGTACACAGTTAAAATATTCATACATTATATTTAAAGGGGTCATAAGATGCTTTTTTAAAGATCATTATTTTGTGTATTTGTTGTAACAGAATATGTTGACATGCTTTAATGTTCAAAAAACAATTTTTTTTTAAATACTGTACATTATTGTAGATCCTCTATGCCCCGCCTCTCTCAAACGCTTAGTTTTCTACAAAGTCCCTCCTGCCGACAAGCGCAGTCTGCTCTGATTGGCCAGCTGACCCAGTGCATTGTGATTGGCCGAACACAACAAGCACGCGTCGGAAATGTAACGCCCCTTTACCATAATCCGAGTTTCATCTTTCAAAATCATTGTAAAGAATAGCCCCCCCCCCCCCCGAAAGGGAACAGAGTCCCGTGACACGACACAGTGAGGAGCGTTATGTGTTTGCAGTACACAAGCCACGGTTAAGACAACTGACTCCACTGTGATGTGACCCACTCCTCTCCTCGTCTCATCGCTCCCTCTCTCAGGTCCTCCCCCCCCGCCGCTCCTTCTCTCTCTCCGTCTCACCTCTCCGCTCTCTCTCTGATGCATGCTGGGAGTCGGGTAAGAGTGGTGGTTGTGAGATCTGTTGTGTGGTGAGAGTTTCTAAATCTACTTTCCTTTTTTTCCCTTTCTCTTTCTCAATATTGTATTGTTTGGAAAGCGTACATTTGAAAGAGTATTGTTTTTGGGTTGTGTGGTAGGATGGCGTCTTTCGCCGAGACGCCATCATTATCGCTTCGTAATGGTTTCAGGTGTACTCCTGAAGGCAATGCCACAGTGGAAGATGTGCTTGTTGTGGTTGGGGATCAGATTGGTCCTGAAAATATTTTATCTGCGTCGCGTATGATTAAAGCTGTTGTGTTTTTTTTGAAAGAACAGAATTTAGTCAATTGTTTACTAGTGAGTGGTCTCGTTATTAATGAGGCTTTGGTACAACTTTCTCTGCTTTACGCACCGTCCACAAAAGTTACAATTTCAAATGTCCCACCATTCGTATCTGATGAAGTTTTACAGCGCGAATTGGCACGATTTGGCAAGGTTGTTAGTCCTTTTAAAACTATCTCGCTTGGCTGTAAACATCCCTCGTTGAGACACGTTGTGTCTTTTAGGAGGCATGTTTTTATGATGTTGGAGTCTAATGATAATACATTGGACATAAACTTTCGTGTGAAACATGAGGGAGGCTTGTATATGGTGTATGCGACCACCGGCAGTATACGATGTTTTGAGTGCGGAGACATCGGACACAAGCGTCGTGTGTGTCCGCACAAGAGAACAGGTGCAGAGAGCGCGGCAGGGTCAAGGGTTGATGCTTCAGACCACACCGAAGATCTGGCTGAGGCAGTTCAAGATGACGCTGTTCCAATTGTTGAGGTGAGTGCTGTTAAAGCTGATGCTGTGTTATCTGCTGAGGATATCGAGTTTGTTCCCTCAGTCTCTAATGCTGTTTGTGCTGATGGTGAGGTGGCAGTAAATGTGGAATCTGGTGTTAGTGTAAACGGTATAGTGTGTGATGTTAAAACTGATGAAGCAGTCCCTAGTACTAGTGGCGATAAAAAGTTGGAAAATAAGGAGTGTGTAAAAGAAGCAAGTCAAGGACAATTGTGCTATGATGTTATAAATAATGAGGAAATGGAGAATGTGTTGTCTGATGATTTTGAGTCGCAAGAAGATTCGCAGTGTGATTATGGTCATTCACAGGAAGCTGTACTCGGCTCAGTTCGAGCTGATTTTTCAGGAGGCTTTAACAAAGACTCATTGTATAGCTTAGAAGAGATCAGCAGTTTTCTGGATGAAACTTATGGCAAACAGGTTAATATAAAATAATTCTTTCCTGAGTCTGTTACCTTTTATCAGAGAAACGTAGGAATTGATGAGCTTTTTTTTAGGTTGAGAAAGCATCTGACCACTATAAGAAAATGTAAAGAAATGGATAGGAAAAAAAAGAAGGCCAAAAGTCGTGTATTGTAATACGTTTAACATAATAATATACAATGAATCACACGGTGTCTTTTCTTTGCTTTTTCCTCTTGCTTTGTGACCTAATCTTAACTTTTTCTGTGTGTATGGAAGCTTTAAAGATAGGTTCTCTAAACATTAATGGTGGGAGGGACAGCTCTAAGTGTGATCTTGTTAATGAAATTTTTGAACAGAAAAAGTTTAATATTGTTTTCTTACAAGAAATGCATAGTGATGTTGTAAATGAATCTGAGTGGAATTTGTGGTGGAAAGGACTTAAAATACTTAGTCATGGTACAAATCTAAGTGGAGGGGTGGCAATTTTATTTTCCTCATCCTTAGACGTAATTATTGTAAAGGTAGAGGAACCTTATTCGAAATAATTTGTCAAATTATTTTAGTTAAAGGGCTATAATTCAAGGAATGTTTTTTTTCTTGATAAATATTTATTCTCCAACGGTGGGACATGAACGCCTTAAGTTCTTTAATATTCTGAGTGGGGTTCTTAAAAAATGTTCTAGTGAAGGATATGTTGTTCTTGGGGGGGGGACTGTAACTGTACTGTAAATTTTACTGAAGATCGAAACACTGAAGAACCTCACTTACAGTCTTCAGGCTCATTGTCTAAGCTGATAAAAGATTTTAAACTCTTGGATGTGTGGAGAATTAAACACCTTACTGATAGACAGAACACATGGGTTAAGGCTTTTAATAATAGAGTCAGTGCTGCACGTTTGGATAGATTTTATGTGTCAAAATGTTTTAGTAATCGAGTAACAGATTGTTATATTTGTCCTATAGGATTTTCAGATCATCATTTTATCTCTATGACAATTGTTATGTCTAAGTTACCCAAGACGTCTTCATATTGGCATTTCAATGTTAAGTTGCTGCAGGATGCTGTTTTTATGATAATTTCAATTTTTGGGGGGAATATTGGAGAGAGAAAAAAAGCAGTTTTGAAAATTTAAAGCAATGGTGGGACATAGGCAAAATCCAAATAAAAATGTTTTGTCAACAGTATACAGTTAATTCTACTAAAAGAGTAAAGAATGTGACTGAGACCCTTGAAAAACAAATTAATCTAATAGAATCTGAGTTGATGGATGCATATGACTCTACTTTATATAGTAACTTACAAAAGAAGAAGAGAGAATTGAGTTTGGTTTTGAATGAGAGGGTGAAAGGAGCTCTGGTGAGGTCTCGTTTTATATCTTTGGCAGAGATGGATGCTCCAACTTCTTTTTTCTTTAATTTGGAAAGGCAAGGCAAGGCAAGGCAAGGCAAGTTTATTTGTATAGCACATTTCATACACAATGGTAATTCAAAGTGCTTTACATAAAAGAAAAGAAAAAAAAAATCACAACAATAAAACAAGGAATTTCAAAACTTTGAAAATTATTTACAACAAATTGATTAGAGGTTTAAAAATGAATTTAAGTAAGAACGATATACTAAAAATACCTTGCAATCCAGATTCGGTGACATCGCACAGTGCCATCAATCATGGTTGCACATGTCTAAACCTATGGTTTGTTGTGGTGTGTGTAGTTCTGAGGCCCTGAGAAAATAAAGCACATTCCCTTGTTTGTGTGAACCTTGGTATTTCAATGTGACTCGATCCTAATGCTCTGGGGTTGTTAGGTTTCTATTCCCGTGAGCATATCTGCTATGTATTTAGGTCATAGTCCATTGAGTGATTTATAAACGAGTAATAGTACTTTAAAATCAATCCTAAATATTACTGGAAGCCAGTGTAAGGACCTGAGTACTGGTGTAATATGCTCAGATTTTCTAGTCAGAATTCTGGCAGCAGCGTTTTGGATGAGCTGCAGCTGTCTAATGGTTTCTTGGGAAGGCCGATGAGGAGACCATTAAATAGTCCACCCTGCTGGAGTTAAAGGCATGAACAAGTTTTATGGTCAAGTCGACTGGCAACAAAACCCTACTTTTTGCACTGTTTTGAGATGATTAGCGCACAGACGAGCAGTAGTACCGTTGACATGACTAATGAAAAATATCTAGGTGTCTGTCTCAGAATCACACCAAGGGCTTCTGACTGATTTTTAGTGTTAGGACCCTAGAGTCAAGTATGCCTCACCCTGGAACAACTTTGTTCCCCGCAATGACTTCGGTTTTTCTTGATAAATGAAGACAGTTCGCACATCCAAATGTTCTGTATTCCACACATTGTGCAGAGGAGTCTATATGGGGCTGTAGTCAGGGAGAAGAGCGTAAATCTGGTATCATCTGCATAGCTGTGATTATTGTTGCATATTTTGTGTGTTACCTTCTCATATGATTTCAGGTGGAGCATATCAGGCCTAAACAGAGCGGTGTGTAGTATATGGCCTGTGGGACCAGCTGTCCTGGATGTCACTTTAGAAGTTATGCTCTCGTTATACTCACTGTGAATAAACTCCCCTTCTAAGTTGGACCTGAACATTTAAGTACTCATGCCATGCCAGCCCAACCAAGTTTTCCTGTTCTCATATAGTATGTTGGAGTGATGGGACAGTAAGTCAACGCAGCATGAGATCTAGTTCGTCCAGATGATAGATTTTTGCCCCCAGAGATTCAGCATTTAGCGAATATCATTTATTATCTATGACGTGCCGTCTCTGTGCTGTGATGCAGGTCGCGGAACACAGCACATGAAAATTGGCAGGTATCATCTGAGGGAGTATTTGTTCAGTGATTAACGACACCTTTTCATATCTGCCTGACTAAAAGGAAGATTTCGATATGGTCTATAGTGCTCTCAATATGGTGGTATCAAGATTTCTCTTTTATTCAGAAGGGGGTGTTTATACAACGCAGTTTCAGGGAGTTTGGAAAAGTCCCAGAAAGAAATGAGACGTTCACCACATCTAAGAGATCTGCTTATAAACAGTCAAGCACCCTTTTGAAAAAATATGTGGAAGTGTGTCAAGATAGCATGTTGAAGATTTAAGGTGCTGTACTATTTCTTCAAAAATTTTGCTATCAATTTCTTCAAAAACAGACATCGTATCTTCTTTTTGATATTGTGGTCGAATCTGTCTGACCTCTTCATAATTTGGGGATGTGCTAATCGCCTTCATGATATTATTGATCTTCTCAGAAAAGAAACAAGCAAACTCATTGCATTTGCTGTCGAAGAGCATTTCACTGGCAATCTTCTTGGGGGGTTTGTCAGTCTCTCAACAGTAGCAAAAAGGGTGCGAGTGTTGTTTAAGTTACTGTTTTTAAGGTTTGAGAAGAATGACTGTCTAGTTTTGCCTAGTTCCACATTGAAAGCACGGAGGCTGTCTTAATAGATGCTATAGTGAATTTCAAGTTTCGTCTTCCGCCAAATCCGCTCAGCTTTTCTGCATTGTCTCTTCATACTCTATAATGCAGTTTATTTTCTCCAAGCTGATTTTTGTCTGAAAGTCTTCTTGCTGACTTTCACAGGAGCAATATAATCAATAACATTCTTAACTTTTGAGTCAAAGGAATCAAGGAGAAGATCAACAGAATCTGCAGAAATGCTTTGTGTTAAAGATATAGCCTCCATAAATTAGACACTAGTGTTTTCGTAATGAATCTCTTTCTGCTGAGACCGATCAGATTGAGTGGTAACCAGAGATTCAATATATCAAGAACATAAGAGTGATAGATAGTGCTACACCTTAATACAATGGTGAATGTTTAGACCTCTACTGATTGAGTAAATCTAGAGTATGTCCCCGGCAATGTGCTGTTGGGGGTCATGCAAATGCTGATCAGGTCAAAAAGTATTTAGAACTTATAATTTCGTTTGGGAGTTTGTTTCTGCATTTCTATGTGAAGTCTTAAAATCCCCTGCCCTAGCAAAACAGGCAAAAATCTGAGGAACATTGAGTAGTATTTCATGTGAACTCTTCAACAAAGGTGGCGGGTATTTGGAGGCATGTTATACTGAATGATAAAAAGAAAATGCGTGGAGCACCTTTCAAACAATCCCTCGATATTCACAGGGACAAGTAGACCCACTGACACTTGCTTGCAGTGATAGACATCTTTAAATAGAGCAGCCACACCTCCACACCTCCTAACAGTCCTGCAGACACTTATAAAATTAAAGTTAGTTTCATTGAGGACGGTTGCACTGGAGCTGTCTTCTAGCCATGTTTCATTTAGAAACATAAAATCCAGGTTGTTTGTGGTTATTAAGTCATTGATTAGAAATGATTTATTTTTTAGTGAACGAATGTTTAAAAATGCTAACTTGATGGCATTGCATTTTTGTCTCAACAGCAATATTAGTTTGATGCCCAACATGCTGCAGATTAGATGAGTCAGCTGTATGGCTTGAGAAGGCCTTAGACTTTCTATAACGTGATAAAATAGAAATAGAGAAAGCTACAGGCACACCGGGTTCCCGCTTGTTCTGTAAACATTGGTGAATGTTGCTGCTATTATAGCGGGGACCCGACACATATCACTGAGTGCTGTTATCAGTTGTTTTTGGTTCACCTACAGCCGATGGAGGGTGTGGGCCCTGGCGTTGTGGCAGCGAGAGAGCTCTCACAGGAGGAGGAAGACGAGCTGGGCCCACAGGCTTTGGTGGTTGTGGGGCCCGCCGTTTTTTAGTTGATATCTGGGGGCTTGCAGCAAAAGAGTGGGAGAGTCTGGTCCCAGCATAAACCAGTTCCTCCATTTTCTGTGAAAAGCTTAGAAGTGGAGATGCTGGAGAGAGAGATAATGTGTCTGGTGAGATGGGCTGCGTCTCTGGTGTTTCCGGTGGCTATGATATGTTGTCCTGACTTCCCTGGCTGTTTCCCAGAAAGTCGTCCTTGGATGCTGAGTCTTGGAGCTGTTCTGATACGTCACAGTCTGTCTGTGATGAGCTCTGTGGGCAGGGCTCAGCCGTGATGGTGTCCATGAGCAGGGCTTGTTGTTGTGGCTGCATGTTATCAGTGTCCTTGTGGGATGTGCCAACCACATGATGACTCAGAAGCTGATATGAAGTCCTGTGGTCACTCATACTCTGTCCAGGTGTGTGTGTGCCATTCAGGTTGAGTAGTTTGGCACACACTACTGAAGGATGACGGACGGAGAAGTATATGTTGTCCTTTAGCACTCTTGAACCAAGTTTGTTTAGGTGGAGGCCATCCAATTTAAACAGTTGTCTATGGCCCCAGAAAAAAATTTAATTTGTCGATGAAGTTGACTCCTTTTAAACTGCAGATTCTTTGTAGCCATGTGTTATGCCCAAGCAAACGTGAAAACATATTAATTCCCCTTGCTGGGAGTGGTCCACCGATGAACGACTAAACTTTGAGTCTTCGAAGTGTTTCAAAGAGTTCACTGAAATCCTTCTTAAGGAGTTCTGACTGCTCTTTCCGAATATCATTCTTCCCCACATGGATGATGATTCGATTTGCAGTCTTGTGCTTCATTAGAATTTTCCCAAGTTCCTTGTTCAAATCAGAAACTGTTGCTTGAGGAAAGCAGAAAGTTGCTAAATTTCTGCTACTGATGTTTCTGATAATGGAGTCGCCCACTATCAGAATCCTGGGCTCGGCTGCGCTCTGAGCTGAAAGCCGTTGTCTGCTCGACCTTGAGCGTCTGTTTGTAGCGATGTTAGCTGCTGGCTGATCCGATCCATGTTTAATCACATTTGGGGATTCCTCACCCACATTCATTAATGCTTCAAATCTGTTCTCAAGATGTATAGGGGGTGGTAGAATACCAGTATTCACAAGCCTTGTCATAGCCAGAATCGGGGGGTAGAGGATGCTGCTACGGCCTAGCAATACGAGAAACTCGGACAATCTGAGTCTCTCTACTGCTTTGGGTCTCGCATCCCGTTTGTGCATCGATTTGTGTGACAGTCAGTTCGGATCGTGTTCTAGACCACTGGTATAAATTGTTGAGATTGACTAGGTTCATGAGACTCACCGGCTGTATGCTGATGGGGTCCGTGATGACGGTCTGCTGAGTGTTCTGCCTGTTTTGGAAATCCAGCAAGTAACTTAGTTTCAAGAACCGTAATCCTTTGTAGAAGTTTGCGGTAGTTCATGCAGCAAGTAGATTCAACAGGAGGCATTTTCTTTCTCTTCTGTTTGAATGTGGGCAGCTGTGTTTTTCCTTCTCCGGAATGTAAGCTGCTGGCAGTGGGAGGCAAAAGTCTTCTTTTCGTGGTATTATTCCAGTCCCAGAGAGTTTAGTTTTAGTGTTTGTGCCAAAAATATGTTGTTTGAGCACTGTACTGATCTGCAGAAGTAAAAATCTTAGAAAAATCAAAGAAAAGTACAGAAATAGGGAGCAAAGCGCAGAGCAGTAAGCAAAAACGTCTGAACGGTAGCGAAGCCGGAAGTTAGAAAGTAGAATGGCTCAACAGAGACAAATGCCATGTCTTAAGATTCCTGATGGGAGGGTGACCTCTAATGTGTTGGAAATGAGGAATCATGCCGTGGACTTTTACTCTAATCTTTATGCTGCAGAGGACTGTGACAATGACTGTATGACACAGCTTTTTCAAGGTCTTCCTCAGTTGATTTGTGACTCTAAATCTGCTTTGGATGCAAACATAACATTTAAGGAAATTAGTGATGCTGTTGCAGATCTCAATATAGGACGGTCCCCTGGAATGGATGGATTGCCAGCCGATTTCTATAAGAGTTTTTGGAGTTGTATAGGCAAGGACCTTTTTGATGTTTTTTGCGAATGTATAAAAGATAGTGTTTTGCCTACTTCATGTCAATATGCTGTTTTATCACTGTTGCCAAAAAAGGGGATTTAGCTTTTTTAAAGAACTGGCGTCCTGTGGCACTTCTTACAATGGATTATAAAATATTCTCGAAATGCTTGTCAAATAGACTAAATAATTATCTGGAGATGATTGTACACAGGGATCAGTCATATTGTGTTCCTAAGAGGTCTATAATGGATCATTTATTTTTAGTACGAGATATTTTGGATATATGTAAAGCTTTTAATATGAACGTTGGTTTGATCTCATTGGACCAAGAGAAAGCTTTTGACCGTGTTGACCATGACTATCTTTTTAATGTGTTAAAGGTCTTTGGGTTTGGTGACAAATTTGTAAAATTGATATAATTATTATATACTGATGCTGCTTGTGTGGTTAAGGTGGGGAGTGGTTTGAGTCGACCTTTTCCTATATTAAGAGGAATTAGGCAAGGCTGTCCATTATCTGGTCAACTGTACAGTTTAGCAATTGAACCACTGCTTTTTAAACTTCGAGAGAAATTGTCAGGTTTTTATGTGTCTGGTTACTGTCTGCCTATGCTGACGATATTACAGTTTTTGTTAATCATACAGATGATATTAAGAGGTTGTTTGAAGTTCTTAATTGTTATGAGAAAGCTTCATCAGCTAAAGTAAACTGGAATAAAAGTGAAGCTTTTGGGGTTGGGCAGGGGCAACTTGAAAGTCTCCCACAATTGCCATGGGACCTTAGGTGGGGCAGAGAAGGATTTAAATTGTTGGGGTTTTTTTGGGGTCAGATAATTTCCAAAAATTAAACTGGGAGGGTACAGTAGAGAAGGTGTGCACAAAGTTGTCTAGATGGAAATATTTGCTACCTCTGTCGTATAGGGGAAGAGTACTGGTGACCAATAATTTGGTTGCTTCTACTCTTTGGCACAAGCTAATGGTGTTACAACCACCTGTGGGACTTATAGAAGACATTCAAAGGAAGCTTGTGAGCTTTTTCTGGTCTGGACAATACTGAATTCGATCTGCAGCTTTGTTCCTTCCTGTTCAAGAAGGAGGCGAAGGATTGGTGGACATAAAATCCAGAATAATGACTTTCCGTTTGCAGACAGTTCAGAGACTGTTGTACCATACTAATGCATCCTGGATTGAAACCTCTTCTGTTCTCTTTAGGAGGGTAGGAGGTATGGGACTGGACAAACATCTGTTCCTAATGCAGCTTCAAGATGATGATCGGGTGGATCTTACACCATTTTATAAGACAAATATGGAAGCATGGAAAGTGTTTACTATCTCGCGTTCATCAGATGAACCTGCTGGTCTGTGGCTATTTGAAGAACCAGTCTTTTTCAACTCCTTGCTACAATCAAGACTGATGTCTGCCCAAAGTCTACGCTCACGTTTAATCGATGCTGGATGCATAAAACTGGGACATGTCTTGAGCATTAAGGTTGAAGATTAGTGAAAAGACTGGGGTGAGATCATTGCGACTGCTAAAGAAAGCTATTTCTGAGATTTATCAGTCTTTGGATGCGGATTACAAAACTTTCTTAAATGATCCAACGAGAATTGATCAGTGGAGGAAAGGAGTTCCTTATGTGTTTCCCTCATTAAAGGTAAAAATTGCTATGGGGGAGTGGGAAGATGATGAAAATTGCCTTTTGTCATTAAAAACCCCTCAGTTGAATGAGTTTGAGGAAGTAAAGAGGAAAACCCTTTATATTTCCTGTATAAAGGCATCTAATGGTCATCTTTTGAGAGGAGTTCCAGCAACAAAGTGGACTGAGTTCTTAGGAACTAATTCTTCCCCTAGAGGCTGTTGGCGGTCCCTATATAAACGACCAATTGATAAACGAACGGGTGACCTCCAATGGAGGATTGTACATGGGGCCATAGCCACGAACAGACACGTGGTGCACCTTAATCCTTCTGTAGGGGTGGGTTGCCCTTTTTGCTCAGAAGTTGAAACAGTTTTTCATTTATTTGTACAGTGTTCTCGTTTAAATTATCTTTTTATGCTTTTATCTCAATGGTTTGCAGGAATTGGTGAAGCTTTCTCTTTTGAAACATTTATTTATGGTCCAAAATATTCAGCAAGTAAGAAAAATATGTTGACTCCACTGAATTTTTTGTCTGGTACAGGAAAACTTGCAATTTGGAAGTCTAGGAAAAATAAATTGTTAGGGCAAGGTTCTTTGAATGTGTTAAACATGTTTATGGGTATGGTGGAGCTCGTCTTAGGATAGAGCTGCGTATTTATAATTGGTAAAGTGTGTAGAAGTGGTTATGATGTTTGGGGGATAAAGGGGTTCTATGTACAGTTAATGAGTGGTGATTGTGATTTCTTTAAAAAAAAAAAAAAAGTTTTTTATAATTGGGATGGTATTTTTAAAAGTTTTTTCTGTGATTGAAAATACGTTTTTAATAAAGGTGTCTTTCAAATTTCCTCTCTCTCTTCTCACTCGCCGCCTCTCTCCGTCTTCCTATCTCTCTCCTCTTCAAATTCAAATTAAATGAGATTTGGTTGTGCAGGATGGCACAGTATGCCAAAGCCATGCCATTATATGAATAAACAATACAATACATAAACAAACAACAATGATATTGAAAAATTAAGGTAAAAAGACATGTATTTTTTTTTCAACAAACACGAAAAATATAAAGAACATGTGTTTAAAAAATAAAAAAAAATAAATAAATAAAATAATAAAAATGGAAAACAGTACATGTAAGAAATGCTCTTGGCTTCCGTTTTTGTCCACTGGTGAAAGTTGAGTTTGTGACAGGCTGAACATAGTGTGCTGCTGTTGTGAGCATTAGGCATCTCCATTAAAAATGTCACTTAATTTTCTGTATTGGGTAATTAATGCCATTAAAGTGGTTTAATTTGTAGGATTTGGCGGAAATGCAGCTCAAGGTGATAGTAATCCATTGCAGTAGAAATGGTTCCTAATGTTTCAGCTCTCGGTGACGTACCAGTGAACACGTCTCTGTATAGCGGCTGCCATCTCTTGTCGGTGTGTCCCTTATATAGCAGACAGTGATAATCAATCTGTATGTTTGTCGTGTCTTTTTAATTTGTGATCTTTACACAGCTAGGTATTCTGCTGGTTTGATAGTCTCTTTTTAGGTGTGAAATACAGCTCCATTGTCTTTGAATTTCTTCTCTCTCTCTCCTCTCTCTCTCTCTCTCTCTCTCTCTCTATCTCTCTATCTCGTCGCTATCGGACTGCTCTCTGTCGCTCGCTCTATCTCTCCACGCTCCGTGCGCTGCGCGCCGCGCAACACAACACACACAACACACACACACACTCACACACACACGATGCGCAAAACTCTCGTTTTGAACAGTCAATAGCAAATACTTATTAACTAATAACAAAACAGTAGCTGATTTCAGAAGTGCCAGATTGTCATAGCAAAAGTCAGAACTACCTCATCTCCTAGGTTCACGAAACGGTCGTCCATAAAATGCAATGCTGTTCTATTGTAAGTAATCTTAAAGATTCCCAAATCAATCTACTTTCGGAAGGCCAAATAAAGAACTTTTGCTTTCGCCTAGAAACACACAAATTCTCCCTGACATGCTGCTTCAACACTAAATGCGGTTACTGAAACCACGCCTTCTTTCCTTGCATGCACATTTGGGCGGCATTATGCAATATTTCCACATAGTGAGGTAGATAAGTGGGGGCGTGTTAGAACGAGCCGTGGTAGGGGGGCGTGGCAGAGTCTTATTTTTATAAAGAATATCTCTTTGGTTTGAGACTTTAGTCTTTGCAACTTCAGGGATTTTATCAGTGCACAATCAGCTTGTAACACTCCAAAGAGAAAGGAAAACTTGAAATCGCATCATATGACCCCTTTAAGTAAAGTGCAAATAAACATACTTATAAAAAATAAACAGAACTTTCGATTCAAGTATATTTTTGTATAATACATTTTTAGAAAATATACTAAATTACAATTATTTTAAAGTGTGTTAAAAGTTGTATTGTGAAAATAGGCAAAAGCATGATGCTAATATACTTTTTATATATTTAAAGATAGTAAATTGTTTTGTTGGTATATTTGCAATGTACTATTATAAAACAGGGAATATATTACAAATACAATAAAGTATACTTTTCACTAGGGTCAGTTTAGATTTACTTCAAACGTCCCAAGTTTCACAGTCTTTACAGTGAAACAATTACCATTAAAATGAAAGCATTGATGTACAGTACACATAACACATATCAGGACAGTAACTGTATGTTGGAAACCAGTTTACAAAATGATGCAACTGAAGCAAATACTTTTTTTTGTTAACTCATCTACAAATCTAATTCAGAACAATCACTGTGTACAGTAGATATTCATTTGGCTGGTCATTTTAAAAGGCTGCTATATGTTGTTCTTATCAATTTAATAATGCTGATGCATGAGTGCAAAATCACTGTTGAAATATAAGGCGTTTACACTGACTGACACTAAAACTGAATCTCAACAGATCTGTCAAGAGCATGTCCTGCTTTTTTATTATTTATTTAGTCATCATTGGGGGTGATATGTTACAAATAACACATGCTACATGATCACATTACATTTTAGAAATACAGTAACTAGAAAAATCCACTAAAAAACTAAACTTAAATCCACCCCAACGCTCGTATTCATAAAAAAATCGTCTTTGACACGATTTGATTCTATGAATCACCGTTTGATTCTATGAATCACACATACGCATATTTGAGAGATGAACGTAAAATCAAATTAAGGATTGTTTCTATGCAACATTTTTTAAATAAGGCCCCTTGTCACTACAGGATGGGCTTCCTAGGATGGCAACAGGTTTGCAGAATGCATTTGAAAAGGTACACTGTAAACATTGGACAGACACAGTAATTTCTTGTTATTATTTCCACATGATCTAATTCTTAACGGATACTTTTGTTGGTGTAACCTGATGTTTTCAGCTTGGCTCCATCCACCTGTCCATCTTGTTTCCAAACTGCTTGTCCTGTGTAGGGTTGCCGGGTTGCTGGGATCTAAAATTGCAAGTGACTTGTGGAGTTTTTTTGAGGGGTTGTGTTTCGGCTTTGCTCCTCTGTGTGGAGGAATCTGTAATCACCACATCAGAACGAATCTGTCATTGTTCATTTACACGACAGTAAGAAGTGTATCCTACTAGGCATATATCCGAAAAAACAAAACAAAAAAAATAACAAGTAACATATCTGCTGCTCTTGTTCTAAAAAAATTGAAAATGTAAATGTTTTAAAAATAAATCATATTACTGAAGTTAAATGTAACAATTGCTCAGTCAGATCAGATCACAGAGCAGAATTACTCTCATTCACAGCTAGCAAAAAAACTCTTCTGTATCGGTAGCCAATGAGCTCACTGCTCAACATTCAAATATATGACTAGTGCTTGCAGTAGCAGTTGCAGCGTGCTTCAGAAACCCTCCACCTTCCCCAGCTCCACCTGTATAGATCTGCTACGAGGTGATTCATGTATGCTATATGGGCGTTATTTCATGTATGTTATATGTGCAGCAGCAGTATTTCTTACATGCTCACAGCAGCATGTTGTGGATGTATTGGCAGTAGCAAGTCTCTGTACTTCTATTCTGCCAAGACCAAATACATTAACATAGTCATGTACATTACCATGGCAATCCCTCCCAGAGTTGTCATGACAGAAATTTACTTTACTAACCATAGCAAAACGAGAGAGAGAAACAGCAACACAGGAAACTCAGTACCAACGTAACCCTCTTAGCGCCTCTTATGACGTCATACGTAATCAAATAGACTGTAGTTCCTAATATGGTGTAATATCTCATTTGCATTCCCTACCCTTCCCTGCCGCCATGCAAGGCGCGAGTGTTCACGCAGTACAAACAAGTGATCATTTCGATCCTTTGCCCAACGGGGATGGGGGTGGCAGGGCAATATCTATTATTTCCTGAATATTACTGATGAACTGATCAAAAAGTAGGCTACTGTTCACATGCGTTTTACTACTATATAGTATAGTAATATAGTAATAATTTAGTACTTTCTCCTGTTTTATTGTTGGTTTCCTCTTTTCTGATCATTTGGAATGAGGATAAAAAGACAAAAAACAAACAAACATGCAAATAAGTTCAAACATCAATTCAATATCTATTATTCCCTGAATATTATGAAATTCAAGATGGACATCCTGATAACGTCATAATATGCAAATTAGAGTATATTTACACCCCACATAAACTTTCGGTCATGCCCAACATTTTTCTAATTTACAGTAGATCTCTATCTTTAAGCCCTTTCAAGCCACAAGCTTTTGAAATCTTGATGTCAAAATCCAGCATTTTTTCCAAAAAAACCTGGCGCCTAAAGGGTTAATTATTGAAAATCGGATTCAAGCAAACAAGTGCTTAATGATAGCTAGCTACCTGTTGAGCCATTGAAATGTCTTAACTGTTCATCAAAAAAAAAAAAAAGCCAAGTTCAATCCCAGGCTTCTGTCGCCTTTTCTTTTTGAGATTTCAGTTTGAGATTTCTTCGTTTTGTCAACAGGTTCCACATATGTTAACGATGATTGCCATTTAGAAATTTCCTGATTAAAAGCAGCAATCAAGATGACAAGTTTCAATTCTAAGCAACTGTTATAAGAACAAGCTACAAACAATCCTTACCACACTTAGTAGCTGGGTCTTCTTTCTGTTTTTATAGACATGATGTATCCACGCAAACACTAATGATGTCAAACTGATACTTCTCAAAAACTAGACCCGACAGCTCAAAAGCAAATCGGACCCAACAGCAAATTATAATTATACCAGAATTGGGACAGGATGATAGTTTTGAACACTCATGGGCTTATGTACATACTGCAGCTTTAAAATAAGGTGACCAGACGTGTCACTTCCCAGGGACACATTCTGCACAGGATTTCTAAATTGCCTAAAATAACCAGATGTTGGTTGTTTGCGCTTCTCCGTTTGATCGTTGTATACCATCTAAGTACATCTAAACACTTCCATAATGTACTTAAAGTGCTTTATTTCCGCACACTAATTTTGTACTTAATATACTAAAAAAATATTCTTTAGTACTTCTTAAGATAATCTTAAGAACATCTAAGTGTACTCAACTGCTATTTTGGGACACCATGAATATTAACTAAAATGTGCTTTTAACATACTTTCTCTGTATTAAAAAAGAAATATTTAGTTACCACTTGTAGTACAATTGAAACCATCTTTCATACACTTTTAAATATACATAGAAAATACATAATCAAATAATCTTTAAAATATAAGATTAATATAAAATGAATACATACAAAATGAATTTATAATGTATTGCCCATATATTTTTATAGATTAAATAATTCATTTTAAATGCATTGTAATGATGTAAACAATCCCTTTATATGATAATTAACTACATGTTTATGGTGTCTTTAAATAGTACAATCGAGTACACTATGTCAATAATAACACATAGTTTATTTAAACTACTCATTATTTAATTTCCACATTAAAATATAGCACTTCAAGTACTTTATGCTAGAAGTATACTTACTGTTAAATTGTGAATTTTGGTACACATCTAAATAATCCAATCATGTGGTATTAGTGTGGGGAAAAAAACAGAGGATTCAGATGTGAGTTCAGCAAATAACAGTTTATTAGAGGAAGCAGAGAACAGCAGACAGAGATCAAGATCTTGGCTGCAAGAGAAATAGTCCACTGGTAGCGCGGTGACTGCAATGGGTACGAACAATCCAGGACCGGAACCAAGCAGAAATCCAAACGTAACGACAGCCAAAAGTCCAGGGCTGCATTTCACAAAAGCACCGTAAGCCTAAGTACATCGTAGACCCATTACCACCAATGGATCTACGATCAACTTAGGCTTAAGATGCTTTTGGGAAACACAGTCCAGAGCAGGAACGAGGAACAAGGCCAAAAAGAGAGTACTTTCATGACAAGTCACCACAAAAACACCAACAATCTGACAACACAGAGTAAGAAGCAAGGCCATTAAATAGCAGAGCCCCAGCTGCCGCTGATCAGCTCATCACAGAGGTGCACACACACACAACACACACACACCACAGAGAGAGAGAGAGAGGAGAGAGAGACAGCTACCTGCAATTACCGTAGTAGGCCTAAGGCCCAGGAACTAAAGGTTTACTAAGGAATGGCATTTTCTACTGTATTTTTCATTAAAAAATCCAAATAGAACTTTGTGATAGTATTTGTGATAAATCCACTAAAATAGTATGCAAAGCGATTGTAGCGCACTTTTAAACACTTCTGGTACTTTATCTGACTACACTTAACATCAATTTAAGTGTTAGTGCTAATTAGTGCATTTATATTAAGTGTACTTAAGTAGCCAGTGGGAAATGTACTTTATAACTTTACAATTACCAATAATTTAAATAAAAATAATTTAATTTTAAAATTAGTTAACTATACCGTGTACTAAATGAACTAATTTTTAAATAATTCAAAGCACAATTTTAAGAAATACACTAATAAAAGTCCTCTGTATATTTTTGCAGTAGTATACTTTATTTCAATGCACTAAAAATCAATTTAAATCTAGTTTAAATTGATTTTTTTCAATTAAGTGGTATTTTGTATACTTTTGCAATTGCACTGAAGTACTACTGAAGTAGAAATATACTTTTAATTAGTGTATTTGTTACGATCCTCGCATCTTTGATCGTGTGTCTGGCTTTGTGGTACGTGCATGTGTGCAGGTGTTGGCAGTTCATCAAGGAACGTGATTGGTGGATCCTGAAGCGGATTACTTTAAAAGGGCGGCGCTACCAAAACATGGAAAGTTCCTTTTGGCGTTTGCTGTCGTGGCGCGAGGAGCTCCGGATTCCACCTCCATCAACAGATCACCAAAGAAATGTTGTGGCTATTGTTTGCAGCTTTATGACCACATTTTGTTTGCTGTTAATTTATTCATACTGCATATATAATAACAAATTTATCGGAGCATATGTGTGGCCTGCCATTTACTTTAATCTATGTTTGCGATTTGTTTTTGTTTAGGGAGTTAGGGAAGTTTCATTTGTAATTTTACTTAACTCATTTTGTTAATTTTTAACAAATGTCCACTTGAGGAGAGCTGAACCCAAGCGCAGTTTATTAATAAACATAAACAGAACAAACCAAAATGTGACAACACAGAAAAAAGACTAACTGAACTAGATCTTGACATGACCAAACTTGACTTGAAAACATGGGACTCACCAACAGCAGCGTTACACTGAACAAAGCTAGACAAGAGACAATTCAGCCAAAAAATACAGAGATTTGACTATATCGCCCAGCCCTAAGCTGAATGCTAAATTATGACCTAAATCACAAAAATAAATAATCTAAATAATGGCTGAAAAAGAAAAGTACTGTATGTGTTTTCCTGAATCCCGGAGCTAATTGAGATGCTGTGGCATAACCTAAAACCCCCCCCCCCCCCCCCCCCCCCCCCCCCCCCCCCCACCCCCCCCCCCCCCCCCCCACCCCCCCCCCCCCCCCCCCCCCCCCCCCCCCCCCCCCCCCCCCCCCCCCCCCCCCCCCCCCCCCCACCCCCCCCCCCACTGCTGAGCTACCCAACCCAAAACAGTTGATCAAATTAAACAGATTTGTGGGAAGGGATGGTTTAAAACTGGTCAAAAGTATTATAAACATATTATAAGCAGCTACAGAAAACATTTGGTGGAAGATCTACAACAAACTAAAGTTCAGTGGTCAGCTTACTTTCTCAACCTTGCACTGCAAATGATTACTTATTAAATGTGTTCAATAAAAATGTGAAAATAGTGTTTGTGTGTTATGTCAGATTGTGTTTGTCTATAACTGTAAGTAAATTAAGCTCAGAACACATTTTATGAGTAATCAATGCAAAACTCAGATATTATCTTGCCACTGTGTGAATATTCATGAGATCATGCCAATAAGCTTACAGACAGCAGCTGTTGAAGTGGAAAATTGGCCAATACTTGGAGTTTCTGTTTTCAGTGGGCTAAAACTCAATTAATGGGTTAAGCATATAATTATAAACTATATAAACTATAATTGGGACTAAGGTGGAAATGGGGATCTGGAAGACCACGTTGGAGCCAGAGTGACCAAGTACAAAAGGTGGAGCCGGGGGGGATGGAGGGCCGAGACACAGGCTTTCCAAGCTTGATTAAAAAGGAAGGAGTACCAACTCGCATGCAGACCTTCACCAGCAGTACCAACTTAGCTTAGGAAAAAGTAAGGAGCTTTTGTTATTTATATTGCTCCATTCCTGCACGTAAGTGCAAAATTTAGTTTTGATTTGAGTGGGTGGGCTAATTAACAAGGCGGCCACAGCTGTTTTCTCTGAAGTGTTGGGTGGTTGTGTATTTATTTGTTATTTGTCAGCTGACGCTGAAGCAACAGCGGAAGCATTCAGCCTCCTCGTGTGAAGACCTATGAGTGTAAAGAACTGCGATTTTTACCTGTGCGACTTTAACCGAGCAATGAAATCGGGCAACCCACTTAAGTACTCTATTTTTTCTCTTTGCACACTCCTTTCTCTCCTTTCCACATCTATCATGTGTTACATACATTCCGGTGTTCTCAAAACAATGCTCTAACATCACAGGAGGGGGGGGGGAAAAACTGGCAAGCAATCTTGCTAACCTGCATCCGTCTGTACATCTTCTACTGACCTCTTGCTTTTTCTTGGGTCTCTGGAATTGTCAGGCAGCTGTCAACAAAGCAGACTTCATTTCTGCTTTTTCCTTACAATCTACACTCAGCATCTTGGGCTTGACCGAGACCTGGATTCTTCCAGAAGACTCCGCAACCACTGCTGTTCTCTCTAACAACTTCCTTTTCTCTCACACCCCTCGTCAGGTTGGGAGGGGTGGGGGCACTGGTCTGCTCATTTCTAACAATTGGAAATACTCAACCCACTCTCCCCAATGCAATTATACCTGTTACTTTTAGATGAAACCTACGCTAAACTGTAATTAGTTATACCTGTTTATCATTTAGTTGCCTGTGTTTGTCTTTTGAATATATAGCCCAGTGTTTTCAGTTGTGTTTGTCGGTTCTTGTCATTACATGGTGTGTTTAAACTTTATTTTCTCCTTCAGTCACCTATGCGTTTTTCTTGATTATTGATAACTTCTGTGTTACAATTATTTCTGTGTCTTTATTGTGTGTGCTGACTACATACAGCCCTGACACTGGCATGAAGTGTATCCTAAAGTTATGCTCAAGGAAGCCGTGTTCACAATAACCCCAGGAAAACATGGGCCCTCCATACATGATGAGAATTACCTCAAGAGTCCAGCATACATAAGTAACTGACATCAGAACATAAAAACAAAACAAGGACTAAAAACTGCGGTTTGGCAGAACACCAAACCAAACATCAGCATACACAGTCAAATGAAGGCATATAAGATACTGACATACAAGTGTCAGTGAATAAGGCAAAGATTAAAAGGAATGTGGAGGTATTCAAGGACCTTTATTTTGAAAAGGGTTTTTTTTCAAAAAGGGGAGGACGGAGTGTTCTGAAAAAAATAAGAAAATGAGCTGAGCACGAGTGCGAGAAAGAAAAAGTTAGTTTTCTTGTGACTTCTTGGATTAGTTGTGAACAGCATTAGACATGCGTCGAGGTGAGCTGCCGAGAAGCTGGACCGAGCTTGTGCTGTCGTGAGTTTTGACGGAGCCTGATTGCCGAGAAACTGAACTGCGTGTCTGATATACCAGGAGGGGCATTGCTCATCGTGCTAGCTGAGAAGGTGTGTAGGCACGAGTGTTCGTCTTCTCCGGAAGGGAGCTGAGATACTGTGAGTTTTTCTTCACTGCTGTTTAACCACAGTTGATATTCTGAAGAAATACACGGACGTTATTTGTTGTTTTTGAAGCAAAGCAGCTTGGATCGAGTGATTTTGCTACTGTTGTTCGAGACAAAATCCTCGTGTGTCGTTTTTGATACAATAGTGCCACCTTGTGGACACAAACGGCATTGCGAACACATTGAAGCTCGTCTTTTGACAATATTTTTCCTTCTATTTGTTTATTTTTGGCCGTTTTGGAGTATTTTCACTTAGAGACTTTGAAATTCTTTTTGGATGGACTTGAGAACTGATAACTGAGTTTGCTTGATTGAATGAATCTGAATTACAGGTTTTTTTTGAAGGGACTGTTTTCGTCTACCGGAAACGTTCGTAGAAATATATATTTTCCCTTATTATTTATTCCTGAACTTTATTTTTCCTGTATTTAAAGAAAAGGAAAAGACTTTCTGTTTTTGAACAGGTGGCTATTTGTTTGATCTAATTACCCTGCCATATCTGGACACTCCAACACCAGCCCAGTTCTACTGTGAGGTAAAACTTTAACTCTGGGATTATGAATCTCAGGCATGTGAACTGACATGAAAGATATCTGATGTGGAATGAAACATCTGTAATGTCCTTTTGAGTGAACTGAGTACCATTTGAGCATTCTATCAGAACTGTTGTTGTTTTTCTATTTTTGTTTGAGTATTATTGTTGAGAAAAGAAACCGAACAAAAGTTTGAATCTGAACAAAACTTTATTTTTTATTTTTGTACATTTCTTGGTGAAATCATAAGAAATCATAAGAGAAGTGAAACAGAGTTTATTTCTTGACTATTGTTTTCTTTATTTTGTTTATTATTTTCTAAGCATTTAGGAAATAAGTGTAAAATTTCTGTTATTTTGGAGTAGGGGCATTCCTACTGTCTTGTGGGCTGATAGAGGGGAAGAGGGGTTAATCAACGCCATTATACTCTGGGTAGCTACCGTGTACGTTATTAAATTCCAGAGCCTCAATCCTCATCAGTCGCTGCTACTGAAGACAAAAGCATACTTAGCAAGGCAGATAAAAACATACTTAAATAAATAAGTACAGGAATTAAATGTACTAGGGGTTGAAGACCTAGATCTTGTCATTTTCCTAGTCATCCAAGATATATTGTAGCAGAAGTTAAACTCACCCTTACATTGTAGTGAAATTCCCCGCTACATTAATCTGGCGTCACGAACAGGATCATACTTAGCCTGATCTTTGCTGTTTGTAGTATTCTGTCCCAGGTCTGTGAGCAAGAAGAAAAATGGCAGAACTGGAAGAGCTGAAGAAGGAGTTCGCTGATATGCAGAGGAGGTTAGCAGAACAAGCTGGAGCCCTGGGTCATGCCAGAATGGAACAGCGAGAAGCTCTGTCATTGGCAAGGGCTGTAATGGAGCAGCAAGCATCCACTCGTGCACCCCCAGCAACGATTTACATCCCAAGGGATCACAAACTCACTGACTTCACTGGTACCACCAAGCCTGGAGAAGGAGGTGTGGAAGAGTGGATTCTTTACATGAAATCAGCATTCCGTGTCATGAAAGTGCCAGATGAGGATCAAGTGGAGCTGATTAAACAGCACTTAAAGGGAGAAGCTAAAGATACCGTGAAGTTCATGCTGGAAGAAGGGGATAACGGTAAGGAGTCCATCTTCAAACTGCTACAGGAAACATATGGGGATAAGGTACCCATTGGCACAAGGTTAAAATACTGTTATGATAGAAAACAAGCACCCGGTGAGACCATACGTGTCTATGCTTATGACTTACGAGAGAAACTGTACAAGGTAAAACGCAGAGAGCCAAGCAGAGTATCAGATGAAGAGAGTGTTCTGAAAGAGCAGTTAGTCCTTGGACTAAGGGATGATTTCCTAAGAAGAGAGATGAAACAGAGGATCAAGGAAGAGTGAAGCTTGACTTTTGCACAGCTGATGCAGGATGCCATCACATGGTCTGAGGAAGAGGAAGCACAGTCTGAAGGTAGCTTTAAGACCCCTGTGCGTGCAAGAGCTGCAGTTCACACTACAGTTGCGACTGGTGACAGTTCATCCTCACTTACGTTAGAAAAGTTGCACGAAGCAATAGAGAAGATAGCTGCGCGTCAGGAAGAATTGTACAGAATAGTCCATAGTCAAGGGAGAGTTAACCCCAGTCTGCTGGTACGAGAAGGCAGCCACTAAAAAACAGTGAAGGGAAATATATCTGTTACACATGTGGTGAACCAGGTCACACCAGTCGACATTGCGGACAGCACAAGGAGCTGAGTAATAGGGGTGCTGCAGCATCACAAATGGCGGAAATGACTGAGGCAGTAAGAGGAGCTTCGTTGAGTGACTTGGTAAGCACCAATGGGCCTTCAGTAATCCGGAGTCATAAAGCTGACTGGAAGGTTGATGTAGTGCCAGGAACTCTTAAGGAGAGCGCTTTTGGAGACTGTCAGACAATGGACGTTAAAATAGCAGGGGTGCCCACTAAGTGCCTGCTGGACACAGGTTCAGAGGTCACCACCATCTCAGAGCATTTCGGAGGGCAAGAGATTCAGCTGTCGTCCACTAACTGGGTGCGCCTCACTGCTGCAAATTGTCTAGACATTCCTGTTCTTGGATGTCTACAGGCAAGTCTGCTTCCAGGAAAATTTGTTTTCGTGCTCACAGAGTCCAACCCCGATGCGCAGGAAATGAAAGGATTGGATGGAATTGTGGGAATGAATGTCCTTAGTGAATTGAAGAACCTTGTACTGTCTGGAAAGGAGTTCAGCGAGGAAAGTAAAGTCAGCCGAGGCACAGATGCTCATGTAAGGACAGTGATAGCAAGAGTGAATAAAGATGAGGGACTCTTGGGCCCAGAGGGAAGGATAGGATTTGTTAAGGTGTCTGGGAAGCAAGTTGTGACAATCCCAACCTTAAGTGAGAAGATTGTGGAAGGCCACTGCAGTATACCTCAGCAAGTGAAGCGTCAAGTACTGGTGGAGTGCACAGATTCTGTTACCCTTCCTAAAGGACTGTTAGTAGCCAATGTGCTTGCGAGCCCAGAAAAAGGAAGAGTCCCAGTGCGAGTGTTAAATCTCTGTCAGGAGACTATCAGGTTGATGCCGAGATCCAGGATTGCAGTTGTGTCCAAGCCTCAGAAAGTAGTCCCAAAGCAAATGGTGGAATTTGAAGAGGATGAGGGCGAGTTATACGTTAAGCGACATATGCAGTGCAGTGTTAAGATGGAGAATCAGCCCAAGCAACTGTCAATTCCAGTGCAATTGAATCAGGATGGACTGTCTGAGGTGCAACGTGAGGAGTTAAATGCACTGCTGGCGCGTTACAGTGATGTTTTTTCCAAGAGCGACACAGATTTTGGATACACAATGACAGTGATGCATAGCATTCCTACAGGAGATGCACAGCCCATAACGCAATGCCACAGACGAGTCCCACCTCACGTTTTCCAAGAGTTTAAAAGACTTGTGCAGGATCTTGTCATTCAAGGTATACTGAAGGAGAGTCGCAGTCCATGGGCCTCACCTGCTGTCATTGTGTTATTAAAAGATGGAGGTGTTCGTTTTTGCTGTGACTACAGGAAACTCAATCAAGTCACATTTAAGAATGCCTACCCCCTTCCCCGTGTGGAGGAATCTTTGGATGCTTTGAGTAATGCATAGTTGTTTTCCACTCTGGATCTCACAGCAGGTTACTTCCAAGTGGCGGTAAATTAATCAGATCGGGAGAAAACCACTGTCACAACACCATTCAGGTTGTATGAGTGGACACGGATGCCGTTTGGTTTATGCAACGCTCCGGCCACCTTTCAACGATTGATGGGTGCCGCATTAGGTGATCTGGCCTTTGACATTCTGTTGATCTATCTCGACGATATTATTGTGTTCTCGGTGGATTTCAAGAGTCATTGTGAGAAGTTGGAGCTTGTTTTCTCTAGGTTGCATCAGCACGGACTGAAGTTGAAACCGAGTAAATGTTTCCTCCTGAGGCCAGAGGTCCGGTTCTTGGGACACATAATTTCTTCTAAGGGTGTTCAGGTGGACAAGAACAAGGTTCAGTGCTTGAATGCATGGCCTTCACCGTCGAATGTGAGGGAGGTTAGACAGCTGTTGGGATTTATGAGTTACTATCGCCGGTTTGTTCCCAGATTCGCACAGCTGGCCAAGTCCCTACATGCCCTAGTGGGGAAAGGTAACAAAGACAAGTCATCAGAACCATTCGTCTGGAGAGAGGAGTGTCAGACTGCATTCAACAAACTAAAGAGTTGTCTCATTATCACCTCCGATTCTTGCTTACCCTGATTTCCAATGTCCATTCATACTTACGATGGATGGGAGTCTTAATGGACTTGGAGCAATACTCAGTCAAAAGCAGGGGGGCGTAGAACGCGTAATTGCCTACGCGAGCAGAGGTCTAAAGGGATCTGAAAGGAATGACCGGAATTACACCGCATTCAAGTTGGAGTTACTAGCCCTTAAATGGGCAGTAACCGAGATATTTAAGGAGTACCTGATGTTTGCAAAATTTCAGGTTATTACCGATCACAACCCTCTCCGTTACTTGGAAACAGCCAACCTTGGGGCAGTAGAGCATCGTTGGGCTGCACAGTTAGCAGAGTTCAACTTTGAGGTTTGTTACAAGCCCGGCAGACAGAACACTAATGCTGACATTCTTTCTAGGATTCCCTGGAGTATGGAACCCGAGGAGGATGACACAGAAAAAGACTTCATTCGGTTGACCTCAGACGAGGTATGGGCATGCCTGTGGCCAGGTAAAGAACAGGAGATTACTGACACGTAGTTTCCGGGGTATGGAAACCCAGCAAAAGAAGTTAGCAAGACAGCTTGAACGTCTGAAATTAAGGCATCAAGTGCTGTTCCGAGTGATTATGGATCCAAGAGATGGAGGGGAGATTTGGCAGTTGGTAGTGCCAGAGTCTTTACGGGAGAAAGTGTATGAGGGAGTGCACGAACAAGGAGGACATTTTGGAAGTAGGACTACATTAGAGCAGATGCGACGGAGTTATTATTGGCCCTCAATGGCTAATGACATGCAGGCATGGGTAACTCAGTGTCGGAGGTGTACCTTAGCTAAGGATGTGTTCCCCAAGATTCATGCTCCTATGACCTGCACCAATGTAACCGCACCTCTAGAAGTTCTTGCCATGGATTGCACTGTGCTTGAGAGATCAGCAGGAGGCTATGAGAATGTTCTAGTGCTTACGGACATGTTTACAAGATTTACAGTGGCAGTCCCGACTGAAAATCAGACAGCACTTACTACCGCCAAAGCTCTTGTACGACACTGGTTTGTCTGCTATGGATGTCCCGCCTGGCTGCACTCGGATCAAGGGAGGTGTTTTGAAGCAAGTGTAATCAAGGAACTCTGTAAGCTGTATGGAATCAGCAAGAGTCGCACCAGTCCTTACCACCCTCAAGGGAACGCACAGTGCAAAAGATTCAACCGTACAATGCACGACATGTTGCAGATGTTACCTGCTGAAAAGAAAAAAGATTGGAAGACTTACTTGCCTGAACTGGTGATGGCTTACAATAGCCATGTTCATTCGTCAGTGGGTTACTCCCCGTTTTATCTCATGTTTGGGTGGGACGCAAGGCTGCCCATGGATGTCTTAGGAGGGAGGGATCTGACTGACGATGAAGCGGATGATTTGGATGAGTGGGTGAAGAATCACCATGAACAACTGAGGACTGCAGTGGAGACTGCAAAAGCAACCGCCCAAGAAGCTTCCAGGAGAAGAAAGAGAGTCTATGATCGCAAGGCTGCAGGAGCGCTCATTAGACCTGGTGACAGAGTATTGTTGCGTAACCACAAGTTTAGAGGACGAAACAAAATCCAAGATAAGTGGGAGTCCGTACCGTATTTGGTAGTGCAACAGAATCACGCAGGTTTACCAGTGTTTACTGTACGTCCTGAGCCAGGGGGTCCCACAAAAGTAGTTCACAGGGATCAGTTGAGACACTGTACCTTCCCTTCACTCACAAGACAGGTTACACGTGCTGAAAGAGAAAAAGAGTTGTCAGAAACAGATGTTGATTCGCATGACATTGCTTACATTCCATATACCACACAATTGCCAAACACATACTTACCTGGGGAAGTCGAGGGTGGAGTAGTTTGTGAGGATGGTAGTATTGCTGAGAGTGAGAGAGTAGAAACAGGACAAGATGGGGAATCTGATGTTTGTGACATTTCAGAAGCTGACACCAATGTGGAACCTAGTCTTAGCCGTTCAAAAAGAAAAACACAAGGTAGATTGCCTGTAAGATATAAGGATGATTACATTATGTAATTTGGGGTTAAAATGTCTAAACAAATGTTGAATATGTTGTCAAGGAATCAAATGATAACTGTTCTTGTGTTTTCAGTTTTTTACTTAGGAGCTGGTCATCTTGGAGAGTCCTGTATATGGCAGGGTTTAGCAGGGGTGAATGTGGAGGTATTCAAGGACCTTTATTTTGAAAAGGTTTTTTTTTAAAAAAGGGGAGGACGGAGTGTTCCGAAAAAAAGAAGAAAATGAGCGAGACGAGCGCAAGCGCGAGAAAGAAAAAGTTAGTTTTCTTGTGACTTCTTGGATTAGTTGTGAACAGCATTAGACAAGCGTCGACGTGAGCTGCCGAGAAGCTGGACCGAGCTTGTGCTGTCGTGAGTTTTGACGGAGCCTGATTGCCGAGAAACTGAACTGCGTGTCTGATATACCAGGTGGGACATTGCTCATCGTGCTAGCTGAGAAGGTGTGTAGGCACGAGTGTTCGTCTTCTCCGGAAGGGAGCCGAGATACTGTGAGTTTTTCTTCACTGCTGTTTAACCACAGTTGATATTCTGAAGAAATACACGGACGTTATTTGTTGTTTTTGAAGCAAAGCAGCTTGGATTGAGTGATTTTGCTACTGTTGTTCGTGTGTCGTTTTTGATACAATAGTACAATAGTGGACACAAACGGCATTGCGAACACATTGAAGCTCTTCTTTTGCAATATTTTTCCTTCTATTTTTCATAGTTTATTTTATGATGTTTTGCAGTATTTTCACTTTGAAATTCTTTTTGTATGGACTTGAGAACTGGTAACTGAGTTTACTTGATTGAATGAATCCGAATTACAGGTTTTTTTGAAGGGACTGTTTTCATCTACCGGAAACGTTCGTAGAAATATATATTTTCCCTTATTATTTATTCCTGAACTTTATTTTTCCTGTATTTAAAGAAAAGGAAGAGACTTTCTGTTTTTGAACAGGTGGCTATTTGTTTGATCTAATTACCCTGCCATATCTGGACACTCCAACACCAGCCCAGTTCTACTGTGAGGTAAAACTTTAACTCTGGGATTATGAATCTCAGGCATGTGAACTGACATGAAAGATATCTGATGTGGAATGAAACATCTGTAATGTACTTTTGAGTGAACTGAGTACCATTTGAGCATTCTATCAGAACTGTTGTTGTTTTTCTATTTTTGTTTGAGTATTATTGTTGAAGAAAAGAAACCGAACAAAAGTTTGAATCTGAACAAAACTTTATTTTTGTACATTTCTTGGTGAAATCATAAGAAATCATAAGAGAAGTGAAACAGAGTTTATTTCTTGACTATTGTTTTCTTTATTTTGTTTATTTTTACTAAGCATTTAGGAAATAAGTGTAAAACTTCTGTTATTTTGGAGTAGGGGCATTCCTACTGTCTTGTGGGCTGATAGAGGGGAAGAGGGGTTAATCAACACCATTGTACTCTGGGTAGCTACCATGTACGTTATTAAATTCCAGAGCCTCAATCCTCATCAGTCACTGCTACTGAAGGCAAAAGCATACTTAGCAAGGCAGATAAAAACATACTTAAATAAATAAGTACAGGAATTAAATGTACTAGGGGTTGAAGACCTAGATCTTGTCATTTCCCTAGTCGTCCAAGATATATTGTAGCAGAAGTTAAACTCACCCTTACATTGTAGTGAAATTCCCCGCTACAGGAATATAGGGGAAAAAATCAAGTCAAAATAACAAGGACAAGTGTAATTTTAAGCAGAGACAATAGCATGTACTATTACAATTGTATTAAACTTAAGGAAAAAAAGATCACTGGGCAAAGATACATTTATCTTACAAAGTTTACTTAAATTTATGTTAGAATATTTTTTTTCTTTTTCTTCTATTTAAAAATGGTGCTTAATCCTGCTCTACCACTAATTCATTGTATTGTTTGTGTAGCTATTTTATATTTTTTAAACATTGGTAAAAAAAAAAGAGATGATTGCTAATTATTATAGTTGTAGGCCTAGAGGTCAGCACATTCATTTCAGATGTACGTTCAATTCAATTCAATTCAAGTTTATTTGTATAGCACTTTTCACGATACAAATCATTGCAAAGCAACTTTACAGCAAATTACGTTTCTACAATATTTAGTGGTAGCTTATCAGTGGTGAATGTCAGTTAACGTACATATGGCAGAAATGTACAGAAAAATCAATTAAAGACGTAATCAAACAGACGATGAACACTATTAACAGCAATTATTATATGATGCAATCAAACTTATAGCAAAATGTGGTAGTTCTGTATGTTGTTTCAGGGTTGGCATCATCTGAGGTCCTCTGAGGGTTGGCATCATCTCTTCTCAAGTGTTCTGGATCCAGACTGAAGCTTGTGTAAATCCTAGTTACATCCCGTGGCAAAAACAGAGAAACAAATAGAGACATAATTAGCGTAACTGCTGTTCCAACCAAGCAAAATGTATTTGTTTAACCCAAACTAAAGAATAATAATGCACATTTGATCAAATATAACTGCAGTCCAAGATTATGAGAGATTTGAATGCTTGGCCAAAGAGATGTGTCTTTAATCTAGATTTAAACAGAGAGAGAGTGTCTGAACCAGTGCAGAGACTGTAAAATTGGGGTAATATGATAATATTTTCTTGATCTGGTAAGGACTCTAGCCACTGCATTTTGTGCTACATGTAGCTTGTTTATTGAAGATGCGGGCTAACCACCTAGCAGTGCATTACAATAGTCCAGTCCAGAGGTCATGAATGCATGAACTAGCTTTTCTGCATCAGAAACAGGTAACATGTTTCGTAGCTTGGCAATGTTTCTAAGATGGAAGAATGCTGTTTTGTAACATGGGAAATATGATTTTCAAAAGACAAGTTGCTATCGAATATAACACCCAGATTTTTGAATGTAGAGGAAGTAACAGTACATCCATCTAGTTGCAAATTGTAATCCAAGAGATTATGTGTACTGTCTTTTGGTCCAATAATAATATCTCTGTCTTATCCAAATTTAATAGTAGAAAATTATTGGTCATCCAATCTTTTACATTTTAACACACTCTGTTATCTTAGATAATTTAGAAGTTTCATCTGGTATTGTTGAGATATATAGTTGAGTATCATCAGCATAACAGTGGAAACTAATCCCGTATTTTCTAATAATATTACCAAGGGGCAACATGTATATTGAAAATAGCAGAGGACCTAGGACAGATCCTTATGGCACTCCATATTTTACTGGTGATAATTGAGATGACTCCCCATTTAAATGAACAAAATGGTAGCGATCGGACAGGTATGTGTCATGGAAACACCTGCCTCACCAGCCGAATCAGCCTCCTACACCCGCTCACAATCACCTGATTACTGATCACAGACACCTACACCCACTTACCACACCACTCAAATACTCACCTCATTCACTCATCGGCTGGTCTCAAGGTTGCAAGCAATTCTGTCCTGGTTCCTCGTCTTCTAGTCTGCCTATTCCCCTCGGAATCCTCAGTTCTCGGCCGAAGGATCGGAGTGCCGACCCAGATAAGACTGTGTTTTGCTTCCCTTAATGGCTATGTTGAACTCTTTTTGGTTGGAAGCCTCTCTTAAGTTCCTGTAATTAAACTCTCTGCTTAACGTTATCCTGCCTGTCTGCCTCTTTGTCCCGGTTGTGACAGTATGATCTAAACCATCTTAAAGCCTGCCTTAAAGTTTTGTAATCGACCTATGAGTATGTCATGATCTATAGTAACGAACGCAGCACTAAGATCAAGTAAAAATAGCAATGAGATGCAGCCTTGGTCTGGCGCAAGAAGCAAGTCATTTGTAATTTAACAAGTGCAGTTTCTGTGCTATGGTGGGGCCTGAAACCTGACTGAAATTCTTCATAGAGATCATTTTTTTGCAGGAGGGAGCACAAGTGAGCAGACACAACTTTTTCTAAAATTTCAGACATAAAAGGAAGATTTGAGATGGATCTGTAATTTGCCAGTTCACTAGGATCTAGTTGGGGTTTCTTAATAAGAGGCTTAATAACCGTCAGCTTGAATGGTTTTGGGACGTGACTTAAAGACAACGATGAGTTAATAATATTGCGAAGTGGTTCTTCTGCTACAGGTAACAAATCTTAAATTTATTGGGTGCAGGATCTAATAAACATGTTGTTGGTTTAGATGCAGTGATAAGTTTATTTAGGTCTTCATGTCCTATAGTTGTAAAGCACTGCAGTTTATATTTTGGTGCGATAAATTAAGCTGAAGTATTATATGCTGTAGAATATACATTTGTTTTTGTATTTCTGATGTTATCTATTTTATAAGTGAAGAAACTCATAAAGTCATTACTATTAAACTGTAAGTGAATATTTAGATCGGGTGGAGTCTGGTTATTTGTTAATCTAGCCACTGTGCTAAATAAAAACCTTGGACTGTTTTGGTTATTTTCTATGAGTTTGTGGATATGCTCGGCCCTGGCAGCTTTTAGAGACTGTCTATAGCTGGACATACTGTTTTACCACGCAATTCTAAAAACTTCCAAGTTAGTTTTTTCTCCATGTGCGCTCAAGACTACAAGTTTTTTTCTTGAAAGAATGGGTATTACTGTTGTACCAATTTTTCTCTAACCTTTTTCAATTTGAAGGGGGCAACAGCATCTAATGTATTAGAGAAGATAGTGCCCCTGTTGCTAGTCATTTCGTCTAGTTCAAGTGTATTTATGGGTACACAGAGCAGTTGAGATAAAAAACACGGCAGTAATTGTGATGTCTTTGGTTGGCCTGGGAACAATAGTTTTGCCATCTTGGTTTTGAGTTTTGTAGAAAACACTGAGCAAATTGGAACATGTGTGAAAGCAGGTGATATGTGTTAAAAGTTTTGAGAAATGTGTCTTTGCTTTGAGAACTGAATGAATGGTTTGGGAAATTGGGCCAAACAAATCAGTTATAGTGTGTTAGCAATCAAGAAAAACTATAAACAAGTTCAGGCAGTTTAGACACTGTTAGCAGATCTCATTCACTCTTCTGCAAAACTCTAAACACATTTTCACTCTCTAAGACACAATTTGCACTGTGATGAACTTGTGATGCAACACGGCTGTCATCATGCACATACAATAATTCAAAATTGTTCACACTTGTTTCTAAATATTTACAGTTTTTTACGATTGCTTACACACTAAAATTAAACTTTTCCAACAATTAGCAAAAACCTTACACTCGAGGAGCCAAAAAACAAGGCTTAGATTTGCCACAATGTAAGCACATTGTCAGCTTACCCTATTTGCCAAAACATTACCACAGTGATTGAAAAACAATAACAACACCCACTTGTATACATCAGACACAGCCGTATATCAGAGTTTCAATTCCTTACAATTCCAAAGCACTGAATGTCAAAATACCAACCCTATGAGCCAATCTGTTAAACACAGCCATCAGGTGCACAAACACATGATTGCTAAATTGTAGACGCACCAATCAGGTTTAAAGTGAAGTGACATGTGGCCAAGTATGGTTACCCATACTTGGAATTAGTGCTCTGCATTTAACCCATCCAAAGTGCACACACACACAGCAGTGAACACACACCAGGAGCAGTGGGCAGCCATATGCTGCGGCACCCGGGGAGCAGTTAAGGGTTCAGTGCCTTGCTCAAGGGCACCTCAGTCGGGTATTGAAGGTGGAGAGAGTGCTGTTCATTCACTCCCCTCACCTACAATCCCTGCCGGTACGAGACTCGAACCCGCAACCTTTCACCAACTCCAACTCTCTCTCCATTAGGCCACGACTTCCCCACGCACTATAAAAATGCAGCAGGTAGGTTCACCTGCCTTCAACCAAAATGGAAGGAGTCAGAAGAAGAGTGAGGGCGGAGGCGGAGGCAGAGGCAGGAGGAGAACGTGCACAAAGAAGAAGAGGACCAAACTTATCAAATGACATTCGTGCAACACTAGTGGACCATGTTGTGAACCACGGATTGACGCTGAGGGAGGCTGGACTGAGAGTTCAGCCAAATCTTAGCAGATATACAGTGGCATCTGTCATAAGGACTTTTCGACAGGAAAACAAGTAAAAGAAGATCTGTCTACAGTTACAGTAAACAGCCGCTTATTGTATGCACCATATCAACACTTGTGATACCCCTTCCTGTGACATTGTACAGTAAGTTACATGTATTATTCTCTACATAGGATTGAGGGTCGGGAACGACAAGGAGGAAGGGGGCCCATATTCATGCAAGAGCAAGAGCGAGAGATAATAAACATGGTTTTGGCCAATAATGCTATCAGGCTCAGAACTACAAGCAAACATTATCGGTGACCATGCCATTTTCAATAATGTCCATCAGGTCTCTCAGTCAACACTGGCACACATCCTGAAAAGACATCAGGTTCAAATGAAACAACTTTATCGAGTGCCTTTTGAGTGGAATTCAGAGAGGGCCAAACGGCTGCGGCATGAGTATGTGGAGGTTTGTATTGTTCACTTTAGCACTGTGATATTGCATACTCCACACATTTCTTTTTTACATTGACTGTAATATACTAGACCTATCCTGAACTACACAATGTTGTCTTTCACTGTATTTCAGAGTTTTGC
This sequence comes from Sinocyclocheilus anophthalmus, assembly GCA_018155175.1. Classification (NCBI taxonomy): domain Eukaryota; kingdom Metazoa; phylum Chordata; class Actinopteri; order Cypriniformes; family Cyprinidae; genus Sinocyclocheilus; species Sinocyclocheilus anophthalmus. Next base: position 73,272 of record JADLZN010005105.1, read on the forward strand.
AGATGGATGCTGAGGAAATCCTGCATGAATTCATATATATTGATGAGGCAGGGTTCAACCTCACAAAAGCAAGAAGGAGAGGCAGAAATATCATTGGCCACAGGGCTATAATCAATGTCCCAGGGCAACGTGGGGGTAACATCACCCTTTGCACTGCCATTTCACAGCATGGGGTTCTCCTCCATCATGCCAAAATGGGCCCTTACAACACACCTCACATTCTCACATTTTTGGACCGATTGCACCACATCATCTCAGCAGGTAATTAAATGCACCAGATACAATACACTGTCATCTGGGACAACGTGTCATTCCAGCGCTCTGCTTTGGTCCAGAACTGGTTTCAACACCATCCACAGTTGACAGTACTATACCTTCCACCATACTCTCCGTTTCTAAACCCTATCGAAGAGTTTTTCTCTGCATGGCGGTGGAAGGTTTACGATCTCCAGCCCCAGGCTCAGGTACCCCTCATTCAGGCCATGGAGGACGCCTGTGACAAAGTCGACGCTGCAGCTGTGCAAGGATGGATTCGACATTCAAAACAGTTCTTCCAGCGTTGTCTTGCTAATGAGGATATTGCTTGTGACGTTGATGAAATTCTCTTGCCAGATCCAGCTAGGCGAAGAGATAATGTATAGTACGTTTACTGTAGTATTTTCTGTACAATATTGTCAGTTTTTTCAGATTATTTTTTATGTTTGTTGTTGTTGTTATTTACTGTAATTGTAACCTGTACTGGATACAGTATTTTACGTTTGTCTGTTGTTTGCTGAGCTAACAGTGTTATGCACACTACTGTAGTAGCATGACAACTAGGACATGTTTTGCTGTGATTCTCCATGTTGACTGATTTGGTTATATGGAGAGAAATCAATGATCTTTTCGTCAGTCTGCAGCATTGGTCTTGTGTAGTGTTTGGTGAACTATTGTATAGTTGCACTTTATCTGTGTACTTCATTTACAGTACTCTAATCACTGAGAATTAGACTTGCTAAAAGTGTTTTAGGTTAGCAACAGCAGTGTGTAACTGGTTCAAAAAGATTAAAGTCATATGAAATGTGTTTCGTATGGTAACAAAATATTGTTTTTATAAAGTTGTGTATAGTTTTGACAAAAGTGTTCCATTTTGCAAATGATCTGAAGTCGTGTGCTACTTTGGTGTAGGGTAGTGTTAATTGTGTGTAGTGTTTTGACAAACCAGGCCCTGTTTTCAAAATTGTGCTTAAGCAATTGTAAAAACTGTAAATATACAAAATATAAGCCAGTAAAAAATAACACAGATGGCACGGGTGCATCCATCAGTCTGAGAGGTAGAGGAAGAGTGAGTATACGAGGTGGAGGAAAAGGAAGACGAGGAAGAGCAAGACCAAGAACAGTCTTTTAGAGGAAATAGAGCTACTGTGATAGACCATGTCTTGTGAATGGAATGAAAGAGGAAGCGACAAAAGAGTTCAGTTAGGGCAGGTTCATGGCGGCTATGGTAGTGACGGAGGTCTTACATCTGCCCTTATCTCCTAATTCCCCTATAACCACCAGCTCTCCACCTGACCGAGGTTAGGTGGGAATTTCCTGCATTACAGTCTCCTATGCTGAACCTATGATGTTTAGTTGGTTCTATGGCTTCATAGTGACCACCTTAATGATGGTCTGGACTAGAGGCTCCGACGCGGAACCAAGGTGGGTGAGTACGATCATTTATATATATATATATTTATATATTTATATATATATATGTGTATTTAATGCGCTGGTGGTTGTGTATAATCCTTCTGCTAGCTTTCTTTGCCGTGTTTCCCGGGACCTGTGTGTTTCTATCCCTTTCTAGGGTAGGTCCTCGATGAGCACACCCCCTCTGCTGGGTTCAGAAACCCGGTGCTCGACTTGCAGTGTTTATTTCACTCGTCGATATATGTCCAGATGGTATGATAAGCCGGGTTTCAGCTTTATCCTTCCTGGATTATGCGGCCAGGTCACAGGGATCTGCAGGAGCCTTCTTGATCATTAGGCCCCCAGCACGGCACTGCAAAAATTTCCTGGAAGTCCGGGCTGGGCTTATGCTTTCAGGCAGCCCTGTCTGGTACACCTTATCTAGGCTGCCCTGAGGGGCTTCCTTGTCACCAGGATATCCCCTCTTGCTGAAGCATCGAGCGGGAAGTATAGGGCAGTTGCGAGAAACCTTCCTGTGTAAGTGCTGTCTCGGGCAGTGCTCCCCTCACATTTTGAGGGTTGTATTTGAGCTTGCCTGTCCCGTTTGGCTCAGTACTTCCAGGTGTCTGTGAACAGATGTTTGGGAAGCTCTTAAATCCATACTATGGTAAGTGCAAACGTTATGCTTTGCGCACTTTCTAAAAATCCACATAAGTGTTAAGTGTGCACGTTATGCTTTGCACACTTTATAAAATCACATAGGTAGTAAGTGTGCACGTTATGCTTTGCACACTTTCTAAAATACACATAAGTGGTAAAGGTCACGTGATGCTTTGCCCACTTTTCTGAAATCCTGTATGGTAAGGGTTACGCGTTACTAGCCTCGTTCCCTTTCTCTGAGTTGGTTTAGACCCTGGTATCTTGGGCTCCACTCAACTAGTATGTCTCTTCGTCACACTCTGGAAGCATCGCTCCCCTCACCATTGAGGGTTATTGTGAGCATGGTGCTTTCTTTCGAGCGTTTAATTCTCTCTGAGGAGTTGCCTCTCTGATGCACTGAGTTTTTTTGGCTAGCTTGCAGTACACTTAACCTTCTGATTCTAACAATCACGCTGTAGGTCGAGCCCACCCTCTCGCTGAGAGCTGGGTTTGTGCTCCCTCAGCCAAGGTAAACTACTGCTAGCCGTTCCAGCATTGGAACATGCTGTAGGTCGAGCCCCCTTCTCGAACTGAGAACTGGGTGTGTTGCTCCCACAGCTAAGTAAATTATTGCTAGCGGTTCCAGCATTGGAACATGCTGTAGGACGAGCCCCCTTCTCGAATTGAGAACTAGGTGTGTTGCTCCATCAGCTGAATAATTGCTAGCTGTTCCAACATTGGAACATGCTCTAGGTTGAGCTCCCTCTCGATTGAGAGCCGGATGTTTGCTCCCTCAGCTACAGATTTACTGCTAGCAACTCCAGCATTATAGCCTTAGTCGAGGTGATGATTTCTCAAACATATTGGTTTTGGGATGCACAATTCCATCTATGAGCTGCTCTTTCAGAGTGTCTCACGAGGGCCCCTTAGAATTTTTTTTTAAATCCATGTTATGGTAAGTGTGCACGTGAAGTCTTTGTACACTTTCTAAAATCCACACTGTGGTAAGTTCGCAAGCTAGTACCCTGCGTTCTTTTCTAAAATCCTGTATGGTAAGAGCTACACGCAGCAGCCTCGTGCTCTTTCTGAGAGGTTTAAAAACCCCAGTTTCGCTTGGGCACCAATGACCATGTATCCGCGGGATACCTACTTTACAGGGTCTTGCTTACTAGGGGTCCTGTGCTCATGTTGCCAAGTTAATTTCAGCATATGCAGAGCATGCTGTAGCCCCTTTGTGACAGGCCAAGACTAGTATGATTATAGGCTCTTGGTCGTATTTCCTTAAAGGAATCTGTTTCTGATTCCAAGCATTGAGCTCTACCCCGGGCCGAGGAGTTTTGGCCCTAACAGGTAAGTTTTTTTGGGTATGTAGCCTAGGCCTTTGGCCGCAGGGAATAATGTCACTGACAGCCGTCTAACGTCCCAGGGGCAACTCCCATGGCAATATGGTAGAGTTGGTACTTAGTGCTCGCCATGGTTTCTGGCATGCAATCCCCTCAGCATGGTGGCGTGGGTATACCATTCCCCATAACGACCCCTACACACAGGACACAGTTTGAAGTTCCCATGAAAGGGAACATCTCAGGTTACTTATGTAACCATGGTTCCCTGAGTAGGGAATGAGACACTGCGTCCTCTAGGTTTCTTGCCTTGCTGCGGTCGCAAGCTTCAGATGAAGAAGTGAATTATGTGTAGCTCCCGGCTCCGATTTATACTGTAGTTGCACTGGTAGTGACGTCATGGCTGTCGTCGGCCAACGTGTTGTTGGTGTTTTTTCAATGTATACTTCAGACACGGGTCACGACGAGGCGTTCCCCATAGCAACCCCTGGAGGACGCAGTGTCTTGTTCCCTACTCAGGGAACCATGGTTACATAAGTAACCTGAGACGTTTTTTTTTGGCAATACCTCCCTTACTGTACAGCACACAGATATTTTACACTACAAACTTGGTAACATGAAAAAAACTCTTGGGGACTTAAAGTATATTTTTAATAATTGTGTACTGTACATACAGTAAGGGAGATATTGGCAAACTCTCACCTGTAGTAAATCAGTCTTGTAACTACAAGCACTAAATCCTTTGGAACATGACACAAAAAACCTTTCAGTGACTTACTTTTTTATGAAAATAATTGTGTACTGTACATATATAAAGGGAGGTATTGGCAAAATCTCACCTGTAGTAAGTCAACCTTGACACTAGGAACATACTACAACCTTTAGGAACACGAAAAAAGACATTTGGGGACTTTTTATGACCATAATTGTGTACTGTGTTTGTGCATAGGGCTATATATATTTGTGTATATAATAGGAGTATACAATAACAAGTGTAATTTTAAATGTTTAAGTAAGTTTAATTATAACTACATTAAATGTTTTAACCAGTTGGTGACTGTTAGACGGTTTCCCTGGGCATGGCTTCTGAGATGGGTGTCAAAGCTTTCTCAGTTTAAGTTGCAGCTACAATACACATAGGCGGGTTTGAATTATTTGTTTTATGTCGATATAAAGTGGTTGCATATTGTTAAAACCTAATCGTGGTATTTGAGTATATTGTAGACTGTCGAATTATATAAGTGCGGCAAGGGGGGAAAGGAAATGTTCCAGCAGAAATATTCGAAACCTTACCCCTAAACAGCAATAGAAAAGCGGTGATTATAAAGCAAATGCAGTGCGTTGCATTCTTCTCGCCTCATTTGCCTGCCTGTATATAGTTTGCATCACAGTAAGTGATATGGTTGGTCTTGTTATATCACTGTATTAGTTAATTGAGTTGCGTTATGTGTCATTGGGGAATCCTGGAGTGTGACGGAGCCCCAGCGTCACACAAGCCATACAAAGTTAAGGAAACTAAGCACAAACGTAAACACAATCAGCTTTTCCGCATATATATACTGGCCCTGATTTTCCTAACTTCTACTTACCACTTGCTCCATTACTTCAAATCAGTTTTTATGAACGAATGAATGACTTGCGCTACCAGTTGCTTTGGTCTTCATCAACAGCCACTTGCGCCACCTGCTGGTGAGCGACTGACAGCAGCTGAAGATCATGCATTGGTGCTCTACTGCTATTCCTGCAGGTCCCGGATGTGCAACGCTGACTTTTCTGGCAAATTGGAACCGCTGAATGTGGAAGCGAATTTGTAAAGTGAAATAAAATGGACTGAAAATTGATTGTCGAATATTATACATCGTATTTTTCAGAATATTTCTGAAGTGAACTCTAGAAGGTAAATATGAATTATTGAATTTTTAATCATGAAAATGTGTGTGGAAAGTTTTAAATTGAAATATTCACAGCTGAAATATACAACTATGTTTGATTTTAGCCCTTAAAAATGCAAGCCCTGAAAATACAAGGAATTAAAATGCAATTCATAGATGTGCTGTTTTGTCAAGGCTCGATCCGCCACACCAGATAATTTTTTGTTGATGTAGACAAAGTCCTCTGCTTCTGACCTAGCTCTAAGATGTAATCCTTTTTTACAATATTCAAAGATTCTTTTTTACAAGATTTCAAGATTTTGCTAAGAACTTCATTTGTACAACTTTAAAGGCGAATTTTCTCAATATTTAGATTTTTTTTATATCCTCAGAGTCCAGATTTTCAAATAGTTGTATCTCGGCCAAATAATGTCCTATCCTAACAAACCATACATCAATGGAAAGCTTATTTATTTTTATTGTATAAATCTCAGTTTCAGAAATGGACGCTATGCATGGTTTGGGGCCGGGTCTCACACACACACACACCACACCACCACACCATATTATATATATATATATAGATTTATATATCTACAGCGATATTAAAAAATACGATTGTACAGTATAAAAACCCCTCACATATGGAGAGTCCCCATAAACCATAAAAAACAACGTGTGTGTGTGTGTGTATTTTTCCTTTTTTGTTAACTTAATTGTTATTTCTTTTGAGTGTGTGTATGTTTTTCTTTTTTTTATTGCAAAATGATTATTATGTACAGTAAACATTCTTTTTTGTTACTACATGCACTGGACACTGTGTTCTCAATTTTTTGATGTAGTGTCTAATGAATTATCTGTAGTGTGTATTATGTACGTGTGATTTGAAAGCTTTGTTTGATTTTGAGCACAGGTGAAATGGTTTTGAAGCGATTGTTTGATTTTGCCAGAGGAGTTAGGGGTTCTGTGAATTTAGTTTGAAGATTTGGGTTTGTGTTTAAGGTTTTGAGAAAAGGAATGATGGTTTTGAGAAATGTGTTTTAGCAATTCAGAAATAAACTGTAATAGCAATGTTGTTGTTAAGTTTACGTTTGGGGTAGGATTAGGGAAGTAGAAGATGGTCATGCTGAATATGTGCTTTATAAGTACTAATAAACAGCCAAAATGTTAATAATATGAATACTAAACTAAGCAACTAGTTACAGTTGCTATAATTACTATTGCTAAAATAGATAGTAATTATAGTAATTATATTAGTAAATATAGTTAAATATTACATATAGTAATTATAGTAACTACAGTATTATAGTAATTACTAAAATTACTAAAATGTCAAAACCATAACGACATTTAAAAAAACAACACAAAAAAAAAAAAACACAACACACACACACAAAAAAACACATTTTCTAAAATATAAACAACTATTCACTGCTTTGACACAGGGTCAGATTGAGGTGTGACCGTGTTGATGAAAAACTCTACACACAAAATCCCACATTTGCATGCTTACACATGCGCGTGCATTTAGAAGTATAGCATTCAATATGTTTCCCTCACGTCAGCACAGTTTGAGCTCAATTAGCACACAATTACCCAAGTGGAAACACTAGGGGTCAAAACTTATCACACACCAATCAGAACCTTCGATGGAGAGATAAAAGGGCCAAAGTTAGCCATAGGTTTGAAACAATGGATCCAGAGAGCGTGGAAGGAAGAGGAGGAGAGGAGGAGGAGAAGGAGTAGGGGAGTGGAGGAAGAATGAGGAAGAGGAAGAGAGGAGGTGGGGAGGAGTACGGGGAAGATAGAGGAGAAAGCCGGAAAGAGGTTTTCTAACATCTTTCTGCCTGCATACTCTCTTTTTCTAAACCCAATAGAGGAGTTTTTTTCGGCATGGCAGTGGAAAGTATGACTTTCCCTTACATCTGTGTTCACCTCCTCCAGGCCATGGAAGAAGCCTGCCTGGATATTTCAGTTGATGTGTGTGTGATGTACTCTACAGTACATTAACAAGTTTGGTTTTTCAGCAAGACTGAGTTGTTTTGAGTGGAGAGCTTCATTTTGACCAGAAGTATGGGGAATTGGGTGAGAAGTTATGGACTTGTGTTTAGAGTTTCTAGAAAAGGAGTCACAATTTCAAGAAATATGTTTAAGCAATCGAGACCAAAACGTACTCGGTTACAAAACGTAACACGGTTCCCGGAGATATGGGAAACGAGTACTAGAGTTTTGCTATGGGAAAAAGTCACTTTGCTCCGGAACGAAGGACTTTTTTCCTAACCACTATAAAATGAAAAGGCCATTGGTTCATGCAGTACACTTTAAAAATGAATCAATGGCTCTGTAGCGGTGCTGCACGAACCTATGGTCACGAAGCCCACCAAAGCCCGCCAGAATGGGCAGGGCATCTGACTATATAAGCGGGCGCTCGCCACAGGATTCAGGTTACTTCGACTGAAGCGACGACTGAGTCGTGCAGCTGCATAGCACGGCTAGCAATGCAGTACTCGTTCCCGTATCTCAGGGAACCGAGGTTACATTAGTAACCGAGTACATTTCCTATCGATTCTTCACTCGTACTGCGGCTGCTAAGACGCTATGGGAACCAGTACAATCACGCTGTGCTATGGCAGAGGAACGACTACATGTGTAATCTTGCCCTAGGCACCTCTTGCCCAAGGGGACAAGAAGAGTAAACACCTCCCAAGGCAAACAGGCTAAGATCACAGAGGTCACGCCCGGCCTGAGTGATCGTTCCAGAAAACTTGCACAGCCCCGGCACCCATGAGGGCAGAGAGCGCGCAAATAAGTCCTCTGATGGGTTTGAGCATGTTACATCCAAACTCCTACCCAGAGTTGTACTGTGTGCCAGTTATGCAGAAAGATCCCTTGCCTGCAAGGCAGGGACATCCAGGTTATAAAACCTAGCAAATGTGGACGGAACAAGCTCCCACTCTATATTAGATTGGCTTCCACTTTGTCTGAGTTCAAGTCATGTCTCAAAACTTATTTATTCTCTGTTGCTTTTAGCTTATAAGAGTGTTTTGTTTTAACTGTTTTGCTGCTATTAGAATACTTATTTTTTTATTTTATTCTAAGGCCAGAGTAAATTCAACTACTGGTCCTCTTCTGAGGGAGGAAGCGCAGAAAGTGTAATGACCTGTGCCCTGAATGGAGCAGAGAGCACCTTAGGTTTATAACCATGCCTCAGTTTCAGGATGACCTTAGAGTCTCCAGGCCCGAACTCCAGGCAGATAGGTCTCACAGAGAGCACCTGTAAGTCTCCCATTCGTTTGACTGATGCTAATGCTAGCAGCGGAGCGGTTTTCAACGACAGGGACCAAAGGTCAAGCAGCGGCTCAAAGGGACCCTTCAGGGTCCTCAGAACAGTGGGCAGGTCCCACGTAGGGACAGTGAGGGGACGGGTCGGTTTCAGCCTCCTAGCATCCCTCAGAAAACGGACAACAAAGTTGTTTCTGCCCACCAACTGGCCTGCAAAAGGCATGAGAAGCTGTTATACCTGCTACATAGACCTTGAGCGTGGATGGGGAGTGCCCCTTATCCAACAGATTCTGCAGGAAGGACAATATCACGATACGCCACAGACGGACAGGCCCTCGCCACGGGCTAAGCACCAGGCAGAGAACACCGACCACTTAAGGGCATAGATGCGTCTTGTAGACGGAGCTCTAGCCTGAGAAATGGTGTTTAGAACACACTCTGGGTGGCTTGCAGGCTCCCGTCGAGTGGCCAAAGATGCAGAGCCCACAGCTCGGGCCAGGGGGGCCATATCATCCTGTTCGCCTGAGAGAGGAGATCCCACATCAGGGGAATGGGCCATGGGGCTGCTATGAGCAGCTGCGACAGCTCTGATATTCAATGCTGGTTTCCTTGCGTTCTTTTTCCCTGATTCGACTGATTACCTGCGGGATCAGGGCAATCGGGGGAAAAGCATAGATGATGTTGTGCCAAATTGGGCAATGAGAGTTGTCTTTTGAGGCAAAGAAGTCCACTTCCACCTTGCCAAAGATCTCCAAAAAAAATTTAACCGTCTGCGGATGAAGCATCTGAGGGAATTGCTCGTGAAACATGTCAATCGTTGGTTCAGTTTACCCGGAATGTACACCGCTCTCAGCGAGTGCAGGTTGAGCTGAGCCCATTCCGGGAGGCGCTCTACCAGCACAAAGAGTCGCCTCGAGGAAAGCATCCCGGGTCGATTTATGTAGGGACACCACAGTCACAAATCTTACGCCAGACAGCCCCACCCCCCCAACGGACACCGGGAACATTGTCGAGGCTCAGGCTTGGCCCGCAGGTGCAGACTTCGCGGGCTGCTGAGTCACTGCAGACTTGGGGCGACTAGAGGCAGCTGCAGAGCTACAGCGTTTTGGCAAGAAGCGTCGCATGGCTTGGGATTGACTTTGCGTGAAACACTCAGCGAAACCTTTGACCGCTGGCCCGAACAGACCGGTGGGGGAGAACGGAGCATCAAGGAAGGGAACCTTGTCGGTGCCCTTGATTTCTGTCAAGGTCAGCCATAAGTGGCGTTCGAACACCACCAGACTGGCTATGGAATGCCCTATAGCCTGAGCCATAGCTTTGGTGGAGCACAAAGCCAGGTCCATCGCGTTTCTCAGCTCCCTGAGTGTCGCTGGGTCTGGGCCAGACTCGTCCGTGCTGGCGAGGAGTTTGGCCTGGAAGACCTGGCGGACCGCCATTGAATGTAGCGCCGAGGCAGCTTGCCCAGCCAAGGAGTAGGCACGTCCAGCGAGGGCTGAAGTCGTCCTACACAGCTTGGACGGATGGGTGGCCTTTGCCTTCCAGCCGATAGCAGTGGGCGGGCAGAGATGCGCAGCCACTGACTCGTCCAGTGGAGGCAGCTTCTCGTACCCCTTATCTTCAGCGCCGTCCATCCTCTGCTCAGCTGTTTTTTCCTCACAGACACCACATTTAATTATTTGTTCTGGATCGGGGCCAATGACCATCGTCCCGTGGACATCCCAGACACTACTGGGCTGAGCTGGAGGGAAGGGATCAAGCACGCCAGCCGTTCCATTGTCAAGCCTGCCGGCCACTCCACTGTCAAGCCCACCGGCCGATTCACTTCCAAAGCCTATTATGACAACAGCCCGCTCCTTAACCTCCAACCTAAGGAGGAATATGAGGAGGAAAAGCCCCTGAGTCCACTCCAGTGTCGGCTCCAGCCCGTGAGCTTGCTCCAGTGTTGGCTCCAGCCCCTGAGTCCACTTCAGTGTCTGCTCCAGCCCCTGACCAGAATCAAGACATGGCTGTAGCCCCAGTCCAGTCAAGAGAGGGCTGCTGTTTCCACGTCAAACCCAGGGAGGGCTCCAGTTCCTGAATTTAGCCCACGGAGGGCTCCTGTCCCAGAGTCTAGCCCAGAGAAAGGGGACTCTGATTACAGTTAAGAACAGAGAGGGAATGTTACCCACCGTCAGCCCAGAGAGAGACTCTGTTCCCAAATCCAGCCCAGAGAGGGCTCCTGTTCCCAAGGCCAGCCCAGAGTGGGCCCCTGTTCCCAAATCCGGCCCAGAGAGGGCCGCTGTTCCCACGTCTGGCCCACGGAGGGCCACAGTTCTCGGGACAAGCCCAGGGAGGGCCACTGCCCCTACGTCAGGCCCACGGATGGTCTCAGATTCCAAGTCAAGCCCAGGGAGGGCCGTTGTTCCTACACCTCTGCCAACAACGCTCCGCCATGGCCCCCTGAACTGCCTGCTCCGCCATGGCTTCCTAGTTTGCATGATCTGCCCTGGCTCGCCAAGCTGCCTGCTCCACCCTGGCTTCCCAAGCTGCCTGCTCCGCCATGGCTCCCTAGACTGCCTGCTCCGCCATGGGTCCCATGGGATATCAGTCACTCTCGCTGCGCTGTTTTCTTGTTGCATTTCTGAAAGGCGATCGCACACCGTGCAATGCGTGACTCTTGGGCAACTTATCGCACACCAGACGCGTTGCGTTCAGTTCAAGATGGCAGTCCAAAACCTTTAATCTATTCTCCAAACATTCACTTAAAGAATGAGCAAGTGGTGTCAATGAATTTGAAGTTTGGTGATAAAAAAAAACCAACAGAGCAAAGAGAATGAGAACGTGCAGTCTATTGTAGTCAAAGCACGGAGGCCAGTGGTGCCGCTAGTGCGCATGTAGAAAACTTTGTTTTCGAACATTAAAGACATGGTGTGGCGCAGCACTGTGCTTCTCGTCCGGTATGTGACCGCATTAAGACTGGAATAGCCTCTTGTTTCAAAGGTGGAACTGTCAAAGATGAATTTTAGAATTAGACTCTGTAAGCTAGGTTGGTAATCTGTACCCCCCCCCACGCACACACACACACTAGGGTAAGGGGAGAGGGCTAAGGTTCAAAAGTCGCGGTTCGCTACTGATATACAGTATATATTTATATATAGTCACATGTAAAGTAGAAACATTTCAATTCACAAACAGAAGACTAGGGAAACAGAGGAGAAAAAAAACTGAACTAAACAGCTTATATGAGACTATACAGCTAAACTCAAGACTAATAGCAGAACCAAGGGAGACACCACTTTAATTAATACTGTGTTTGGATCCTCAACCTTCGTGTGTCTATGCAGTCAAATTGTCATGTAAACCTGCCCTAAAACTGGCATAAGGTGTCTTAATGAGTGATTTATTGAAAATGAATTCAATCAATTTGTTCAATCCAGCAAATTCACTCAGGAACAGCTAATTCACTCAGGAACAAAGAGAGTGATTGTTTAAGCATGCTGATTCATTCAGGAAAGAAATACCACTGTTCGAATGAGACACTCAGTGGTTCTACTTTGGCTATGTCTGGAACTAATTTTGTTAAAACAAAGGTGTACAGATGTGCATTCGCCACCAAAATAAAAAATGTACTGGTTAAATAAGTTCAGACCACTAATTTGCTGACCAACATGCTTGACAGCTGTTAATGCACAATCACTGTTTTAAATCGACTAACTTTAATATTGTTTAATATTTCCATTCAAACTAAAAGCTTAAATCTAGCCTATGCGATGCCAGTTTCACAGAAAAATGTAAACCTGACATTTAATTCACTGACATGCTTCACTTACGCTCTTCACTTGGCAGCGCTAAAACCAGCAGTGCATAAAGAAAAGCTCGCTTATCTTACAGTTTTTATCAACTGCTTACACACAAAATCTTTACTTGTCACACAATTTCTGAAAGCTGACACTTAAACACCACACACCAAATCTGCAAAACCATACACTAATTCTCAGCCTTTGACTCAGTTTTCAATTTCATTAAACACTTTTTGCAAAACACAACACACAATTCTCTATGTAACAAACATCTAACAGGAATTAATATTATGGCAAAGTTGTTTGGAAATGTTTGCTTTTGAGATGTGTTTGTGATATTTTGAATGCAGTGCTTAATTTTGCAAGAGATGGGAGGCATTTTGTGTGTGCAAAGTTTTGAAAAAAAGAGGCAAAGTTTTGAAAATGTGTGTAACAGTGGAAAAAAACTGCAAGTCCTGAAATAATGAAGATTTAATTTTAATTTTAAAATATAATATTTTGTATTTAAATATATTCTTGTATTTATTAAAATACAAAATAAATTGTGGCATTATACTATTATCCCTATTATAGCATTTTTTTTTTTTGCATATACAGGTGCATCTCAATAAATTAGATTGTCGTGGAAAAGTTAATTTATTTCAACTCAAATTGTGAAACTCGTGTATTAAATAAATGAAATGCACACAGACTGAAGTAGTTTAAGTCTTTGGTTCTTTTAATTGTGATGATTTTGGCTCACATTTAATAAAGAATGGAGTTGAATTACTGAAATAAATGAACTTTTCCACGACATTCTAATTTATTGAGATGCACCTGTATTAAATGTCACACTATGTGCAGTGTGAGCTCAAAACCAAATCTCCAGGTGCTCTCATGACAACCAGACTGAAAACCTTATGTGCACCCCTGAATCTTGTGTCCTAAAATGTAAGTCACCATCAATCAAAATCAAAACATTGTCATATTTCCTCTGTGACTAAATTGTCAGAACCTGACCAAGTACAGGGGAACACATTGGGGTTGAAATACACAAGATAACAAGGGCAGAAACAAGGGACAGGTGAGGGAGATTAGTGACTAAGGAAACTAACAAGTAAACAAAAGGACACGAGGATGTTTCACTTCAAAATAGGAGACCAAAGTACAAGACAGGGGAACACGAAACAAACACACCACCACAGGAACATGGACTGAACCCATATGAAGGAATTTATTAATACAGAGACTAAGGTAAGGATGCAAAGGTGAGCATTGCAGGTAGATAGTGTTAATCAGCAGAACGCATGAGCAGTATGTGTGTGTGTGTGTGTGTGTGTTTATTGTTCACTACTCACTGCTATGTGTGTGCACTTGGATGGGATAAATGCAAAGCACAAATTCCAAGTATGTGTTTTTTTTTTTACCTTTCACATGTAAGTATATCCAATCAGGTAATCAACAAAGAAATATATCAAAATAGTATTTTCCATTCTCTGGAATACATAGAAGATCAACAAGGTAAGATCCAACATCATCTCGGTTACATATGGTAACCCTCGTTCCCTGAAGGAGGGAACGGAGACGTCACGTCGGATGACCGACGAATTGGGATCTCGCTTAGAGAGACCAATCTACTTTGAGTGTAAACTAAACGAGCCAATGCACATTGGCATGCGATTATTGCATCCAGCTGCCGCTGATCACAGCGTGAGTATAAGTAGGCAGCAGATGCAGTGCATATTCAGGTTTTCGCTGAGGAGCCGAGCCGGTGACCCGGCCGCTCAGCGGTGGTACAGGAGCTGTGGCGACGGGACGTGACGTCTCCGTTCCCTCCTTCAGGGAACGAGGGTTACCATACGTAACCGAGACGTTCCCTTTCAGTCGGTCACTCCCGACGTCCCGTCGGATGACCGACGAATTGGGATCCCTAACAAAGGGCCACAGGTACTGCCCCTTCCAGTGTCCTGTGGAAGCCACCTGCGCTCCTACTTTTTGGCGTAGGCCAGGGCTTACCACAAGAGGACCAGCTACTGCTGCTATGGCACTACCCAATCAGTAAGACTGGATAACACTGGGAAAACATACCCGTTCCACTTGGGACAGGGACGTTGCGGAAGCTCCAACCTTCCAGAAGGAGGTTTCGGAAGTAAATACACATATGAACATTCCTTAGGTGCATATGGAAGATTGGAGGTGATTGTAACACTCTTGGAATGGCAGAAGTCTGCCGGGGGAACACAGGCTCTGAGGCCATACCGTGGACTTTACACATATGGGATCCACTTAGGTCTCTACATATGGAACCCAGATCACTCGGCTCCGAAGCGAAAAGCTAAATATGTGCTGCATCTGCTGCCTACTTATGCTCACGCTGTGATCAGCGCAGCTGCCTCCAAATCGCATGCCAATGTTCTTTGGCTCGTTAGATTACACTCAAAGTCGATTGTCCCTCTAGCGAGATCTCAAATAAAAAATTTTAAATTTCGTTGGTCATCCAACGTGATGTCGGGAGTGACCGACTGAAAGGGAACACTTAATTAGGAAGGTTAACGCTCACAGGTACTGTAGATATCCTTAAACTACATAAAATAATATAAAATGTATCACAAAAATTTCCTGAACAGAGAGACTTGACTTTAGAAGAACGAGGAAACATATTTTTTGCTAGAGACACCACTCAAATGAACACAAGTAATCGTAATCAACACAAAATACTGGTCTATCACAGAAACCACATTCTGAGTCTGAAATTAGAGTCGATGTGGGGAGTTCACACATGTATTCATAAATGTATAATACAAACTATAGTATTTATGAATGGTTATGGTAATGAATGTTCAGTAGTGTGTTTAGGCACCAGGCAAATCACATGGTTCAGGGGGGCCGCTGCGGAACATGATTTCTGCCGATGGGGACCCCAGGGACCACTTGCTTAGGGCCTTGAAAACTCTAAACACGCCCCTGGGAATAATACATTAGCACATTCTGTTGTATGAATAGGTATGGCAAAGTAAAAGGGGCGAGAAGCTGTTACAGAGGAGGCTTCCGTACCACCTCCTCCTCACCACCAGAGGGAACTCTCTCCTGAATATTAACTTTATCCATTCGAACAAAACTCTATTCCCCTCATTGCCTCTCCTGGACTCTTGCACGCTCACACCTTCATTGAATCCCTGCGCCCCACACACATATAAACCACTCACACATACGGACTCTCTGCGAAGTCTTGATTTGCTCCGGCTGTCACTTCTGAGCGTTTACCTTGTATCTTGCCTACTCGTTTGACCTTGGACTGTTTATCGTACTCTGATCTGTCTCTGCCTGCCCTGACTTGGATTGTTCTACTACTGTGTTTGTCTGCCGCCTGCCTCGACCTCCTGCCCGTCCCACGTTCTGTCTCAGCCTAGCCTCCACTATTGTATCTACTGGTGATTGACCCTGGCTTGTCTGGTTATGCAATAAAAACGCTGCAAATGGATCCCGACTCTGATGATGATTCGCAACAGAAGCACTTGAGACTCCCTCATTTTTTATTTTATTTTATTTACCACAGGAAAGTTAGTATTATCTGCAACTACTTTTAGTACTTATAATAGCACATATTAACACCTTATTCTAGATACCTTAATCCTACCCCATACCTAAACATAACTACTGCAACAACTACCTTACTTACTATCAATAAGCAATTAAGAGTTTATTGAGGAAAAACACTTAGTTAATGATGAATATATTTTCCATAATCTAAAATGTTATCGTGCATTCATGTTGCATGACAGTTACAGTACAGCTTCAAATTTGTTAATTAATAGCTGCAATTGTAAGTATTTATAAACATATTAAACATATATTGATTGTATTTATTAAAAACATAATGTGTGTTTTGTATATTTTCTTTTCTTTGTTACCTTTCTTTGATGACCTTGCAAATGAGCGATTATTGTCCACTTATAAGTCCACTTCAACGGATATTGCATGCTATATTCTATTTATCCCTCCTTTTTTGTCTTTGGCAGTGTTATTTTATTATTATTATTATTTATTAACTGCACATCCTGTTTGCTTTCAAAGCTTTTATAGTTGACCCGGCCCACTTCTATTGCTCAGCAAGCCTCCTTGTGATTGTAATTAGATTCAGATTCTCTGCGTCTAATAGGCTGAGGGCTGATGACTCATTCCTATGAGCTATTGGGAGGGAGTGCAGTGCCCTGACTGCGCTCTCAGGGAGGAAAATGAAAGCACAACCTGCCTAACGCTGAATTCTACACATACGTAATGACAGAAAAGAACACAAGAAGGTAAAACATACACAGAACCACAGGCACATTCCCTTTCTGAGACAAAGACATACTGCAACCAGCTACCACCAATTCAACAACATAAAGACGGGAAAACACCAACAAGCAAGAAAAAGGAAGAGAAAAAATCAAGGTAAGTATAAAAACCTATATACAGTACCTGATGATACATTACAAAAACAGTGTTTATAAGCCTATAATAGTATGCATGTATGAAAAAGGATGAACTTATATGTAATGAAAGGAGTATTAAAATAATACATTTTATATATGTATGTAATGCAATATATGTGATGGATTAAAAACAGGTATTTATTTTATATGATCGAGTGTGAAATGCAGCTGGTTGTCATAATAAATTCTGCAGATTTCTGTGATTTACTTATTTTGGGCGTGTTTGCAGAGCATATTGCGCAGTTATAAATGCTTTTAATGGAGAATATGTGTGTGTGTGTGTGTGTGTGTGTGAGAAAGAGGGGGGGGGTGACATGATAGTGTGTGTTTAGATAGTTTAATAGTTTGGTTTAATGAAATTGTGCATTAAAATGGCTCAATGACACGTACTTTATTTGTTAAAGCAGTTTGTTTAGTTGGCATGTGTTACAACATGCGGTGTGTGCGGGAATATGTAATATGATGTATTGGAATGTGTACTTTCAAGTACAAATGTATTCTTTAGTGTGTGTGTACACATTTTTCTTGCATGTGTATGTTACACACTTTGTGCAAATGGTGTGTAGGGTGCAAGTCTTTGCCTTTGAGTATTGAGATGTGTGTGCCAGGGATTTGTGTATATATGGAGTGTTTGTGTGTATTCATGCCTGCACAGCTCAGTAATAGAGTGGGTGGCAAGTGAGAGATGGTTCAGCTTGTGCAAGAGCAGAATGTTAGTGTGAGTATGTGTTTGTGTGAGAAGCACATAAGGGAGAGATGCTGTGAAAACGGCACACAGCGAGTGTTAAATGAGCTGATGTGAATTTAGCACGTTATCCTCCTCATATCCTCAGTATCTTTTGTCTAGAAAAGAAAGATCTTGTGTCTTCTGTTGTTATTACTTCTGCTTTACTTTAGACAGACATTTCTAGATCGGTTTAGGGGGTCAAACATTTGGGTGGAGAGCTATTGGATGAAATCATAAGTTCTTATGTAACTTTTCAGTTTGGTGCATTCAATGTCATGTGTAAAATGCAGTTTCTAGTAACTGGGCATTTGACAATGTGCATTTGACAATGTGCATGTACTTTATTCAATGTGCAAAATTAACAATTATTTGATAAGGTAACAAGTGAGTGAAAAACAATACTGTCCAAATCCTACCATATCGGATATAAAGTGCATGTTGTGGATAAGCAATGAGCCAACCCTTATTCCCAAATTAACATGTATAGCATCAATAACGAAGCCTATGTTTTCATCAAGGTTAAATAATAATAATAAATTAGGGTAAATTCCAGAATTAGGGTGCTCTAATGAGCAGAGCCTTGATGTAGAAACGTTGGAGGGAGCGGGGCAATTGTGTCTCCTAATGTGGTCAAACATACAGTACTTGGTGAGAAGAACAATGAAGGACGGTGTCATCTCCTCTTTATTTTAACTTAGTGCAGTGTTGTCATGGTAACACTGTCTCCATCACCTTATTATTTTTTTATGACAGGAATGTCTTATTTATTGATTTTAATATATTCTATTCTCAATTTTGTTGACTTTGCTAGGGCCTCCGTATAGTTGCCTTAAGCTAACATATCTAATAAACACATTTCTTATTTGTAAACTAATATGGGGCGGGGTTACACTCCCTGTATATTTAAACCCTGTGTTTCCTGTGTTTTCATCCCAGTGGTGGGAGACAAAGATGAAGAGGAGGTGAAAAGAAAAATGAAGGGGTCTGAGTCAAAGTCAAGTCAAGTCAAGTCAAGTCACCTTTATTTATATAGCGCTTTTAACAAAACAGATTGTGTAAAAGCAACTGAACAGTGTTATATAGAAAATATAGTGTGTAGTAATACAAAAGGACAACAGTAACACACAATTTAAGTTAAAGCTGCAGTCCGTAAGTTTCGCCTCTTTGTCGCCATCTCTGTTTGAAAACCTGGAATTGCAGCTGTGTGCGGAATTATCTAGCTTGCGTGGGGTTGTGTGGCAGCACGGCTCCAGCGTGGATAAATCTAATGTTCTGAAGAGTATATGTGGCTGTCAGTCACCGCACTGGTGTGGATATTTACTGTACTTCGCAATCACAGATTCTAGCCTACATCTTGGAATATATGACCCAAATAAGAATTTTCACCGTATATTGTCATCTGAACGAGTAAGTAACAAGTCTGCCACGTTTGTTCTGACCAACTGAGGAAAAAAGCATTATCATAAATAGCACTACCAATGGTGATTAAATCTAAAGATCGGTTAGCTCATATCACATCAAACTGTTCACATTAGATTGTTATACTTTATTCTCAAATGATTAATGTTAACAACATCAGCATTGGTGACTATGAGTATAGTGTGTATTTGCGTGTAGATTTCAGTTTCTGCAAAGTCTAATCTAATTATGCTCCCTTCGAACTGATTTTCTTTAAAATACAAATCGTGTGTAATCCCAGGCTATCTGTAATCAGAAGCACATTTATAACTGTAATATAATTTTAATTCATTCACATGTGTTTCATAAACACATAATCCTTTATGGATTACAAGCCGCCATAAAAAATTATACATTTAATTATTCTGGCTGCCGTGAGAAAAGGCTATAAACGATCCGCCACCTGCAGGATCCTCACATGCGATAGCCTAGTAGCCGGGACAACTTCTTTATGTTTACAGAAGTGACGTAATGACGCAGCAGCATGCTCGAATTTCCCGCGAAAACCTACCCGTACCACTCAAACTAGAAAACATTATTATAAGCTAACCGTTGTGAATCGGGCTAAAGTAAGGTGATAGTTTTGAACACTGGCTGGTTATGTACTTGCTCAAATATTGATTTCGGATCATTTTTAACCAAAAAAAGTTACGGACTGCAGCTTTAAAGTCGGCTCATCAATGATTCAGTGATGTCATCGTCAGGGTTGGGAGGGTTACTTTTAAAATGTATTCCGTTACAGTTACAAATTACTTCATTAAAAAAAAGTATTCAGTAAAGTAATCCAAGTACCACAATATGAAAGTAATGTAATCAGATTAATTTTGGATTTCTTTAAATCACATATGTAAATAAAGTAAAAAAAGCAATATCAAAGTGCTTTTATTTAACTATGATTTTAAAATTAAAACTAATAAAAGCTATAGTAAAAACTATTTGAATATATTAAAAATCGTGTCTTGTTTTACCATCTAGATATTACAGCCTGTATATATGTATATAAAAGGCTAGGCAGACATCTAGTGGCTATACAGTTTAGGATTACAGTTTTATTTTTATTATTATTTTATTTCTTTAACATGTACAAGTAAAAAATAAATATAGTTTATATACAACATTAAAGAAATTAGACCACATACATATTAGTCTATTTTAAAATAAGCCTACATGTCGAAGTGCATGTGAAATGCTGTGATCTTTCTTTATTTCATTGACTGGTGAGGGGACTCTTATGTTAATTTCTACATTTTCCAGCTCATTTTCCGCTAGAAAAATTACCCACAACTGCAGTCATGCACACCATGGAATTTTAAATCACTAACAGACACAACATTTTAGCTAACATGATTTCCATGCTAGTTGTACAGCAAATGTTCAAGTTGGTTGAGTAGCCTTTATTAAAGCAAGAGTCTTCATGCATCGCTTACGCTGTACAGCTATTTCATTTATCCTCTTTGAAAACAAAATAACTGTGAAATTTCCATTAAAAAAAGTATATATTTTAAGTTAATTTAATTAAAACACGTTTGTGATATTGTAAAAAAATAACAATTGTAAAAAAATATCTCAAATAACAATCGCGATCAATAATTGTGAATATAGTTTTGAACACGGTAATCATGATTATCAGTTTAACAATTACTGGCAGCATGACTTCACTGTTTAAATGCTGAATTTCTACTTTCTTTTTTTTTTACCAGGGGACATAAAAAAAAGTGAAGGCTCACTTCAATGTCATCCAACCTGGAACTTGCATTCAGAACAACACGATAGGGAGCATAATTGGCAGACAGTTTGACATGATGCCTAGCATGAAGAGACTGGTAATAAATGAAAGCTTGATTCAATTTATTTTCTGCCTCTAAAATCCTGCTTTACTGCACTGCGTAGCGCAGTTGTGTCTGTTAAGCTGGACTACTGTTTCAAAATGTCAAACATATATACATATATGCTTTCTCTCTAAAAATTAGATTTCACAATACCTGAGCCTGTTTCTAAATAATACGCTTTAAATATTTATTGAGTTTTTTTTTTTTTTTCGTTTTTAATTGACAAAATGATAATGAAGACCAGGCAAAAAAATTACCTTTTATACCAGAGGGTTGTTGAATGCTTGATTCTGATTGGTTGGCAGCAGGGGTAGATTTAGTGATTTGGGGGCACCAGGCAAAATACAGGAATGGGGCCCTCTACAATTTCACACATTTACAACCTTGAGGTTGCTTTCACTGTTGCTCGCTGCTGCACGACCGTGTCCCATAGCTGTGTCCAATCTTTTAGATTTTTCATGTACATGTTATAAATAAAGGATTTCTTTAATGTTGTAAATCCCTTGTTCACATTTAAACAGGTTATAATAGTATTAGAGTAGGTTGGACACTAGGTGGTGCGTTGGGGTAATTTTCACTAAGCAATTGTCTACACAACGCAAGTTTAATTCTAAACTTTAAAATATCATTTTTTTTAAATATATTTATTTTAATTGCACATTTAAATTAAAACTGAAGGAAATTATAAATGTACATGCTTAAAGATTATTTCAACCAAACATGAAGTGTGGCTGTGTGGAAAGTGACTGTGCATGGTCCTCCTTGGGTCTTTCACAAAAACGAGTGAGCGCCATTTAAAAAAAATTAAATAGGCCCTATATAATATGCACTGTTGCTTAGTATTACAATTATAGCTTCAGATGCATGATATCTATAGGGCCCTATGAAATCTGTTTTATTTTTCCCAAACTAGCCTAAGTTTAATTTTCGTAAAAATTTTTTTGTATTACAGTTTTTTTTTTTCGTAAAAATTTTTTGGATGATTATATAAATTTGAACAAAAAAACATGTATAATGAATTAAATCATGAAATATGTTTAATTAACAGGCAGTTTAGGCCTATTAAAAGTTTAACAAAAATTACATTCTTAGGGCCCAAATTCTGTGCTTTCCATTTTTATTTTTCTGTATTCCATTTCAATGGTTTAATCAAAAACATATCTAATTAATTGAATTCATAAAAACAACTTAATTTATTAATTTGTATACAATAATAGGGCCCTATGAAATTTTAATTTTATTTACTTATTTTTTAGAAATTCTGTGTTGTGTATTTTCATTTTTCTGGTAATCAAATGAAGGCAAAAACATGAATTATCTTTTATTCCAATGAAAATTAAACAAACAAACATTCAAAATGCTACACAACAGAAGTTTACTGTGTAACGAGCAATGTCACGGAATTCGTCAAATATTGAATGAATAAATCAAATGCAATTCAGTACACTTCAATCAAACCGCGATATGGACTAGTGTATGTGAATATTAAATGGCAAAAATATTATTTAGCTACTACAGACGACAACCGCGAGCGTTGCTCGTGCAATAGCAAACGAAACGTCACATTCCACGTTACACAGTAAATTCCGTTATTATGAATAGATTCCGGGATTCCGTCCCCATTTTCTACATCCTCCTACTTTTGCTAAGAAGCACGTTCAACGCGGACACACAGACGGTTGTCGTGGTAATGAACACCAGAGCAACCACTTGCGCTTCCGCATTGAACACGCATCTCGCATATAAAAAGCATTTTAGGGGGCCCTTGGCTTTTGGGGGCCCAAGGCGGTCGCCTACCTTTGCCTAATGTTTAAGTCCGCCTCTGGTTGGCAGACTACTACTTAAGTAATTGTCCTGTTTGTCGACCACATTACAGATCCAAACACATAGACCAAGCAAACAAATGACAAACATTTTGATAAAAATGACAAAGTTTCCATGCTGCCCAATACAGCTGAGATCACTCTCTCTCTATCTCTCTGTCTGTCTCTATCTATCTATTTCTCTCTCTCTCTGTCTCTGATAGCATAGGAATGGTTCATACCTCCAGTGCTAGTTCTGTCTAGCAGCAAAGTTTACAGACAGAATATGTAAAATTACAGTAAATTAAAGTTTCACAAAATTACACATTTTACCATCACAATTAATTACTGTTAATAATTGTCTATTAAACAGAGAAACCTTGACGACAACTACATTTTAGGGTTATCTGTAAATTTAGAACTTTTATTAGTTATATTTTTATTAGTTACTGTATGAAGCTGCTCTGTCTATCTACAAAATTGGTCATGTACAATAACTAAAATAACAATATCTAACATAAAAATGCAATAAGTACACAAAATTTAAAAAATGTGTACATTTATAGTATTTGGATAGTTGGACAGTGGAAAATTAAAAATGTGTACATTTATAGTATTTGGATAGTTGGACAGGGGAAAATAAAAATGAAACAGATACATCTGTAAAGTAATGAAAAATCTTTTTATTTTATTTTATGAATTGCATACAATGTTTTTGTTTTTATAATGGGAATACAAGCTTAGTATGTCAGAACAAGCATACACCTTTAAGTCACCTTTATTTCTATAGCACTTTATACAATACATAATATGTCAAAGCAGCTTTACGGTGTTAAACAGGAAAATAATGTGTCAATAATGCAAACAAAATTCAATTCTGCTGTTGAGCAGGGTGTAAAAATAGGATTTTTTGATTGATTCAGTGATGTCATCATCCAACTCAGTTCAGTTCTCCTCAAATAGCGTTTGTGGAATGAAGTTGACATTATTGCCAAACTTTGTGTCCCCAACTAAGCAAGCCAAAAGGCAGTGGCAAGGAACCCAAACTATATTGATGACATAAATGGAGAAAAAAAAACTTTGGGAGAAACCAGGCTCAGGCGGGAGACCAGCTCTCTAGAAACCAACATAGTGTGGTTTAATTCCAGACTGTGGTCTGAATATGGTCTGGACCTGGGTGACCTAGGAATAAGAATGAAACAGACTAATATTAGCGTAGATGCCATTCTTCTTATGATGTAACAAGTACATCGGGTGTTATGGGAAGTGTTCCTGGTTCCGGTTGACCTAATTAATGCTGCCTAACAATCCTTTTTAACGAATCTGAATTATAGAAATGTAATAATGTGATAATCTAAAGGCCTTTGCACCCATTTTCTTTGACAGTAATTAATTCTGATTAGAGGAAACCAAACTCCCAAGTGTCTTATTTAAAATAAGACAACAATTATGCTTGTTGTGAAAAGGCTTCATAAACTGGCCACACTGGCTCCCAGTTGTGGTTAGTGATCAACCGATATTGTTTTTTTGACAGCCGATGCTGATATCTTGGAAAGCAAGGTTGCCGATGGCTGACATAAAGCCGATATAATTTTATTTATTTTAATTAATATTTAAGAAATTTGAAATAATTTGAAAATGGATTTAAAAATGCATGGATTCAATAAATGTGTAAAAATGGATTAAATAAATGTGTAAAATAAACATACTTAAACATTAAATGACAAAGTATTTTTCACAAATAAATTAATATTTAATAAAAATATAATTAAAAATGAAGTAAACACTGTAATCAACAGGGCACTAAGTAATCTGGGAAATTTGTGTGTATTGGGAATCATATTTTAATATTTTCAAATAAAGCCAAGATAACACTCATTTTACAAGCAGCACTCAGTGAAAATGACACGAATATGGTAATGGGTAAATGGATAAAGTGAATAATAAATTATAAATGATATAAGTGTGTATTTGCTGAATGCTGACGGCAAATGAGAAAGTATTATAATGTTTGCCTTTCTATTACTAAGAATATAAAAGCAATCATTATAATACTTTTTATGTATACATATGAATTCCTTTGTTTAATAATTCTATCTGATTATGAGAGAGATTTCTGTCTGTATTAGACAGAACTGTTAAACGACGACAGCGAACAAATGTGAGTATTACAAACCGAAAACACGGTTCCCTGTGTTATAATCATATTTGTTGAGCTACTGTATAGTAAACGGTTGATTTGCTTAAGATGTAAAGACGCTAGACAGTTAAAACACGTTTTATTATGTATAGCGAACAGCGGAGCTCCAGTAAGCACACGTACGTCTCCAAAGTAGATTTACATAAATCATATACTTTTTAAAGGGGTCCTATATGCTTTTTCACTTTTTGAATTTTAGTCCATGTGTAGTGTGTGTATGTTTGGGCATAAAAAAGATCTTCAAACTTCTTCAAACAAATCTCAAAGTCCACTCCAAAGGGAGATATTTCGTTTAAAAAAAAAAACCTTTTCAAGAACTACAACGAACGGCTCATTTGGACTACAGTGTTTGTTTTCCAGGTTTTGTGATATCACAAAGCGGCCCATTAGAATGTCATTAAAATAATTCCCGCCTACCTTAATTCGAATGGTTCAGGGTTGGGGAGGGGCGAGGTCATGGTTAGAACACTTGGTTGAGTGCGTCAGACGAGACGACGATGATGAAGAAGTGCTGCTGTAGCCTCAAGTTATTACACGTGCACCTGAATAATTATGTATTGCAAATATGTATGTTACAATTATGAAAACGTTTTAAGTAAATTGCTGACAGTACAATACTGGACAATGATGTAATCTGCAGAATTTACACTTCAATTATGAGACTACAGTGTTTCCCATACATTGAGTGCGGGTGTTTTTATATCACTGTATTTCTGAAGGAAACCGACTGTCTTCAGAAAATGGGATGTCATTTTCATTTAATCTTGCATGTAATGTCTGATAAGGGGCCGTTCACATATCGTGTCTTTTGCGTGCTCAAGTTCGTTGTTTCAAATGTAGGCAGGTGCACTCATAATGGAAGCGACACGGTCACGACGCGCTAATTTTTTCCAGACGCGTCCGCGCTGCATCGAGATAAAAACATTTAAACTTTTCAGAATTCCGCCAGCGCACCGCGGGTCATGTGACAAGAACCAACCAATCAGGTTCATCCTTTCCCGTAACAACATTGAAAGCTCAGCCAAGATGAAGGAAACAGCTGATCATAGCTGTACAGGGAAAGCCATTTTTAAATACCTTTAGTAGTAGAGCTACTGCAAGCGATTTCTAGTGCTGCTAATCCATTTACACTTTGCTGAAACTTCCGCGTCTTCATGGAGAGTGCAGGTCTTGGTTGCTTAGCAACGGCAGATGCCTCCAGAGCGCAAGCACCCGAACGCTTTGGGAAAAAGCAGAAACGCGTTTCCACGCGTTTTAGGCGCGACATGTGAATGGCCCCCAAAGCAGTGTTTTTTTGAGCAGAGCGCTGCTTTGTGTACAGCCGTTACTGAGGAAACCTTGATCTCTGCCACTCCAACAGCACCTCCTGCTGGCAGAGAATGAGTTTGAATATATATGCCGCCGGGGAAACACTGGACTATGGTATAAATAAATTCAACTGTATAACAGTTTCACTGCAATTCATGTTATAATGTTAGAATTAAATAACAATGAAAACAATACATATGCACTTATCTGTACATAGTAAATGCAGTTATTTTTAAGCGGTTGTTGACATCCTATCTAAAACATGATTTAGCAAAAAAAAAACTAAACAATAACGTTACCACTCTAATATGTCTTGCAATATCCGTGCATGCAAAGGTTCTGCGCGATCCTCTTGTTCAATATTCTCTGGGTCTGAATCCGGCTCAAATTGATATGGCAATATTGACGCCATCCTTAACTAAACTTGCTGCTTTGGCAAGGGGCGGGGCAGCACTGAAACACCGTCTAAGCTGTTCGCCAATCACAATGCACTGGGACAGCAAACCAATCACAAAACATTTTGTTTTTCGGAAGGCGGGCCTTCATCAAACCCGGAACTAATCGAGCCGTTTGTGCCAGACTGGGGAGAAAGGTATTGTAATAATGTAAATTATGTAAGAAATAATGCTTTTTTTGAACCACCAAGCATGAGATCATGTTCTAGTACACCCCCAAAACAAATTCAAGACATTGTAAAAGAGCATAATAGAACCCCTTTAAAGTCGATTACTAAATAGTCCCCTTGGAATTATAAGGTTCTATCAGATATTTTTGTCAAAATTTAGTTATTCACATATTCTTATTCTGTGAAAACTTATTTACATTATGTGATAGATTTTTTAATGTGGTGTATATTTTGGGACTTTTTATTTAAAAAACAAAAAGGTTCTATCTACACAGTCGAATGGAATGCGATAAATTTGAAGCTCAATATCTCAAAACTACTCGGAATGCAGATAGAACCATATAATTCCAAGGGGACGAAATGTCTATTTAAATAATGTCTACAGAAATAATACGAGGAAAATGCTTTAACAAATCAGAAGTCAACCCTGCTGAAAAAACAATAGAAACCATCACAGAAATTCTAATGGTTTCCACTACAAATACCATTACAAACATTACAAACCATCAACTTTTAACCCTTAAAAAATGGTTTTCTGTAGTGTGTTTTGGGACATATTCCATTAGGATTGAGTGGTTTTAACAAGCTACCAATAGAAGGCGACCAATTACCATTAGAGACCCCACAGACACCATTACAGTTGTAACAGTTTTACTGTCACATTTGTTCCCAGTAGTTATTTTTGCATGTTATAGCTATACCAATCATTAGGGGGTGCTCTGTATTCTGAGTTGCTCATTTGCCTAAAAGGGGGTAAAGAAGTAGCATTAGGCAGGAAGTAGTGTGCTAAGCACATGGAATGTCTTCACCTTTCCTGTCCTTTTGTTGGTGCCCTGATTTGAGGAACAATTTGTTCTTGCTCTCAAATGTAAGTAAGGCATTGTTTTGTATGTATGTAGAGTTTGTATATATGCTTTCTGTTGGGGGTTAATACTAAACACGTGTTGATTGTATGTTTGTTTAAATGCAGAGGGTTCTTGTATGAGAGAGGAAACTGCACAGATATAAACAGGACCTAGACAAAAAGGGACTAATTGTCTTCATCCAACCATCTACTCATCTTATTCTATGATCAACAAATGGGTGAATTGTTTGCTGGTTCAGATTCTTCCTTCCTTCATTTAAAGACTGCTGGTCTCATATTTTCCACTTTAAAGACTGATTTCACTGTGACAAAATGCTACTTATAGTCATATATATGAACTGATGGACTTGGTGGACTTAATTGATGCTTCCTCAACTCTGGAAGACTCTATATGCTAATGTTTGGACTTGTTGATATGAATGTGTGGCTCACAGTATGTCTTTAATACACATGGCTCACTGAAATGAATCAGTCTCTGTGGTCCCTCAATCTTTATGTAGCATCAAAAAGTTAGGTGTTACATAAATGATGGCGCTCGAACAGGGACAGAAGAAAGAAAAGAACAATCTAACTGAATTTTTATGAGACACAAATTCTACTTTCTGTGAGTCATGCTGTTTTATTGATTGTGTTTATGTAGGGACATATTTTGAAAAAGCATAACATTACAGTCAACTTTAGGCTTTAAAGATAGTTATTTCCAAAGATTCATTAGTTACAAAATGGCCACCTTCCAGAAAGAGACAGAGGGTGAGGATCCTTTAATCCCAGACTACTCTTCAGAACCTTTCACTACTCATCGTGAGCCAATCTGAGACTTTATTCATTCTCTCAGTAGCTTGTATCTGGATAATGAAACTTAAAATGTGGAACAAGAGTGTGATTTCGACGACTCTTTGTTTCCTCCTCCAAACGAGGAATATGAAAGCTTATTAACAATGATTATGGCTTCAAGAATACATAAAGTAGAATGTAGAGTCGAGGGGTTAGAAAATTAATCTGATGTTTGTTTTAAGGACATTCAACGCCAGTTGCAGGAACAAAGTAATAGGATGACTGCCATCGAATGTCAGCTGCAGCACATGGTAAAACAGCACCAAGATCATCACACAGAGATACAGCAGCTTGAGCACTCCTTGTCCACCAAGTTGAAGGATGAATGCAACCAAGTTAAAGACCCTTTGGAAAATAAGGTTCTGGAGTTGGGACGAGCAAATATGGATTGCCTGAAATGGAGAGATGGCCAGCTGAGGTCACTGATTCAGTCTTCTGGGGGAGCTACTTCTACTCCACATTTCAGCCACACCATACCAGACCACAGTTCCTTTTGACCTGTACATAAGACCCCCATCAAACTAGAGTTTCCAAAATTTGGAAGTTTAGATGGAGAAGATCCCATTACGTACCTGGAACGATGTGATGAATATCTGGATATACAGCCTTTGAATGACTCTGAAATCTTATCCATGCTTCCTTCTGTGTTAACGCATACAGCTAAAGACTGGTGGGTAGCAGAAAAGAAGGTAAGAACGTGGTCACAATTTAAGTCTGCTTTTCTTCAATCCTTTTTGTCTGAGGATCACGAGGTTGAAGTGGAAAGAAGGATCAGAGAAAGGAAACAAACAGTTGACGAAAAGCATCAGGACGTTTACATATCAGTACCGAGCCTTATGTTTGAGGTTGAAGCCTTCCATGACAGAACGTCAGATCCTCCAAGCAACTCTCCGAAACTGCAATCCAAGAATTGCCAGTATTTTAAGAGGTACTGTAACTACTGTAGATGATGTGGTACGGGTAGGAACCCTTATAGAAAGAGATATCAGTGAAGAGTGAGCTTTTTGGAGGCAGAGGTACCAGGATCCAAACTCAAAACCTATTGAAACTGGAAAATTCACAAAAGGATGACAGCCCAATCCACACATAACAGTGGAGAGCCCTTAACGACATTAGCATTGCCCATAACCATCAAAGGCCGTCAATATCAAGCAATCCTGGATACTGGGAGCACTTATTCATTAGTGCAGGAGTCGTGCTGGCAACAGTTGAAGTCGAATCATGAAGCTTTGCAGTCAAGCAGAGGACAGTAATTTTCCCTTGCTAACGGGTATGTACAGTCAGCCTTGGGGAAGATAGTTTGGCGGGGTACTATTCATGGCCACAACTATCCTCTAAGAGCTTATGTGATGAGGGACTGCGACTTGGCATTTTCAGTTGTATTAGGACTTGAGTTTCTGAGGACATCAGGAATCATCGTTGATTTTAGAAATTCCACATTCATTGCCTGACGAATGTGATGTAGTTCACGATTTCTTCACCTTCACCAACAGTCAGTTTGCACCTTGCAGTACCTTTAGTGCCAACAGCTTCTACGACTCTAACCACTATAAAGGAGTTAGTGGATCAAGCTGATGCTTCTAAAGCACAGAAACGGCAGTTAGAAGGATTGATGCTTGACTGGCCAACTGTATGCACTGACACTTTGGAACAAACCAACTTAATTCGCCATCGAATCAATACTATCAATGAGTTTCCTGTGCGTAGAAAAGCATATCCTGTTTCTGTCAACAGACAGAAGTTCATTGATGAGGAAATAGCAAGCATGCTGGACAAAAACATCATAAGACTTTCTGTTTCCCCTTGGGCAGCACCAGTCGTTTTAGTACCCAAGAAATGGCAGTACCCGCTTTTGTGTTGATTATTGAGCACTGAACTCCAAGACTCCTCTGGATGGATTTCCAATGCCACAGATTCAAGATATCCTAGAGTCCTTGTATGGAGCGACCATATTCAGCACATTAGACCTTAAGTCTGGTTACTGGCAGGTAGGAATGGATGAGGGCAGTATCTAAAAGACCGCCTTTGTCACCAAAAATGCCCAGTATGAATTTGTTCGTCTTCCCTTTGGCCTCAAAAACGCCGCTGCAACCTTTCAAAGGCTTAGGAACAACATTCTGAGAGACCCTATGTAGGGAAGTTCAGCTTTGTGTACCTTGATGACATAGTGATCTATTCTGAAACGGTCCAAGACCACTTTCAACATCTCAAGCAACTCTTTGCAAACCTGGAAGTCTCAGGATTGACACTCAACCTCAAGAAATGTTCTATGCTGCAAAAAAACATCACATATCTAGGACATGTTGTTTCTGAAGAACGGGTCCGTACCGAAGCTTCTAAAGTCAAGGCTGTTCAAGAGTTCCCCGTACCCAAGAATCTCAAAGAGGTACAAAGGTTTTTAGGTCTTGCAAGTTGGTATCACCGTTTCATCTTCCACTTCTCCGAGCGAGCAGCCCCTTTATATGCACTAAAGGCTAAGAATGCAACTTGAAATTGGACAGTTGAATGTCAAAGTGCTTTTGATGATCTTAAGTACGCCCTACAACGAGCACCAGTTTTAATGCCTCCTGATTTCACCACCAAGGATTTCAGAGTACAAACGGATGCCAGTGATATAGAACATGTCATTGCCTACGCTTTGCAACTTCTGCATGGAGTAGAGAAGTCATACTCTACCGCAGAGAAGGAATGTCTTGCAGTAGTGTGGGCTGTGGAAAAGTGGAGGCAGTACTTGGAGGGAAGGAACTTTGAAGTACTCGCAGACCATTCTGCACTGACTTCGGTATTTAATCACCCTAAACCATCCTCACGCTTGACCAGGTGGGCTTTACGGCTGCAGGGTTTCAGCTTTGCGGTAAAGTACCAGAAGGGATCATGTAATGTGGTGCCTGATGCCCTATCTAGAGGAGTAACTGTGCAAGAGGTGGTAAGCCACATTGCCCTATGTCAACCTACAAAACCAGACCCTAATTTGCCTGTCAGTTGGGATGAAATTGAGAAAGACCAGAAGCATGATTCTTCTTTGCAGGCTCTATGGGAGTTAGCTAAACAACCTACCACAGATTCTAACCGCATCGCTTGCATCATACAGAATGACTACCTGTTTCGCAGTGTGCCTGACAAGCACCAAGGATACACTCATCAACTAGTCATACCTGCATCACTTAGGGAAACATTTTTGCATTTTGCTCATTCGAACCCACTGATTGGACATTTGGGGAGAATGAAAACCTTAAGAAGACTACTTGGCAATGTCTATTGGCCTGAGATTCGTAGAGACATTTGGAGTTTTTGCACCCAGTGTAAGACATGTCAAGCCTACAAACCAAGAATCTCAAAGGTATCTGGACTGCTGCAGTCAATCCCAGTAGTGGAGCCTGGCCATATGCTTGGAGTAGACCTGATGGGTCCTTTCCCAAGAAGTTCCAGATCCAATGAATTATTATTAGTCTATGTGGATTATTGCAGCAAGTGGGTAGAACTCTTTGCTCTACAGTCTGCAAAAACTCACCTAATAACCAACATTCTGACGAAAGAAATGTTCACTCGATGGGGAGCCCCAGCATACCTGGTCTCAGACCGCGGCCCTCAGTTCACTGCCCAGTTACTCCATGATACCTGCAAGCGATGGGGTGTAGTTCAAAAACTCAGTACAGCATATCATCCACAGACCAACTTAACTGCGAGGATCAACAGGACCTTAAAAACAATGATATCATCTTACGTTCGTGACAACCACCATGATTGCGACAAGTGGATACCAGAATTCCGGTATGCCATTAATTCAGTATGGCAAGAGAGTACTGGTCTCACTCCAGCTGAGATTGCATTAGGACGCAAGCTAAAGGGTCCACTTGAGCGATTGATCCACAAACCTCCCAATCCCGACCATGTGGCCTACAGCACTGTTGAAAGACAAACTCCTCTTGACCAAGTGAGGGAGAAGACCAGGCAAGCCCAAGAGAGACAAGGGAGATACTACAATAAACGTAGGAAGCCTGAGTCCTTCGTGGAAGGAGATCTGGTTTGGATCCTCACTCACCCTCTATCTCGCGCTGCAGATTTTTTCATGGCCAAGTTAGCCCCAAGATGGCAAGGTCCTGCAAAAATTATGAAAAGGGTGAATGTCAATTACAAAGTGGTAATGCTTGACAACCCGAGTCAATGTGATACTTACCATGTTGAAAAGCTAAAGAAGTTTTATGGGACCATCTAACTCTTTGCTTTTAGGGGGAGGGGTGTGCAACATTTTTACTGTCACATTTGTTCCCAGTAGTTCTTTTTGCATGTTATAGCTATACCAGTCATTAGGGGGCGCTCTGTATTCTGAGTTGCTCATTTGCCTAAAAGGGGGTAAAGAAATAGCATTAGGCAGGAAGTAGTGTGCTAAGCATGTCTTCACCTTTCCTGTCCTTTTGTTGGTGTCCTGATTTGAGGAACAATTTGTTCTTGCTCTCAAATGTAAGTAAGGCATTGTTTTGTATGTATGTAGAGTTTGTATATATGCTTTCTGTTAGGGGTTAATACTAAACACGTGTTGATTGTATGTTTGTTTAAATGCAGAGGGTTCTTGTATGAGAGAGGAAATGGCACAGATATAAACAGGACCTAGACAAAAAAGGGGCTAATTGTCTTCATCCAACCATCTACTCATCTTATTCTACGATCAACAAACGGATGAATTGTTTGCTGGTTCAGATTCTTCCTTCCTTCATTTAAGGACTGCTGGTCTCATATTTTCCACTTTAAAGACTGATTTCACTGTGACAAAATGCTACTTATAGTCATATATATGAACTGATGGACTTGGTGGACTTAATTGATGTTTCCTCCACTCTGAGAGACTCTATATGCTAATGTTTGGACTTGTTGATATGAATGTGTGGCTCACAGTATGTCTTTAATACACATGGCTCACTGAAATGAATCAGTCTCTGTGGTCCCTCAATCTTTATGTAGCATCAAAAAGTTAGGTGTTACACAGTTACCATTAAAATCAATACAAGTCCCATTATAACCAGTAAAACCATTACAAATGTTGTGATGTTGTCTATTGTTTTTTTTTCAGCAGGGAAGGTAATTCAAAATGACTGAAGGTATAACAGCAGTAGAGTATTATTAACTATAAATGTTCTGTCAAAAACAACAGCAGCTTTCAGCCTGTCACCATGATGCAAACATGAAATATGAGACATACAGTAGGCTAGTAGTTCTTCACAGGTTTTTTTTCATTCGATCGCACTGCTTTTCCATTGTTTTTTGTGTAAACATGGATGCGTTTGACTGTTGCGCTTGTATCTCATGCATGAAACAGCAGTCTAAAAACACGGCGCTCAATTTAAAAGAAGTTCACTCCAATCTTCTTATGTTTTTCCTATTCCACTGCCCGTGTTGCATATTTGTCAACACAAAAGTGCATTCTGTGTGTGGCGCCTAGCGATATATTCTACTTGCGATCCTTCACTAAGCGCGTCACACATGAGCGATTAATCACATGTGCCGACATGCAGTTGGATCGTTCTTTTCTCTTTGCTGTTATCATTGGCATATTGCCAAAGTGTCTAATTCTAATGTTTGGTGATATTTCTATTCAAAATCGCGATTCCTCGATTTCTAAAACATAAAATCGTGGCAAAACATTACATTTAAATTAATCTGAAAAATAGCCCAGCCCTACCAGGAACTAGCGAGAGCATCTAGAAAAAGATTAAAATACACTGAGGATGTGACTTTGGTCCAATTTTCTCTGCTGGTTTCATCAGTCAATCAGACATCAAATAATGTCATGAAGCTTCTGAACGTCAGGCTCCATTGACTGATGTTGTATGAACAGAAAACAGCAGGTACAAATACATGATTGTCAGAACAATGTTTGAATAAAGTGTTGTTCATGTGTTGTTGGCTTGTATTTATTATCATGGCAACTTTTATTTATTCTCTTACTCATTTATTCATGTTTTCAGTAAATAAAATAATTGTTTCATTAACTTGTGCATTAATTCATTACTTGACTGAATATTGAGATTTATTTATCTTGGCTGAATTTGTCTATGTATCCATGCATAGCTATGGCATATGACAAAACAAATTACATTTTTGCTTGTTTTAGCTGAAAAAAATAAAAAAGAAGATTTAAGCTGATTAAAGATTTAATACTATATATTAATATAATATATTGTATGTATATAATTATTGGTCAGCATTTATCATTATTATTGTTCATAATTGTTGGGGTGGGCTAGCAATGCATTCTGGGGGTAATCTTAATTTCTAAGTAGTAATACTTAAATTTTTCGAGTGTAAAATTAACAGTCTTCTCCAAAGGCGAGATCTTCTAGCAGCTGATCGACGTCTCCTTTGTGCAGATATTGCAAACGCTGAGGAAAAACGTAGGTAGGGTTGTGGAGTTACTGATGCTATGAGGTGTTAGTGCAACTGTCTCTCTTATCTTCTTTATTACTGCAGAATTTATAATTACATACAAGCTCAGGGAATGATTGGTTGTATCTTTAACAAAGAACAATCATAATGACAAAAAAACAGAAAACATAAATTTACTGGGTTTCGGTATATCATAGTATGAGATTATATACAGAAAAAAGGCTTAAATATCTTTGAATAATCATAATATTCATATAATCAATGAATCAAAATATTGCATTTGTTGTTGTTGTTTATAAGCCGGAGGGATGAAACGAGAGAAATTCAACAAGAAAAAGAGGAAAATAAAGGAGATTTAAGCCGGTTTTGCTTGTGGATGAAAATAAATTGCACATAAAATAAAGACCGTAATAACATATTCAAGAGATAACGATGTTGGGTTTTAGTAATAAATAATAATAAACTGTGGGTCATATAGGGTTAAAAATATAAAATTTAAATATAAAAACTTAAATCAACCCAAAAAGTATTGGTTATGCTACAATCACAATAAAAGGGCAGCTGTTTCTTCAACAAGACCACAAAATGAGCAAATTTCATCAACAGCAGTATATTTACAGATAGATTAATTAAGCTTGTTACTCATATGTTTTGAAGTTGTTGCGCTTGTTATAACGTTGTAAATCACATGATAACGTCAACATGGCGGATGATGTCGGATCGCATTCGTACTTAATGAGCGCTAAAAGAGTACGTACTCTACAGCCAAATCTCGTTAAATAAGTACTTATTGAAATTAAGTACCTACTCATTAATCTCCCAAAAGACATCTCCACAACCGATCGTGCACTGCTGAGCCTGTAATTGTTGGTTTGTTGTTCAGGGGTCAGTCTGCCAGTGTCAGAAAAGGGCTTCATGAGCCAATTCTGCATGGGGTATGCCGGATCACCTATCAGGTAATGTCCAACAGCACAGCCACAGATGGTCACTTTGTTTTGCCCTAGTAATTCCCTGTCACTTAGGTCCTCCGACAAATGTGACTGTCGTAGCACTCTGGCGTCATGCACACTCCCTGGCTAGCCAACACAAACATCCCAGAAAAGACTGTTGCCATGCACAACTGCTTGCAGGACAATAGAATGCCAGCCTTTCCGACTGAAATAGTCTTGTGGGTAGTCCTCTGGTGCAATTATTGGAATATGGGTTCTATCAATTGCACCGACACACTGCTACTCTCCAACAATTATTAAAGAAAGTGGCCATTTCTAACAACTTGTCAGCATCAGGAAATCTCAGGTGGACAGGAAGCAGCGCCTTGCTGACTGTGTTGCAGAATTCTTGAAGACAGTTAAACACAGTGCTGAGGCCTATCCCAAAAAGTTAGCTGATGGTCCTGTATTCACTGACCATGGCCAGTTTCCAGATGGCAATTGCAACACACTTTCGGATTGGGACACACAAAGGGTAGTTCCTTCTCCCCATGACATGCTTGAGCCGACAGCAGATATTTCAAATGATTCAATTCAATTCAATTTTATTTATATAGTGCTTTTCACAATGCAAATCGTTGCAAAGCAGCTTTGCAGAAAATGAAAGTTTCTACATTATATTTAGTAATAGCTTATCAGTGGTGACTATCTCAAGTTGATGTACATATGGCAGAAAAGTATGGTAAAATTCAGTTAATGATGTAATCAAACAGACGGTAAACAGTATTAACAGCAATGATTATATGTTGCGATCAAACTTATAGCAAAATTTGCTAGTTTTGTATGTTGTCTGAGGGTTGGCATCATCTGAGGTCTTCTGAAGGGTTGGCATCATCTCTTCTCGGTGTAGCGTCTGGACCAATCAAACACACAATATATATTTTGTTAGCTATATTTAACAAATACTCTATAACACCCCTCAGTTAACAAGCCATAAGAGGACCCATGAACCCTTCCCCCCCGAAATACGTAACACCCCAGGAAGCCGAAACAGGCCACTTTGTTGCATGGCAACCAACGCTGACATCACTGGGTTTATTGCCCAAAGGAATGTGAGCAGAGAGACTCTCACTAAATTTTCCATAGCAAGAGGCAAAATGCACAGTAGAAATTGACTTTTCTACTAATTAATTAATAGGAAAACCTTTCTTTGAATGAACAGTGTATCCTTCAGGTCATGGTGTATGTTGTCTTAGATATTTTTAGACTGTTTTATGCAGGCTTATGATGGAACCACTCGTCCTGTCAATCTTTCCTATATATAATCCTACCCTGCTTAGTATCTATGAATTAGCCTTCTTATGATCGAAACAAGCGTGTAAATTATATGTTGGTACATAGGCAATATATATTAGTGTCCTGAGAATCTTTAGTATTTCGATTCAAGTTCCAGATACTAAGTACCATGTTTCCACACAAAGAGCCAAAAACTCCACAGGATCTCAAACTCAAAACTTTGGATTCCGGCCTTTCTCATTGGACAAGCCCAGCTTGAGAGGCGGGAATCTTCTCCGACCTTAAAGGCCTCTCACCAGGGACCCGCCCAGAGTCGGTGATTCTGTTAGGTTTTGATAAGATGTGAGCTCCAACGCTTCAGGACATCCTACGTTTTGTGCCAGGCCTTCGGCCTTGAATTTCCATTCACCAAGATTCTCTGACGCAAACTGGTTCTTTTTCATCAACCAAATACAGCAAAGATCAACTTGAACCTTTGGACAGCATCAAGCCTTTCTTTCAGACAGACAAGACATGCAAGTATCAAACTTAATCTTATTAATTAGGTATCATTTGCACCTTTTTACAAAGGTGTGTTTGAACTAAGAATCTGATGTTTCCCTCAGGTGTAAATCTGCTGAATATGCAAATGGTTCAATAACTTAATGTTCTTATTTATCTTCTCTTTAAAGGGTTAAGCTTTAACCCTTTCCTATACAAACTGTGTGTGTGTGTGTATGTGTATGTTAGACCAGTTTATGTGTTTATGTAGTATGTTAGACCAATTTAAGTGTTTATGTAGTATGTTAGACTAGTTTAAGTGTTTATGTAGTTAATAAAAACCTTACTTGTATCACACTTGACGGTGTTCATTGTTTGCTCATAACTGGAGTAATTTAATCATGCAGATTTATGCTACAAGGTTTTGTAGAATTGTACAGTAAGGAAATTATTTCCCTTAACCAGGAAATTAACGTTCTTAGAATTGACAAGACAGTTGACCCTGAGAGGTCAGCTAAATATCTACAGCGGATCTAAAATATTCATAATTAATTATAACTAGTTATGATTAATTATTCATATTTCCCATGAGCTGATTCGTTACAGATTTTGGTGGAGAGAATTTGGGCATGATAAAACGAAAGAGTTTAAACACCGTCAACCTAAACGTGTGTGCGTGATAGTCCAGGTTAAAATAGGGCGTGACTTGAGATACTGTTGTGTCCCTATTTGCTGGCTTGATGAGATGCAGATAAAGTGGGGGTTTGAACTGGTACCGCTATTAAGATTGGAAGAGTCTTTATGTATTTCATACTTAATGGTATCAGTGTAAGGTTAATCTGATTTAGCAAAGAAACCCTAATTTCAGTATTAAAGCATAAATCTGTTCTGACAAAGCATAAGTCTGAATCTCAGCTCAGCGGCATGTCCAAACTGTACCATAATGTATTAATCTGTTTTAGTGAAGAAATCACAAAATTGCAGTATTGTTTAAATTGTTTCTTTGAAGAAGAAATCTCAGTACAGTTATATCAAGGTAGATTTGAGTGATGCTCCTCTTTCTACAGCATAAAGGCCTTATAGTATATAATTAGATTGAAGCAATTCATCTACACTTTGACAGCATATATATAAGCCGAGCAACCTGGTGGTCATTACTGTGTTTCATTCGCTGAGTGAAATTAAAG
This sequence comes from Sinocyclocheilus anophthalmus, assembly GCA_018155175.1. NCBI lineage: Eukaryota > Metazoa > Chordata > Actinopteri > Cypriniformes > Cyprinidae > Sinocyclocheilus > Sinocyclocheilus anophthalmus. Next base: position 112,208 of record JADLZN010005105.1, read on the forward strand.
GTGTAATAATGTACTTTAGTATTCATGTGTGAGGCACACATAACTACATATATGTTTAAACCGGTTTTAACTTACAGTAAACCCGTTTTGTAATTCTTTAAACAAGTGCAAAGAAGTTTATTGTTACATTAGAGAAGCACTCACAGAAGTGCTTATTTAATGCAACAAGTCTTGAAGGACTGAAAGCACCACATTCTAAAACTGTAGGCAACTTTTTAAAATAGGCAGACACTAAACTGCTTTAATTGCACTGGCATGCATTGGTTACCGTGACCACAACTTGTCACAGGAAGTGCTAACTACACATAGCACAAAACACCATGTTGTAAACAAACCACCTGAAGCAGCTAAGCTAACACGACTTAGCATAGTTTCATCTTAGGCTAAGCTACCAAATAGCTTTAACAATTAGGGGTTAACACTCTTTAATTGAAGCTTTTAAATACAGCATGTGTGTATGCAGTGTGAAGTCATTTGAATTTAACCTAATCCCTGGTTTCTGATTTTCCCCTTTCTTTTCCTTCTTTTGCTATGTTTCTCAATCTTCAATTAGTCTCAGCGAATTTAACTATCTTAGATGTATCCTTCCTGAATGCTATGGCTCAGTTACTAGCTATAAAAATTACATTTTAACTGTCTATCGAGAAAAGAATCATTAAGGTTTTGGGTGCTTTTAGTAACACACTAATAACTAGTGCTGCTATTTGTTCCTAATAACAGAATGATTACCTTGTTTTGTTAATAACAGTCAGCTAATTTTAAATCCATTTACATGTTATGCCCCCTTTGTTTTGATGTTCTCTCTGAACAGAACCAGAGACACTTCTATTTTTGATTTGTTTATTTTCAACATGTGCCCTAAATTTTATGACCCTGTTACACAAGTCATCTAGACAAACAATAGGGCATAACTATCATCCTACCAAATCATAAGCATAATCTGAATAGAAATGCTCTCCGTTTCCTTCTCCTTTTCCCTTCTTCTCCTTCACTTCCTCAGAGATTGAACCTGTTTGGGGAACCGTCAGTAAATTATGAGTGATAATTTGACAATAATTTGAAAGTAGTCTTAAGTCATCAATCAAAACACTGTTTACGCCCTTTTCAGCAAACATATGATGACCCAAACCGATCTTAGCATTCACACTCTGTTTTGATCTTGTATTAGTCTCTAGCCCTTACTCTCAACACGAGTGTGTCAAAATGTTGCAGATGCTCAGAGTAACTGCCCAGAATGCAGATCAAACATGGCTGGCCAGGCGCTGTGAGGAACACCCCCTTGCCAGGGCCGACGACCACCTACTGAGCCGAAAGCAACTGGACACAGAGAGAAGAGTACCTCAGACTCATGACTCAAGCGAGAGTTATGGCTACAAAAAGCTCACCAAGGTCATCATCTTCCTGGCCCACAACCTCATGGGTCTGAAACAGGAGGTAAATGATCTCAAGCAACAGATCACGACGGTATCCCACAGGAGGAAATAGATAGACTTCAAGAGACTCTGATCCAACAGCTGAACAACACTCAAGACAAGCTCGACATGTTCCGAAGAGAACTCAGGGAATCCTACAGGCTGCGAAAAGAAATGCAGTGAGAGAGACACCCTACTCCTGCATCCTCACTCAGCAGTGCAAACTCCCTCATATGCACCAAGCTATGAAGGGGGGAGCCAACACTTTCTGCTTAACAACTCAGCAGACAGAACCATAATACCTCCAGCAACCACAGAGAGGATCCTGCAGCAGCGAGATGCGGACCCCAGAGACTTGACAAAGATAGCCAGAAAACTCCCAGAGTCACATGGCCAGGAAAATAATAGGTTACTACTTTATGCAGGACGAGCAGTAATTTAGAACCGTGGCGTCGTTTTAAACATTGCTTGCAAGCAGAACCAGTAATCAATCTTATGTGTCCGTCTCATAAGTTTTAGTAACTTCTTATCCATGCGCATACCAGTTTCTGATCAAAATCAGATAAAATTATAGTTTGAATGCGCCTTCCTACAAGCAGTAAGAAGTTTTCAGTGCTATAATGTGTTTAAATCGTATGATAAGAAACTAACCTGATTTTAGCGAAGAAATCCTCATTTCTGTGTTAGTGGAGCATAGGTCTTTTCCTGACGACGAAATCTCAGATTAACAGCTCATATAAATGGTACCAGAATAAATCGGTCTGATTTTGGGCGAAGAAATCCACTTCTTCAGTACTGTGTAGGTGATCTGAGCGATGCTCCTCATTTCACTGATTTAAGGCCTTATTATGTGTTATGTATCATTGTATTCATATCGACCCGCTCATGTGAAACATTTACGTAACTCTTATACATGCGCGCACCAGTTTCTGATCAAAATCAGATAAAACTATAGCTTGAATGTGCCTTCCTAAAAGCAGTAGAAAGTTTTCAGTGCTATTATGTGTTTAAATCGTACGATAAGAAACTAACCTGATTTTAGCGAAGAAATCCTTATTTCTGTTGTTAGTAGAGGGTACGCCTTTTCTGACGGGTAAACCTCAGATTAGCAGCCCATATAAATGGTACCAGAATACATCAGTCTGAAATCCCCCTTTTCAGCACTGTGTAGGTGATCTGAGCGATACTCCTCATTTCATTAATTTAAGGCCTTATTATGTGTTACGTATCATTGTCTTTCATTATGACTCGCTCATTTGAAAAATTTACGTAAAATTAATGGTGTTATTATAGCGTAGCTAACTACGAATCCACCATTGCCTGTGAAGAGAAAAGTGAATGTGCTGTTTTGATTAATGAATTAATTTGTATGGGACATGTCATAACTGACTGTTATGCCCCGCATGAGTTTCCCATGCATGCTCACAGCAGTGCAAGTTCTGCTACCCTTGCACATGGTGTGAGTTTGCATCGGTCTCCTAGCAACACGTGACCCCGGAAGTGTGAGCAGACTCTTCCGGTTAATCTGACAACAGCACCCACTTCACAGACCTGTGTGTAAACAAAAAAACGCATGTAAACCAACGCTAACTCTTAAGCTAAGCCCTTTACCTCAACTGCTAGCTGTTAGCATACGACTAACGCTAGACAGGCGTGTTAAAGGTAACTTTCTAAACACTTCCTCTCTCTCGCTCTCTCTCTCTCTCTCTCTCTCTCTTCCCCAGTCACCCCTGGTGTCACGTCTGTTGATGCCATCACCTCCTCTTTGGATTCAGTTCGGTCGGTCCCTCCCCACATACTTTGGTTTTACTTGTGTTATTGTTTATATTTGTTTTGACTTTATTCTACCTCTCTTTAATTGTATTGCATTTATTTACATTTGTTTAGCACAAATGTACCAATTCAGCTAAATTGATTTTTATTAAATTTGAGATTTTTTTTTATTTTTTTTTTTTATTTCATTTAATTCCTACACTATTAGGACACCTTGCTGTGTTTTTACTTTTACCTTATTTTAGTTATTTTACCATCACCATCTTCGCTTTTTGTATAGGATTCCAGTAGTTCTAGCAACTGTTGTTCCTTAATGAGTTATACAGGTTATTAGTAGCCTAATCCCTGTTTCCTCTCTACTTCTCCTCACGCCTCAGTGCCAGGCCTAATACATTGAAGGGCAGCTACCGTTCAACACAATGTAGGCCAAGATAGAACTAGGAACAATTCCCACTGTTTCTTTTTCTTTTGATGAGGTATTTGGTGGGTCCCTGCTAGTTTATCTAACAGTCTAACCCTAGGTTTATGAAGTCTATTGCAGCATCACCCACAAGTGACACCTGCTTAGCCATATCTCTTAGAAAAAAACTAAAATAGGTAAAATCTTCCTTTTTTTTTTTTTTTGAGTTCATCTTATTTTATTTCAGTTTCGTCATAGTGACCAAACCCGTGAACCATCAGTGTTTTAAGTAATAGTTTGACTACATGTATAGCCCGGTCATCAGCTGACCCCTGCTTAAGGCCCCCTCAACAAAGTTACTCAAACTCTCTCTTTGTGTTCACAAACACAAAAATAGAGCACCCTACCACACTAGCTGCCTCTCACCAGCGATTCATACCTTACATGGCCTACACAGCCGTTCCCCATAGAGATAGTTTAACACCTCTGTACATACTTGCATTTGTCATGCCACTCTTTCTCTGGTGTTCCCACAAGTGTCAGTATGTCGCAGACATTCCACAGACATTCAGCCCTGCCAGCTCACCAGGACCACCTGGAAACTTAGCAGAGCACTGTAATGGGCATCCTTCAGCTCCAAGCAGCCAACGACCTGCAATGGCAAAGAAAGGAACAGTGAGACTGCGACATAAGTGAACACCTGACCAGCATCATCCTCTCCTCGGCCCACACCCTCAAGGGCCTCAGACAGGAGGTAAATGAGCTGAAACTGCAAGTCACAGAATTCTGCAGAGAACTGACACCTGCTCAACGAGAGAAAGCACAGAACGGATGCAAAGACCCTCACAGAATGGTGCGACAGAAGGAAATCACCAGTCTTCACAGAGGCTCTAACAACTGCTAGACACCAAGCGCCGCTGGAAAAAGCCATCAGACAGGACTTGGAAAGAGAACTGTTTCACACAAAGTCACTGTTAAAAACAGCATATGTGGAACTAAATGAGAGAGACACCAGATCTAAGGCCTTAGAATGCCATCTGCATGCAGCCAGAGCTGAGGTCCAAACCCTGACTCAGCAATTAAAGAGGAGCTTGACATGGTTCAGAAAGAATTTAAACAGTCCTACCGACTGCGCATGGACTCAAGCAAAAATCACATCACCAGCAGTGCAAGCCCTCCACGCCTGTGCACAGCTACGAAAGGGGGGAAAGGGAGCCAAAGCCTTCTGCTTGACACTTCACAAGTCAGCTCCCTGAAAACCCTGAAAAACTCTGCAGCTGCAGAAGAAAAAAAAAAAGTTTAATTCAGGCGAACCGAAACAACGCATGTGAATGCCACCTGCAAGCAGCCCGAGGTGAATTCAATGTCACAAATGAACTGGAATATGCTTGCAGACCACAAGGTGAACAGACAGGAAAACGAAACGAACTTCCCTAGCCAGAAGCCCTGACCCCTTAGCCAACAGTCCGAACCTGCGTGGGGGGGGGGGAGAGGGGGGGGCGGGAGCCCTGTTCAAGTCACCAACCAGCCCAGTGGTTGCAGGGACTTCCAGAGATCACTGCAGACACACACACCGGGACCCCACCTGGCCAGAGACAATACATGTGGCAACCTAAATACTGCAGAGACCTTGTGGACATCAAAGGAACTGATCCTGCAGCCTCACCAGCAGCTTAAACCATCATAAAGGAATTCTCAGACCCAGAGTCTGAACATGGACTGATCGCTGCTAATTCTGAACTTCACAAATCAGAATCCAAAGCGGGCACCAGAAGGCACCCAGCATTGCCACAATGCAAAACCCTTCTACAGAAAGCCCCTAGCCAGAAGAGGACAGAGCCATCACCATGGCAACAGACCCAGGTTCCAGACCAACCACTGGAAAAAGCCATGGAAAAAGGCGTCCTCATCCTGCAAACACCACGGTATGCCCAACACCAGTCCACCACAACATCCTCATCCACACCCTTCACACAGGTGTCGAACGGAGGCTACACAAGGACAGCTGGACACGCCCACCTCTGGGTTACAGGAGCTGCTGACACTCGCAAAAGAGCTCCTTGAACAAAACTCAACTAAGGAGTACTGAGAAGGACAAACCTCTGACTCCTTGCCTGCTGCAACACAGCATCAGGCCCCTCCAAGGGAGGAGCATCCCTTGAAACCGGTCGACACCCCAGAAGCAGCCAGACAACGTTGGATGGAGCAACGGGCCCACATGCCAAACTGCGAACCCTCAACCAACACAACTCAGGCAAGCTCAAGTCGGTGCCGCCACAAGAGCCAAGAGACACTGCAAACATCAGATTTCTAGTGACGCTGAGCAAAACAGAGGGCTAACAACCACCTGCCGCTCTCCTGCCATCATCACTAGGTCAGTCGGAAATTCTCTGCACACTACGGAATCTCCATAACAGTTCCCGGCAATCCCTGGAACCATCTGCACTCTAACTCACTTCAGTATGGCAGGTGACACAGCCTCGACACCTGCTGCATAAGCTCGAGGACCCACACCTTGCTACAGTCTACATCACCACATCGCACCACTTGACAGCATCCACCACGGCACCACAACCACTCCTGGAGGCACCAACAGCCAGAGAGCCACCACTGTCTCCCAGCCGTGAGTGGCAGGGGTGTGTTCGATTGTTCTGCACCTTTGACATCGCTCGTTGTTGTCTATTCTACGGACAACAACGCCCGAAAAGGGGGAATTTGTAGCGTCTGGACCAATCAAACACACAATATATATTTTGTTAGCTATATTTAACAAATACTCTATAACACCCCTCAGTTAACAAGCCATATGAGGACCTGTAGACCCTTCCCCCGAAATGCGTAACACCCCAGGAAGCCGAACAGGCCCCTGGTTCCATGGCAACCAACGCGGATATCACTGGGTTTATTGCCCAGAGGAATGTGAGCAGAGAGACTCTCACTGCATTTTCCATAGCAAGAGGCACAATGCACAGTAGAAATGGACTTTTCTACTAATTAATTCATAGGAAAACCTTTCTTTGAATGAACACACATATCCTTCAGGTCATTGTGTATGTTGTCTTTGATATTTTTAGACTGTTTTATGCAGGCTTATGAGGGAACCACTCGTCCTGTCAATCTTTCCTATATATAATCCTACCATGCTTAGTATCTATGAATTCGCCTTCTGATGATCTAAACGAGCGTGTATATTATATGTTGGTACATAGGCAATATATTAGTGTCCTGAGAATCTTTAGTAATTTCGATTTAAGTTCCATATGCAAATTACCATGCTTCCACACAAAGAGCCATAAAACTCCCCAGTATCTCAAAACTCCCACTTTGGATTCCGGCCTTTCTCATTGGACAAGCCCAGCTTGAGAGGCGGGAATCTTCTCCGACCTTAAAGGCCTCACACCATGTGACCCGCCCAGAGTCGGTGGTTCTGTTAGGTTTTGATAAGATGTGCGCTCCAACGCTCCAGGACATCCTACGTTTTGTGCCAGGCCTTCGGCCTTGTCTTTTCCATTCATCAAGTTTCTCTGACGCAAACTGGTTCTTTTTCATCAACCAACAGCAAAGATCCACGTGAGCCTTCAGACTGCATCAAGCCTTTCTTTCAGACAGACGAGACATGCAAGTATCCAAACTTAGTCTTATTAATTGATACATTAGGTACCATTTGCACCTTTTTACAAAGGTGTGTTTGAACTAAGAATCTGATGTTTCCTTCAGGCTGTAGATCTGCTGAATATGCAAGGGGTTCAATAACGTAATGTTCTTGTGTCTCTTCTCTTAAGGGTTAAGCTGTAACCCGTTCCTATACAATGTGTGTGTGTGTGTTTGTGTATGTGTGTTAGACCAGTTTAAGTGTTTATGTAGTTAATAAAACCTTACTTGTATCACACTTGACATGGTTCATTGTTTGCTCATAACTGGAGTCACTTAATCATGCAGATTTATGCTACAAGCTTTTGTAGAATTGTACAGTAAGGAAGTTATTTCCCTTAACCAGGAAATTAACGTTCTTAGAAGTGACAAGACAGTTGACCCTTAGAGGTCAGCTAAATATCTACAGCGGATCTAAAAAATTCGAGTAATTAATTATAACTAGTTATGATTAATTATTAATATTTCCCATGAGCTGATTCGCTACACGGTGTTCGTCATGTCTGATCTTTGTAAGGGCTGGATCCAGACTGAAGATTGTGTAATTCCTAGTTACCACGGGATGCCAATCCCGTGGCAGAAACAGAGAAGGAAATAGAGAAAAATTAGCGTAGTTGCTGTTGAAGTTGCAGATGTGTTCAACCCAAATAAAAGAATGTTAATGTGCATTTGATCAGATGTAACTGAATTGCAAGGTTACGAGATGCATTATGTGAATGATTGGCTAAAAAGATGTCTTTAGTCTAGATTTAAACAGAGAGAGAGTGTCTGAACGTTATAAGGAAGGCTATTCCAGAGTTTGGGAGCCAAATGTGAAAAGCTCTACATCCTTTAGTGGACTTTGATATCCTAGATACTACCAAAAGTCCAGAGTTTTGCAACCTTAGGGAGCGGGATGGATTGTAACGTGATAGAAGATTAGTTAGGTACGCAGGAGCTAAACCATTAAGAGCCTTATAGGTAAGTAATAATATTTTGTAAATGATACGGAACTTAATAGGTAGCCAGTGCAGAGACTGTAAAATTGGGGTAATATGATCATATTTTCTTGACCTGGTAAGGACTCTAGCAGCTGCATTTTGGACTACCTGCTTGTTTATTGAAGATGCAGGACGACCACCTAGCAGTGCATTACAATAGTCCAGTCTAGACGTCATGAATGCATGAACTAGCTATTCTGCATCAGAAACGGGTAACATGTTTCGTAACTTGGCAATGTTTCTAAAATGGAAGAACACTGTTTTTGTAACATGGGAAATATGAACAAGTTGCTATCTAATATAACACCCAAATTTTTGACTCTATAGAGGAAGTAACAGTACATCTGTCTAGATGCAAATTGTAATCCAAGAGATTCAGTGTACTGTCTTTTGGTCCAATAAGTAATATCTCTGTTTATCTGAATTATCGAAAATTATCGGTCATCCAATCTTTTAAATTTTTAAAACACTTTGTTAGCTTAGATAATTTAGAAGCTTCATCTGTTCTTGTTGAGATATATAGTTGAGTATCATCAGCATAACAGTGGAAACTAATACCTTATTTTCTAATAATATTACCAAGGGGCAACATGTATATCGAAAATAGCAGAGGACCTAGGACAGATCCTTGTGGCACTCCATATTTTACTGGTGATAACTGAGATGACTCCCCATTTAAATGAACAAAATGGTAGCGATCGGACAGGTATGATCTAAACTATGACAAAACCATTCATTTAGAGCAAACAGTCTACTGAACCTTTCGTGTCCTTGTCGATACGTGGGAAGCCGTCCTGACATAATGATCCTCGTCACATGCGATGTGCTGCGATTATGGGGACACACAAAAATTCTGCAGGAATTGTAAATGGGTGAAACCCGAAACAATTGTGTCCCACCAGTGGTAAGATCATGGGTATGCCCACATTACAGTTGACCTCCGCCTTGCCTTCAGCTGCAGGATTGCCTGTAAAGATAAAAATTGGGTGTAAGTTTCATTTATTAGAAATAAGGGGACTGTATATTTCCTATTAAGTATACAGTACAGTATAAATACCAAAAAAACAGTTCAGATGTAGCCATGATGTGTGTGGCGAGGGGGGCGTGGTTCAGCGAGGTCTGCAGCTGGAGAGAGAGTTGGGAGACGAGCTGTGAGTAAGTGGGTCAAATGCAAATGACAAACACCTGTGTCTTGTTCCAGTAATTGGCGTGGAAAGACCGCATGGGGAAGTCGTGGCCACATGTCACGTCACTTCATAAAGAGGCCCGGGAATGAGATGGCAGGCAGAGAGGGACAGACTGCTGTGCACGTGTGGAGACTGTATCGGCTCTGTAGAGCCCCTATGTTTTTGCTTATGCAATTGTGCTATGTTGAGCGCTGGTAGCTGTTTATTTATTGAAACCCGAATAAAATCACCAGCAGCCGAGTCAAGCCGACCCCGTCCTCTTCCTTCTCAATCATTGACTTTGTTACATTGGTGCCAAAACCCGGGAGGAAGGAGGGACACGCTGCCAGAGATCCCTCGACACTGTAGTGAGTCTGCGGTGCCATCGAGCATGGCGGAGCAGTCTGCCGCCATGGAGGCTCGAGGCGGTGGGCTGGAGTGAGTTGCCGGGGGGCGGACAAACTCGCTGCTGGCCGCCTGGGCTGTGGAGGGACGGCTGCCGTCCGTGAGGGAGAGGAGGAGTCGCCGCCGTTCGCCTGAGGCCGGAGCCTGCTGCCATCCACCATGATGGGGAGGAGCAGGGAATGGGGGACTCCTGCCGGCTGGAGTGTCGGGCCGTCCACCGAGGGCTGTCCAGTGCCGCCGCCTGGCATCGCGGAAGAGTTTACCCATCTGGTGGAGGGCCGAGCGGCAGTGTGTATGGGAACCGGAACAAGATTTTTTTTTCCCTCTCTCTGTCTCTCCTCATCCTTCCGTCTCCTTTTCTCTCGCCTCGTCTGTCTGTCCTTACCCCCAGGTACGCCATGGCCGACGTGTTTGGCTCCCCCAGAGGGGGGAGGGGGGAGTAGAGCGCAGTCTCGTTGGTACCCCCGGCCTGCGATGGGGTATGTGACGAGAGGGGAGGGGTCAAGAGCCGTGGGAACGGAGCAAGGCCAGTGGAGTAAATGCTAATGCGTGACACCTGTGCCACTCACTGGGTCTCTAGTCCCACAGAGGAGCTCCGGAAGGATAAAAGGAGGAGTGGACGACAGTGTTGACGAGAGGAGGAAAGGCCCTGGGAGATTATTGTGTTGGTGATGACAGTCATACGCGAGGGGCTTTACGATTCTTTCATTTGTGTTGTTTATTTATTAAGTCTTAAATGTTCACGGTTCCGCCCTACTTTCCCGAACTACAAACTTTGTTACAATGTGTTTATTAATTCATCTGCAAGTACCACTTAATATGAATGCGTGAAGTGACGTATGGTGACCCATACTTGAAATTTGTGCTCTGCATTTAACCCATCCAAATGCACACACACACAGCATTGACACACACTCAAAGTGGGAGGACTAAGCTGCAGTGCACGGAGCAGTTGGGGGTTCGGTGCCTTGATCAAGGACACCTCAGTCGTGGTATTGAAGGTGGAGAGAGCACTGTTTTTTCACTCCCATCAATAGCAACGCAACGTCCGCCACTGTTGATGGTGTGTTTGTGTTTGGAACTTCCGCGGTAGCGTCGCTTGGCAAAATGAGATGTATTCGGTGATGTAAGACCTGGCTCTGTGGTGGCTCTCTAGTCCAGTGGTTCCCAACCCTTGTCCTGGAGGCACCCCAACACTGCACGTTTTGCATGTCTCCTTAATCAAACACACCTGATTCAGGTCATCAGCTCATTAGTAGAGACTCTAATACTTGAAACTGGCATGTCAGAGAGAGGAGACATGAAAATGTGCAGTGTTGGGGTGCCTCCAGGACCAGGGTTGGGAACCACTGCTCTAGTCCATGGAAAAGCAAACCAGTTCTTAAAATGGCCTGCAAGTCAAACCAACTCTGAACCAGCATAGCACTAGCTCTGAACCAGCACTTGGTTCCTGCTGGTGAAAAAGGGGTATATGTCACATCTCTTCTGATTTCACTTTTCACAAAGTCACTTTTAAAAACCTTCACCCTCTCTGTTCCTCTTTGGTGGAATGAGCTGCCAAGCTCCACACGAACTGCTGAGACCATCACATGTTTCAAGATGCAGTTGAAGACAAACCTCTTCCACAAGCACTAAACCACCCCACAACCCTAAACCAATGCACTTACAAATACACATACACAAATCTGTTTCTTCTCTGCTTCTTCTTAGCTTGCTGCCTAATCTAGTTGTCTAATGAACCTGGCATTGTATATAATGAATATTGTTGGCTTTTTGACAAATTTCTTTTGTTCCTCTTTTGTAAGTTACTTTGGATAAAAGCATCTAAATGCTTTTGAATAATGTAAATGTAATGTAAAATGTTATCTTACGCTGGCTATACGTCATCTAATGCAAATTAGAAAATCATACACTGACATTATACACTAATGCCAAGGTCCCTGGAAAGAGGTTAAGTGATATTGATATTCAGCAAGTGATGAGTCTGATGGAAGCTACATCTAAAGGCCCAGGTATACTTCACTTTCCGCATTCTGCGTCAGCACAGCTTTCAAAGCATACTCATCCGCGGATGAACGCGGATTGCCAAGTTCGACACATGCGCAGTACAACTGTTTGGACTCGCGTCTCTGCTGCCTTTTTCTTGCGCATGCACTGCTGTACGCACATCGTCCGCGTGGTCTCTAAAAATTGCCTGAATGCGAACAGGGTTTGCGGCTTTCCGCGAGCCCTCCTGATGATGAAAATTAAGTAATGCGGACGGCGCACAGATGTGGACAGCTGAAGTATACTTTGGCAGTTTATGCAAAATATGCTGGACACTATTTGAGCTGAACACATTTGTCTATCTCACCAAATAATGTATTCCCAATATATATCAATATACATTATGCTTCTTATCATGTTCTTTAACAAAGTGTAATCTTGCAACCTTTTGTCGCTGAAACTTTGATAACCCCTGTGACAACTTTCACTTTTTTCCCCACTTTTTTAAGAGCTTAACTATAATAGTAGCACATGGTCTGTGGCATTGTTTTAGGATGACCACTGTAACTCTGATTAGTGATATTATGGCACATAAATGAGTTGACATGCTGCAACTCTACGTCAGTTGATTTTTAGTTGGTCAACAATTTTCTTTGTGGAATCTGATTTTTCAGTTACTCCGGCAGTTGTCTTTCATTTGGAGCTACGATGCAGACATGCAGATATAACCTAAAGGTTCAAAACTCATAAAGTCCTGATGTTCACAGATCATTTTATAGCTATGTTTATGCACTGGAAATCACAGGTGCACTCAGTTTTATTTCAGTGGTTTTCTAACGTTTTTGTCAGTGATGATCATAGGTTTATTTATTTTGTTGGACTGAGTTTCTACATTAGTACCTGTAGTGGTAATATAGTTCTGTCATGACAACATTAACAGAGACGTGGTCAAAAACAGGCATAAGGTCAGAAAATGTCAAACAGGTATATTGATGGCAAGGCAAGAGGGATAATCCAGGTACAAGGCAAAGGTCCAGGCAGGGGCGAACAGTATCCAATTGGGCAAGACTCGAGGGATAATCCAGGTACACAGGCAGTGATCAGAACACGGGGAACAGACAAGGCATGACAAAGAAAACAAGGAAAACAAGACATTAAGCTCTGTAATGCAGCTATCGCTAGATGAGTGATAAATGCAGAACAATACACGGCGATCTGAACAGGTACTGAGAGAGTGTTAAATAGAGTGTGTAATGGCTCTCAGGTGAGCGTGTGATTAGTGACGGCTGTGTGATCAGTGAATTCAGCTGTGTGAGAGTCAATGTAATGGTAGAATGACCTCTAGTGGCAATCGGCCGGAAGGTCACGGACCGGATTCGTGACAGTAGGCTATGACAGCCATGATGCAAAGCATAGAATTTATATCTACACAGAAGGAGGCCCTGTCTAGGCTCTGGTCCCCGGGACGAGTTTTGTCGATCCATTGTTTCGTCTGGGTGTTGATGAGAATAGGATGAAATGTATCTGCAATAAAATGATGAAGATCCTGACACCTTGCAGCAGCTGAGGACTATTACTTTTTCCTCATTTTTCACTTTCACTATTACATAAAAAAAACAGTGAACGAATGATACACGTATTCACTTATCTTAGGGTGCTTTCACACCTGCCCTGCTGTTTCGGAACCTGGCACGTTTCCCCCCCTTACTCGGTATCATTTGGCATATGGTGAACACGACAATCGCCCTCAGATCGCGTCACAAAACAATCGGTCCGAGATCGCCCTGAACGATGTAGTCTCGGCTCGATTGAAAAAACTCTGGAGCGTTTCTGGATTTAGTAGAAAGCATCGATCTAACGGACCAGGAACCAGGCAATATCACAATGTCATGGTAATTACATAAGTTCTGTGAACAGCATTAGCTTTGTTGTTTTGCCAATACTTCAGAATGACCTGTGAATGTATCTGGGAGAGCATGTCTTCGCCATCAAATAAACAAGCCACTTTCACTTTATAATGCCGTCTTATTGCTCTTCTTCCTAGTAGGTGCATTTTAAAAATGTTTTCCCGATGAATCCTGGACTCCTGCTCAAAATTATAAATTAACATTAAAAAAACAAAACAAAAACCCCCCAAAACAACAATAAGCCCGCAAAGCTGTTGTCGTGCCATCCTGACGGATGACAGCCGTGACAGCGGTGGAATCCCGGAAAATTGACCAATGAGAGAACAGTTTACTCGCGCGTGACTTGTATTACAATTTGGTCCCGTTTATATAAAAGCAACATTGCAATAATTTGAATCCCTGTTTCGGAACAAAGCAATCGATCTACAGGTGTGAAAGCACCCTTAGATGTTGATTTTGCTGTTTCTGAAGGACGCTGCAAACTGCTACAGCAAGCACTAGTCATATATTTGAATGTTGAGCAGCGAGCTCATTGGCTTCCGATACAGGAGAGAACCAATCAGCTGTGCCATGTGATAATGATGTCATTAGGTCAGATTGAGTTAGACCTATCGGACTGCGCCATCTAGAGTTTCATGCCAGAACTTTGTATTTATCCATACACATTTATTGTAACTAATTTTTTTTGGCTGTTCTCAAGAGGAAATATGCTACGTAAAAATAAGTAAATAGGTAAGCAATTAAATAAATAAATAAATAATAAAGCCATTATTGAGGTGTAATACAATTTTGGTGATCTTGAACAGTGGTGTACTTTCTTCTGTTGTACAATGTAAATAAAAAAGACTGACGAAATAGCACAGATGAAATAATGTATTTTATTAAAATGAATCAAATGAGACTAATGATCAATACAGTCTGAATAGACTATAGGAATGAAACATTTAAAGGGGTCATCGGAAGCAAAATTCACTTTTGTGTCTTGGCAGTGTGTGTACACAACCACCCTATAATGATAAAAATCCACCCAGTGCATTTTTTTAAAAATCCCACTAAATCATGAGCACTGTCTCAGATCAAGCTGTTCACAGATTCTTGGCAGAGTGACGTCACACAGGCCCATGCCGGCCCCTCCCACGGTTGTTGACTGACACTGGTGTTTTCCCGTAGACCCGCTCTGAGTGAGCTGTCATCAGTCTGTCATTGTTTCACCGCTGGAGCAGATGTACACAAGAATGACTCCTAAGCGATTGAGGTGTTTTGTTGTTGGATGTAATAATTGTCACGAATCCGGTCCATGAACTTCCGTCTGCTAGCCATCAGAGGTCACCCTTTCCATTTTCATTAACTCTCGCACAACAAAAACTGTTGCATAGCACCTTGGACTACATATCCCATCATTCCTTGCACTGATTGCACACAGCACTGATTGCACCCAGCTGTTTCACTAAGTGCACACAGCACTGATTGCACACAGCACTGATTTCACACAGCTGTTTCATATCACTCACTCAAACAACCATTCTCTGCTGAGTATTGTTTAGCCTGTACTCCTTTCCGAGTCTCTGTGTTTTCCTTGTTTGCCTTGCCTGTTTCTGTTTTCTTTTCTCGGTTTCTGATCCTTGCCTGTTTTCCTGGATTTCTCCCTCTCGTCTCGCCCCTTTTGATTCTGTCTGCCGATCATCGACCTGCGCTAGCCCTAGGAAATTCTTGTGTCTTGCCCTCAATATACCTGTTTGCCATTGTTTCACCCATGCCTGTTACGACCATGTCGCGTCCTGGACCAATCAAACCACACAAATATATTTTGTTTTATATTTACAAATCTCTGTAACCCCCTCATTTACCGCCTATGATGACCCATGACCCTTCCCCCGAAAGCGTACACCCAAAGCCGAACAGTCCCCTTGTTTGCATGGCAACCATGCTGAGATCACTTATGCTGATATCACTGTTTGGGCCAAAAAGCAAATCCTGGGAAAATCCCTGCAGTCCCTGGCAAGATGCATAGTAGAAATGAACTTTTCTACTATTATTCATAAGGAAGAACCGTTCTTTGAATGAACAAGGACTGCATGATCCTTATGTCTTGGGTAGATATTTTTCATAAAAAACGGTATTTGTTCTTTGAAATTGTAATCCTGTTATGCAGACTTATCATCGGAACACCACTCCGTCAGCTTTACATAATTTCTTACCTTGTGTAGTATCTATGAATTTGCCTTCTTATGTTCGAAACAAGCGTGTATATTATATGTTGGTACATAGGCAATATATGTTAGGGTCCTGAGAATCTTTAGTAATTTTCGATTCAAGTCCATTTGCAAATTACCATGCTTAGAGACAAAGGGTCGTAACCCTCCAGCAATTGCCACCTCCCGCCCGGATTTCCATCTTTCTAATTGGACAAGCCCATCTTGAAAGGCGGGGAGCTTCTCCGACCTTAAAGGCCCTGCTCCAGGGACCCTCCCAGTCGGTGGTTTGTTTGAATTCTGAGAAGATGTTAGCTACAATGCTCCAGGACATCCTAAGTTTTTGTGCCAGGATTTCGGCCTTGTCTTCTCCATTCATCAGGTTTCTCTGACGCAAACTGGTTCTTTCTCAGCAACCAACTTCAGCAAGATCTTGGGCCTTAAAATTGCATCAGGAATCCTATTTTCAGACCGACGAGACTTGCAAGTATCAAACTTAATCTTATTAATTAGGTATCATTTGCACCATTTTACAAAGGTGTGTTTGAACTAAAAAAACTGATGTTTCCTTCAGGCTGCAGATCTGCTGAATATCAAATGGTACCACAGTTTCATATTCTTATTTCTCTTCTCCTTACTGCGTTAAGCTTTAACCCTTTCCTATACAAAGGGTGTATGGGTTGTGGGTGTGTTATCACCAGTTTCATGTGTGTATGTAGGAATGTTAGACCCATTTGTGTGTTTATGTAGTATGTTAGTCTAGTTTATGTGTTTATGTAGTTAATAACACCTTACTTGTATCACACTTGACGTGTTCATTGTTTACTCATAACCGGAGTCAATTATCATGCAGATTTACGTTACAAACTTTTAGAATTGTACAGTAAGAAGGTTATTTTCTTTAACCAGGAAATTAACGTTCTTATAATTGACAAGACAGTTGACCCTGAGTGGTCAGCTAAATTTCTACAGCGGATCTAAAATATGAATAATTAATTATAACTAGTTATGGTTAATTATTCATATTTCCTCATGAGCTGATTCGTTACAACCACGTCTCTTAAATAAAAGCTTGCGATGGATCCACACTCTCCTGTCTCGTCACCCCGGACACTACTGAACAGCCGTCATCATTTACTCCCGACATCTGAGCCTTTGAAGATGCAGTGGATTACTTTTGTTTTTGAAGGGAATGTGCCGATCCCCGATCTGCCTAAATGAGTCTATTTTCGTGCGAATCATTCGTGATCCAGATTCATCTACAGAAGAAGTGAGTTTAAGGGTTTTTTATGAATCTTGCAAATCGCCTTTCCTAATAATGTGTTAGTACCTAATAAAGTTCCGCAGCTAAATGCGGATAAAGTTTACAGTCTCAGAGAACGGCTCGTCACAAGATCCCATTAGCGTTTAAAGGGACATGCACCAAAACGTCACGCTGTGAACAGAGCTGTTTTTGACAAAGTAAAGTGGGTGTTGTTTTATATGACCATTTGTGAATTTTAACCAAAGTATGTTTCAGACATTTCATGAAGACCTAGAGCAGGGTTTTCCTCACAGTGGGGTTCGTGGGGAATTTGCAGGGGGTTCGTGATTTGGGACACGGAATCCTACGATTGTATACCAGTCCAATTAATAAAAAAATCAATAGAAATGTTACAGGTTTATACAAATGTGTGATGTAAATGTAAAATCTTAAATTTATAAAAATAATTATATTTTTTGGAAACCTTGTGTTAAAAAAAATGCGTGAACAATGTCCTAATTGTATTGAAAAAAATAAAATTACAGTAATAAATTTTTTATAATTGTTGATTGAGTTAATCACAATAACACATAATCTATTGTAAATACTTCACTGAAGTTTTAAAACTGATAAAATAAATGTTTTTAAGTTAAACATGCCTATTCCATTCATTATTGAAATATTTACTTAAAATCTCAGGGGGTACTTCAAGGAAATAATTTAGGTTGTTTGGCTGACAAAAAAGTTTGAAAACCCCTGCCCTAGAGAATCATATCAACTTGTGGAAAATGGTCATCCGATGACCCCTTTAAGAGTAAAAGGAGTGTAAAATGCATGAAAATAAAAAATAATGTCATAACAAATATTACATAATGCCACAAAGCAAAACAAATCTTGGTACTAAAATAGGATTCATTTAGGATTTATAAAACAGAATTTCACTTTTTGTTCAGCTGGCTTCCTGGATTAACTGATTGATGGATGGATTGATTTTCCAGAATAACCCTGCTAACTCACAAAGTGTGAGTGACCACAAGCATGAAACAGAGAACAGTTGAAATTTGATGCAAAGAAAATGAGTGGGGCAAATGGAAAGCAGAGGACTGTGAGTGATGATTTAAGGGTCATGGGTTTGCACTCTCTGACTGATAAATATGGGTATGCTTTCTTGCACTTGGATCTGCACAAGGTTTCCACGGAGATTTGTCACTGCAGAGAGCTCCATGGCGACCAGAGCACGAGCACTGTTCACTGGAAAAAGACAAAGCCAGCATCCTGCTGTTAGTTTGAATGATTAATGTGTTCACGGTCAGTGAGAGCACTCCAAATGCTCAAACATCTTTGTGTGTTCCTGTGCAATGACAAGGAGGCTGTAAAGGTTGATGCAATGCTATGTGTGCTTTAGAATCAATAAAATGATATCTAAAATGATGCTAAAGCTACGTTTTGTCTGTAGATATGTCTTGAGACCCTCTGTCCATGGGGGTATTTATTATTGTTAGCCATGTGGAAATCTTAAATCTAGAGGGCATGCAGAAAACTTTATTTGGAACTACTGACCTGCTTATGTTTGTATTGATTTATTTTATTGTTAATATACTTACGACTGTAAAGCAGCATATTCCATAAATTCACTTGTTTACTAGTAATGGTGCATAGCTGAACATCTCAGATACTCTGTTTCCACAAATTGGACTAAATTATATGTAGATATAGACTGCTAAATATTAACTGGGCTCTTCAGAAAAAAATTACCCTTCATGAACATATAAAGTAAGCCCAGTGCGTATCATTTTGTCATTAACACATAGTGACGTGTAGCCATCGCTGAGGCTTAATTATCAACTCAAATGCAGCAGCAGTAATTACAGCTGTATTATGAGGCGCTGTCATGTGTCGAGAGCCCACTCACCGTCACTGACTGACGCCAAGTGTGTGGGTTTGAATTATTTTCTCATCTTCATCATCGTCACTGAAAGCCTACATGCAGTTTTTTGCTCAGGTCAGAAATGCTTGTCTTCACCTCTGAAGTTCATGAAATCAGTGTATTTACAATATATGTGAGTTTGTGTATTGTTTTATGGATTTTATTAACATATACCAAATATCAAAAATATCAAACTCGGGCCAGGCACATAGCCTACACAAACACAGAAGAAAACGCTTGGTTGTTGTGTAGTCCTGTCCTGTTTCATCCAAAGTTGGATATGGCAGATATACCTAAGATGTCCCTGACTTCCACTGCATTCAACTGTTCTCTGTTTCATGCTTGTGGTCACTCACACTTTGTGAGTCATTCTGATGCTCAGAAGAGAATGTATATTAAAAAGTCAGGTTTTATTATGATATAACGTTGGAACTTTGACGCAGTGATGCAATTTATTTGCTTAAACCTGATTATTTACCAAACCTGCGCTGTTTGCCACCATGTTCATAAGACAAGATATACACTTCTTGTTTTTTCGGCCCTCAGTCACTGTTTACAGTACATTTGTGTTTGCGTCTTTTCTTGTATAGTAAATGTACACATACTAAGAACACAAATGTAAAATAAATATATGCCATATGACTGCAGTATTGTGATGTTATAAAAAGTCTAAAAAGACATGAAGGTCAACGTCAGTCCTTCAGCTGAGAGCTTGCTCTAATGTTGCCTTTTACACAAATAAGACATTTTCTCTTTCCACCCTCACTCCCTCCCTCTCTCTTCCTCACTCCCTCCCTCCTCCCTTGCTTTCATTCTTTCTCACACACCCACACAGAAACAGTCAAATCCACAGGCAGAGTGAGAGCGAAGGATGAGGCATGACACATAAAAGAGAAAAGCGTTTATTTTCGCGTTGCTTTAGCACTGCGTTTTTCTTTTTTTCTCTATTTCTGGTTCTCACAGCCCTCAGGTTATTTTTTGGATGCTGATATGAAGATGCAGGTCTGTATGTCTTTCATTTGAATTTATGTTGTATCTTTATGATAGTGATATTATAGAAACAGGCTTCCAATACCTATTTAAACATGGTCGCTACTGTATCCTCTAACGGATTTGATCTAATAGCATGATATTGGAAATCATTGTAGCTGTATGGTTTTCTTATCTTTGAACACTTTATTCAGACTCTTTCTTTTTCTCCTTGTTTTTCCTGTTGACCCGAAAGATCAAATTAAGGTTCATGTTTTGTGCAAGTGAAGTGTGATGACACAATGACGTCTTGTATAATGTGTAATGTGAGCGTAATGGGAGAGAACGCTTGCAGGTGCTCAAATGATCAAGGATTTTAATTATTTTGAATTTATCATGGGTTGATTTTTTTGCATGGCTGACATGTTACTGCAGATAATAACATTAGTATTAAAAACATTGTTTTTACTTTCTCAGCATCATGCATCAAATGTGTGCTCAAACATGTTTTAAAGACATTTTGATGCGTTCCGATGGCTTTGTCTTCTATGTGCTGTGTAGTTTAAGATATTGTAATATCCATGCAACAAAACTAGTTTATTTAGATTTTTTTTCTGAAAAAATAAATAAATAAAAATAGCAGTTGCACAATAAATTACATTAGCATAGGAGTGTTGTAATTGTCAATGAATACCCCCTTTTTTTTTTTTTTTTTTTACCAAAAAATATTTTTCCAGAATATTTTGAATCAGAAATTAGGTGGTCATCAAACTGCAAATGATAACTTTACCTGTCTAAATTTTGTGTTTTGTTTACGTTCAGTGAGAACCCTCATTGCATTTATGTTGTAATAGCAATGTTGCATTATCAGAAAATGAGTTGGTTAAATTTCCATGCAGGCAATTTCAATACATATGATTTCAATACTTTGTCAGTGTACGTACATTTATTGAGCATTTGGTCAGCTAATACATAACTGAAACAACTTAATCATCACATACTGAATATCAACAGTGTATGTTTATGAACTGAAAATGAAATGCATGCAAGGGTCTGTGATATCAGCATCTGTAACTGTGTAATGTGTTACATCTGCATTTCTCATTCCTGTCTGTCTGTGTCTTTCTGCAGTGATTAATGGTATGAAGTAGTGATATGGCTCTGGATATGGAGAGGACGGTCTCTAAAATCATGTTTGACTTCCAGAGGAACTCAACTTCTGATGATGACTCTGGCTGTGCACTAGAGGAGTACGCTTGGGTGCCACCTGGCCTCAAACCTGAACAGGTAGGTTCATGTCAGCATGTCAGTCTTTTTCAACTGAAGGATAGTATTCCATAAGCAAAATGCTAAAGGCAAAAAATGTTTGGCAGGTTTTGGTTCTGTCATGAATTTGGTATTACATATAATCATTATACTGTAATAATACTATAATATAAAAATTATAAAATCAATTTTCAGAAGGATAGAATTATTATGGTTTTGCTGACATTGTGTTGTGTATATGTGTGAGGGCTTTTCTTTTTGTAAGGCATAAGCACAAGTAATCTTTTTTCTTTAGAATGAAATATAAAGGACTACGAGCAGATTTCATTAGATTAATTCATAGAGATTTAGATTATATACATTTTTATAAATATGATTAGCGACATCATTGGCGGTCTGTTTTCACAGGACACCTGCCCCCAAAATGTGAGTGCACACCCCTGTTTGTGTGTGTTTGTGTGTGTTGTGTGTTTTTGTGGGTGAGAGAGAGAGAGAGAGATAGGGTAGTACTTTGAGCAATACTATAGGGGGTAGTACCACGTTCGTGCCAATGAAGCAACTTGAACTTATGAGAGCGAGAGAGAGAGAGACTTAGAATCAGAATCAGAATAAGCTTTATTGCCAGGTATGTTTACACATACGAGGAATTTGTTTTCTTGACAGAAGCTTCCACAGTGTAACAGAATGACAGTGACAGAACACAGATAATAAAAACTAGAACAAGTAAATAAGGAATAAAAAAAATATAAATTGACAATTGTATGTACAGGTATAATACAATAGACAGTTTTTTGTATGTACAGGTACTGTATATATTATGTGCAAATTTGAGGTGTAAACTAAGTATGTGTGTTAGATAAATAAGTGTATGAGTAAATAAATAGTGTGTGTTCCACAGTTATTTTTAAGTGTTCATGAGATGGATTGCCTGAGGGAAGAAACTGTTCCTGTGTCTGGTTGTTCTGGTGCTCAGTGCTCTGTAGCGTCGACCAGATGGCAACAGTTCAAAGAGGGAGTGTGCTGGATGTGAGGGTCCAGAGTGATTCTGCCAGCCCTTTTGCTCACTCTGGATAAGTACAGTTCTGGGAGAGAAGGGAGGGTTGTACCAATGATCCGCTCAGCAGTCCGGACTACCCTCTGTATTCTTCTGAGGTCAGATTTGGTAGCTGAACCAGACAGTTATTGAATTGCAGAGGACGGATTCAATGACTGCAGAGTAGAACTGTTTCAGCAGCTCCTGTGGCAGGTTGAAGTTCCTCAGCTGGCGAAGGAAGTACAATCTCTGTTGGGACTTTTTAACAATGGAGTCAATGTGATGGTCCCACTTCAGGTCCTGAGAGATTGGGGTGCCCAGGAAAGGAAAATAACCTGAATGACTCCACTGCAGTCACAGTGCTGTCCATGATGGTGAGTGGGGGAGTGCAGGGGGGTTTCTCCTGAAGTCCACTATTATCTCCACTGTTTTGAGTGTGTTGAGCTTCAGATTGTTGAGACTGCACCAGACAGTTAGCTGCTCGACCTCCTGTCTGTAAGCTGACTCGTCACCGTCCTGAATGAGGCCTATGAGTGTGGTTTGTCGTCTGCAAACTTCAGGAGCTTGGCAGAGGGGTTTTTAGAGGTGCAGTCGTTGGTGTACAGGGGAAGAGCATTGGGGAGAGAACACAACCCTGAGGAGCTCCATTGCTGGTTATACGGGTGCTGGATGTGAATTTTCCCAGCCTCCCCCCGCCCCACCGTTACTGGCTAGCTGCGGCCTGTCTGTCAGAAGCTGTTGATCCATGCAGACGGAGTGGGCACGGAGAGCTAGAGCTAAGTTTGGGCAGGAGGAGGTTTTGAGTTATAGTGTTAAGCTGATCTAGGTCCACGCACATGATCCTCACATAGTCCCTGGTCTGTCTTAAGATGTGTGCAGAACATAAGCTAGGTCCCATGTTAACGGGGAGTGCATCGTATCCACAAATACCTGTTTTTCGGTATGGGGCGCGCCGCGAAGAGGATCCAGCAAGGGGTCGCATGTAAATGTCCATTAAACAGGTGGGCACTACGCAGTGTTTCAAAAGACTTCATGACCATCAGGACAGTTGTAGAGGGCCCAGGTCTTGTGCAAGTCCAACCCTCAAGTGTTGGGGTTTCTTTGGTACTTGGTAGAATGGTGGAGTCGTTGTGTGAAGCACGTGGGGAGAGTACGGGGTTGTCTTTTGTGGTTCACGTAAAAAGGGGTAGTTGCTTGTTTTTGGCGCAGTGACTGCTGGTTTGGGGATCGTGTTATGGTGTTTTGAAGAGGGGTTGCTTGGGTCCGTTAAAGGGGCTGGTGGTCCGCAACATGATTTTTTCAGACTACGCTTTTGGGGGTGTAAGTTTTAGGTGGGGTGCCCTCTGTTGTGTTTTTTCTAGTTGTGACCAAATGAGAAAAGAACGAGTTTTTAGCCATTTCATCGCGGAAAGTCCGAAGACCTGCGCACCTCGTCGCACTATCGAACGGCAGCTGCTCGGCGGGGAGACGATCCGGGGGCTGGAAGAGGGCTGGAGTGTGCGCTCATGGCTCGGCACTAGTACAGGGAGTTCAAGCAGCACCGGGTCAGTGGGACTGTTTTATGCAACAACCTGACAGGTGAACTCGTCGATCGTCTGCCAGGTGTTATGGGCCACAGTGCGGGGATGGTGTCTTGTAATTGGGGATATATTTTAGACGTTTCCACACTGAGCACAGAGTCCTGGAATGAACTAGTCCATCATGTTTATCAGACTAACTTCCCTGGCCACGCGTACTGATCGCCTTTTCCAGTGTGTATTTAGCCTGTCTATACAAGACATTATCCCCCTTCCTGCAAGCATCTTCTTTGGCCTGACGGAGCTCATCAATGGCGTTTTACTGGCAGTGAACCTTGGTTTGTCATTGTTGTAAGTTAAATGAGTCCTGGTAGGAATGCATATGTCTCCACAGAAACTGATATAAGATGTTACACTCTCTGTGAGCTCGTCCAGATCGGTGACAGCAGATTCAAAAACGCTCCAATCAGTAAGGTCAAAACAAGCTTGTAAATCCTGATCTGCTTCATTAGTCCATCTTTTTACAATCATTAATACAGGTTAAGCTGATTTCAGTTTCTGCCTGAGTCGTGATAAGTGAACCAAACAGTGTCAGAGAGCCCAAAGCTGCCCGTTGAACAAGTGATATCAGTTCTTTATTGGTGTAACGTGATCCAATAGATACTGTCTCTGGTAGGGACATATGATGTGCAATGTCTGTAGGTGTTAGGCAGTTTCACGGGAGAGAATTGCTTATATTGTGAAGTCCCCCGAGAAATGAATTCAAACAAGTCTGGGTTTTGTCGTCTGTGTCGGTGATCAGAGTCAAGCACTGTCAGTTTTAACTAGATAAAGCGTGAGTCACGGTAATAAGAGCTTACTCGGGAAGGATGTGACACACTGACAAAATGACAAGCAAGAACTCCCCCGGCGAATAGAATATGCTTGTCACTTAAATGGCCAGAGCACTTCGTAGATCTGGGAACAGCACATCATCTTTGACGCCAGGTACAATGCTGTACACCACCTCTCATTGAGTAAAAGCATGTCCCGCACAGCACGCAGGCGATTTCCCCGTTGATCATCCTGCGCGCATCTGCTCTAAGAGGTTTGAAAGCCCGGCAGACTCAAAGCGCGTCCGAATGGCGTCTTTCCGCAATTTTCCGTGAACACCAAGGTTTTCACAGAGTTTGAACAAATCCTTATTTTGTGCTATAGAGACACACGAAGCAAAGTGCATGCATAGTTTTGTTGGGTAAGAGCGGAAAGAATTTATGCCAGATGATGCTTGGCAAATGTCTAATGCTTATCTGACATCCGTCGCTGTCTATCACTATCACGATCGCGCCGGCTCGGCTTCCTCACCGCGCTGCGCGTCCTGATGCGAGTAATCACTGGGCGCTACAGCTCCCCCTAACAACAATGTGTTCGCAGAAACAAGAACACACGAATAGATCAAAAACGTGGTGCGATATCGGTGGTGCTGTATACTTCCACGAATTGCATCAACATTCGTCGTCTGGTGAGACTGTTTGCAGGAGTATACGTAACGAACGAAGCAACTAACAAAACTCCTCAAAAAAACTGCGGAGTCACGCCACGGAGGCAGCCATCAGCTCGGCAGCGGCCATCTTACGATCTGTGACATGAGCCATTTCCTTTCCATCTGTTCAACCATGAAATGTTCATCAGCAAATCAGGCATGCTCATCGATCCTCATCTGTCTCTATGTCTCTCTCACAAATACAAATAGCGCAATTTCAAAGTTGACAGGTCCAGGTGTAGATAACACTGTTTTACACTATACATTGCATGTACCCACATATACGTGGAATAGACCGTTTACACCAGCAAATAAACAGCATTCATCACAATTGATCTAGAGCGGTGTTCATCCCATATGGCCACCTGCAATACATTTATCACCCTACTTGATAATCGCTTCTGTTTACAGTTTGTATAACATTTCTTACGTCATATGAAAGGGTTGTAATAAAAGGTTGTGTCCTTTTTTTAACATGTCGTTTGCTGTTTATTGTTTAGGATTGGCGGGCGCATAATACTCCTATGTAAATTTGTTGTAGTCGTTGTATTTGTATATTTATGTTAATTTTTTAGTGTAATCAATGATCCCGCTGTTTACAAGAAACGAAACGAACACGTACGACAGAAATTGAGCGTGACGAGCTATTCAACGCAGTAACTTGTGCAATTTATCAATAGTGGGATGGACATGAGCGATGGCTACGATCAATCTTCACGGTCTGGTCGTCAACATTCTGTCACGACAACAGTTTTGAGTTACCAAGTAGTGTTTGCACGGGCTCCCGGCTACGTAATACACCTGGACAATTGTGTATAGGACATATATACAGCATTTGTTCATTGATTTATATGCACTGACATGACAAACGCAGATCTATTACACGATGCCGGGTGAGTACACTCACACATCCTAGATGTCTGTCTTTTTTATGTCGTTGATGTTTTTGTACAGGGCTTTAGCTTTATATGCTCGAATAGCAGCATAAACAAGACCATGAGGATTAAGTCGTCGCATCATGCAGCTGCAGCGCTTCTGTGAAAGAAGAAAAACTGAAAATAAGTTTCTAAAGTCGTGAGAATTCCAAAATCACCAGGAACACCCAAATATATAATGAAGCCTATAATATGAATTCAGTAAGATTACAAGGTATGCGGAAAAACCACGTGATGCAGCCAGTAGAGTTGTGCAATCGTCGTTGGGACACTCGTAATGCATTTAATGTCTTTCTTTAGTGATCGTATATATATTGATTTAATCCTCTGATCGGGCGACAGGCTCTCGCACACACAAACACTCATTATTTTCTACGTTGCCTGAATTTCAGCATTCATCATGCACTAAATGCAGTCAACCAACATCAAAGATTACACTGTTCGATTGAAATGAGATCCTCTGTAAAATCAGCATGCGAGTGCCCAACCCCCATAACACGTACTTAGGCCATGTGAAGGATTGTTACTACGGATATCTCAGAACATGAGTGACGTATAAAGGCCTGTTTGGCCGCTAATGAATAATATAATGCAAACCATGTTACATCATCACCCACTCATACAACAGGTTCTCGATGCTTGTGCGTCGACAAGGCGGTCCATTCCATCGCGTTAATACGATCTGTTGGCCTGCCCTTGTATGCTGTTTATAATGAATGCCACTGTAGCCTAATTTGTGTTTTATTTTACACTTAAAAATATAATTTTATAACTACTTATTTTTCGTTCTTGTTCTGTTCTGAATACCGTTAATTTTTAAATATTTGTTGTAGAGTGAGGAGAACTTTAATAGGCTGTTTATATTTACCAGTATTATAAATTACATATATTAATGTAGCCTAATTGTTCGCAATTACAAGGTTAACGGGTGTTTTTTGGAGTAAGATCAATTTCTCTTTCACGAGATTACTTCCTCTTTTTGGCCTGGTTTCGTTTCTCCGTGTTGTAAACTCTTGGGCGAGGCTTCTAAACCGGGTGTTTTTAGGGGTGTGATATTTAAATGACGATTGTTTTCTGCCGCCACTTTTATCAATGTGCGATCATTCGTACGATGAGATTGGCTGCATACGAATGTTTCATAAATCACACTTGAACTCTGTCGTAAGTGTTGATTTGTTCGCACAGATCTGCGCTCGTTTCTACGATAGATTGATAAATGAGGCCCATTGTATGTCTGAATTTATTATGTCTGTATATGTATTTTATTAAGTTTTTAGTTTTATTTAATTTGAGTTATTTTAATACTTCAACAAACTGAATGGAAATTAAATAATATATATAGTGATTTTATACATGCGTATATATCTATATATATATATATATATATATATATATATATCTTATATAGAGTTTGTGGTGGTTGTACACCTTTATTTTTAAAATGTGTATAGGTAGTATTTATAAAGTTTTAGCTTTTAGGTTTGGATCTGTTTTTAGTTGTTTTAATACTACAATTTTGTAGTACAAATGTTGTCCTCATTTGTAAGTCGCTTTGGATAAAAGTGTCTAATAAATGACTAAATAAATAAAATAAATTGCTTAAATAATGCTATGAGAAGTTTTAATGTAAAGATTACTGTAAATTAATTCTGAATATAGAAATATGAAGTTGGGGAACATGAAATCCTAATAAGTGAAGCGTAGAATCATTCATTCATTCAGAAAAATCCCTCCATTAATCTGGCTGTATTGATGTTTTAATAGTGGTTTAATTTCACAACAGTGACAAATAGTGCTGAAGTTAATGGCAAACACAATGGTTACCTGGCTGTCACTAATGAAGGCATGTTCGGGAGACGGGGATGCTGCTCCACAGGGCATTCAATTAGCTTGTGTTAGTGATGGCTATGACAAACACATACGCACCAGGTAACTTTCAGACAAACTTAGCAGACACACACCTATCATATTTTAATGTCACAAAATTTCTCAAAACCAGAATACCTGTGTTTACAAATTTGTGATTTTCATCTCAATTAGCAATGTCCCCCTCTGTTGGCGATCATAATTCAAACTCACTTGCACTGATAGACACCATAACCATATTCCACCAGTTACCATATTGCCATACCACCTTGTCCTAATGAGCTTTACGTCAAAAAACATCATGCAATCTAGTGCCTCTTCGTTTTTTTTTTTTTGTCACCCAACAAACACACTTTGTGATTCATAAAACAATGACCTAAAGATGCTAACAACAGGTATAAGAGAGTGTTTTATTTTGTAACATTTCTTTACAAAACTTGAATGACACACTCTACTGTTCGGAATTCACTGCATTATGTTACATGTTTATGTTACAGTACAAAACTATTCCTAATTGCTTTTAATAATATTATTTTTTTTTTACATTTGGAATATATTTCAATGTGATATTATTGCTGTCTTTTTTTAGTTTTGTAATATGTTTGGGTTTAACTTTTGACGGTTTTTTGGGGGGGGGGGGGGGGGGGTCATGTAATATGATAGCCATTGAAAAGTCATTGAATGAATTAAGTGCCAAGCAATTACCTGATCCCATTTCAAGTTGTTTTGGAGGGGTTTTGTTTTATTTTTTCTTTTTCAGCTTTCTTTTTTGGAACCTGGCATGTTTTCTCCTTTAGTTTGGTTTGTTTTGGCTTACATATAAACAATCGCAGGCTTGGCCCAATTGAAAATGAACTCAGCAGTTCGCTTGTGGTAAGAAATCAATCAAACTTAATGAATAAATGAATCAAGATGTATCATGATTCATAATGGAAAATGTGTTACATAAAAAGTAGCAGTGTCTGATTCTGTGGGAGAGCATATTACATACCACAGTTTAAAACCAAAGAGCATCTCTTCTCATTGCAATCTTACCTGAACACAACCAACAGCTCAATCGCCAACAGTAGTGATGGATGAGGTCTTGTGCCAGCTGCACCAGCAGGCCTCCTCAGCTCAATTGTCTCCATCTGTGCACCCCTCCTATTTCTCTAGTTACAGTAAACTGTCACCCCACTCTTCTCAGAAAGTTTAACAGTTCGCCTGGCCAATGTCGAGGGTTCCAGCTTCACTGTTCTCTTTACATTGCCCTGCAACCATAAGAATTTGCTGCTAAAAGGTAAAGGTACCGTTAATCGTCTCTCAGATTTAAGTAAAAGGTCTGGACTGGGCACACGCCATTTAGGAGTAAGACATTGCAATTCTGTCCTCTCTGGATAATTTTACGTTGCTCTTTTGGGAGCACTAGGAGAGGGGGTGATCAAGAAGGATCATGACTTTTAAACAAGGGAATGCCACCACTGAAGATTATGTGCTAACTTTCTCCACGTTAGCAGCACAGAGTGGTTGGCCCAACAATTCTCTGCTAAACAATTTACCACCAGGGTCTGTCCCACATCCTCTGAGCTGAGTTAGCCAGTCAGGATGAAGAGCTATCTTTGGAACAATTGTGGCCTGTGCATGAAGCTGGTCATTTCTTTTGGTTCATGCCCCAGGTGTCCGCCTCTTTCACTCCACAACACCCTCATAAGGCAAATTTACAACAGTGGTTTTTCCTGTTAAAATCTCTTATGACTCTTGTCAAATTAATGTCCAATATTTAATTGATAGCATTATTGCAACGTAATTGACAAACAGGTTCTCCTGGCAACCCCCAATACAGCATTAAGGACTAGGGGTGCAACGGTTCAACTTACACACAGTTCGGTTTGTATCCCGGTTTTAGAGTCACGGTTTCGGTACAGTATGTGCTATGTTTAGGAAAAAAACTATATTTTCAAATAAAAATAAAGAAAATAAGAAAAATCTAACTACAACCAACAGCACAAATAAATACAATAGAGTAAAAATACAAATAAAATAAACAGTGCTTTCAGGTTTTTTTTGGGTAGGTCTAACAATAGTTCGGTCGTGACAACTCTCGGAGGGATTGGCATGTAATGTACATGACAATGTTAAAGTATTTGGTCTTGACAGAATAAATCTGCTACGCTGCTGCTGCTCCAGAGCAAGTACCAAGACTTGCTACTCCCAATACATCCACAACATGCTGCTGTGAGCATGTAAGAAATATTGCTGATGCAAATATAACATACATGAAATAACCCCATAAAGCATACATGAATCACCTCATAGCAGATCTATACAGGTGGAGCTGGGGAAGGTGGAGGGTTTCTGAAGGAAGCTGCGACTGCTACGGCAAGCCCTAGTCATATATTTGAATGTTGAGCAGCGAGCTCATTGGCTACCGATACAGGAGAGAACCAATCAGCTGTGCCATGTGATAATGATGTAATTTGGTCAGATTGAGTTAGACCTATCGGACTGCGCCATCTAGAGTTTCATGCCAGAAGTATTTTTTTAGGTGCAGAAATTGAATAAAGTAATCAAATGTAAAGAAACATTGCATATTTGACTGTATAAATTAAAGATTAATCATTATTAAAGTTACAAAAGCAATTCAGTCAAGAGCAGTGAGTGATTTACTTGTTGTTGCTGTTTGATTAATATTAAGAAAGTGCTGTCACTTTAAGATAATGCACTGATCCAGTGCACTGATACTGTACATTCAGCCGGCTATGTCTGCTAGGATACTCACCAAGACAGCATTTTGACATAATTTTTTGTGTGAATTTGTCCATTCAAACACAATACTTAATATGTGCGCACGTTCTGAGACGCAGGTTTACGAGCTTCGGATGAGCACACACACAAATCTTCTCACTGCGTGTGCAAGCTTGCGTCTTCTGACTGTTGAATGTTCAAACTGGCAAGACTTAAATGAGTTTAGTTTAAACACAGATATCAAAGTGTGCCGTTTCTGAAAACGCCTGCCAGGGTGAAGATTTTCAAAAACTTTGTTTATAAAAATACCGTGTTCGTGTGGACATGGCCTTAGAAAGATGGCTAACCACCGAGACCTCATTCCTCACCCACTGATGGATCTCAACCCTACCTGAAAATATTTGTCAACGTAAAGGCAGCACGGACTGTTATATCTTATCACCTTGCTGGCAATGGGTGAAAACATGTTGCTGTATTGCAAATGTCACACAACATGGGCTGCATTTTTTGACAAATGAAAGGACTTGCCACTTGTACATATCAGGTGGGTTTCCGTACTTTAGGTCCCACAACAAGAACCTTAGAAAGAGTTTGTTATTGGGGAGCAGGCAGACCATGGTTTAACATTGCACATTTGTCTCATTTATGGTTTATTGAAGGCTACTATTAACCTAGTATATGTAATACTTAATATAATGTATATGTTATGTGCTACTCTAATATAAAGCACACAACAAAAGAATAGGATCCAAGAAGTCTTTTTAATAAATCCACAAGGAGAAAACACCAACAAAGAATCATACATGCAAACAATACAGGACAATGAGCTGAGGGAAACTGAGGGCTTAAATACATGGGGAACGTAATCCAGGAGAAAAAAAAACATGGAAACTAATAATAGAACTGGCAGGCAAATGGGAAGGAAGAGCAGGAAGTTGATGGAATGAGATACCAGGGTGGTGATGGAGGAAAGAGCCAGGAAGGAGCCAGGAGCAGAGCCAAATGAAGCCTGAGGAATGGAGGGACAAGGCAAAGCCAGGGGAGTGTAATCTCATGGCGGAGGCAGGTCGACGACTGACCAAGGTGGAGCCAGAGAGATGAGGGAGCCCAGTGGAGTCAGTGGGATGATAGGCCACAGTGGAGATGAAAGAGCAAGGAGCCAAGATGGACCCGATGAGTCGGAGGGCCGAGGTGGAGTCCGGTACTCAGAGGCTGGAGATGGAGACAGGGGATCCTCATGCCTAGACAATGCTGGTGACAGGATAGCCAGAAGTGGATCCACACAGTAGGGTGGAGCAGACTGAGGATGAGCCGAGGGACTGACAGGAGCCAGCGGAGGCGAGGCTGAGGAACGGATGGATTTTGGAAGGGGAGGTCGGGAGAGGGAGGCTGACAGTTTTTTTTTTTTTTTTTTTTTTTTTTTTTTTTTTTTTTTTTTTTTTTTTTCCATTTTTTTTTTTTTTTTTTTTTTTTTTTGTTTTTTTTCGGTGAGAAATAGGAGACACAGGAATGCTGAGCTGGCGACCAGCAGCGACTGGAGAAATTTCCTCTTCCAAATATTTAAATATGAATTCAGAGGCCAGCAGTAGCTCACCCTGATGTGAATGTGGCCGAGGCTTTTTCTTCATGCCCTCATACTCCAATAGTATTCCAAATGCAACTGCTGATGTTGCTGGCTCGCACACCTGGTCGGACATTTTTGTGAGACTCTGGCTCTGGGGTGATAATGGACTCAGTTGCTTCCTCTTGCACTGCCTCTTTTGTTGCGGCGGGCTCGGACTCTCCGCCTGTGGGCAACTCAGGCAAATGCTCTGTGCAGTGGGGTGATGGCTGACTGGACTCTGGATCTGGAGTGAGGCTGTTGATGTCCTCCGCTGGGCAGATGGTGAATGCTGATCCACAACTCACCAGCACCCACTCCACAAATGCGGCAGCTTAGCCTTGGACGAAAAACATTAAATAATTTCACTGATTGCATGCTGAATCAGTGTTAGTGTGCAAGCTATTGTGTTTATTACAATTCTATATTTTCAGCAAAGCACACCTGTGAGGAGTTCTATACTGGTGTGACCATTGACAGACACACAGTTTCAGTAATTATGTTCAAATGTATTTAGAGGTAATTTTACTATTACTGTCACAGACTAATACAATCATGATTTTCACATAAAAATAGCACAAACAATGTGAAAATATTGGCATAATTGTTGAGAAAAGCAGCCATAAATTCAGCCATTTTAGGCATAAAAGTCCTGGACAAGACATAGACAACCAAGGTATCTTACTAACACTTCAGGTCAAGTCGAGCCAAGTCACCTTTATTTCTATAGTGCTTTATACAGTATAGATCATCAAATTTCGTTCGATTTAAATTGATAAACAAGAAAGTAATGATTCTATGATGCAAAAATAATTCAGTTCTGCTTTAGATCAGCTCTAAAAAGACAACAGTGAAGTTATTATTCAGTTCAAATCAGTTTGTTGATTCAACTGAATATCCATAGCCATGAAGTGTCAGTAAGGACATGAAAAGGAAACTCCAGTTAAATTGTTTTAGTGTCCATAAATGTCTCTCTTATTAAAATGCACACACACCATGAGCACACACTTGCTGAGAACACCAGAATGTTGGGAAGTCTGTATGGAAGTAATGATAAGCCTGTAGTTAATAGCGGTACCAGCAGCAATGAGTGTCCAGACAATGAGTGAATGAGAGTGCAAAGTATGTAAGGAATCCTAAATGACCATAAATGAGGAACAGGTTTGATCAGTATTTAGTTGAATCCGAGTGAATCATGGGCAGTGACATAATTAGAGAGAGGGATTCTAGTGTATCTGTGACAATTCCAAAGGAGTATGTGGAGAATATATATAGAATATATATACCAGAAAAATGTTTAAGAGTAAGGGATTTTTCTCTTTGTTTTTATAAAGTAGGCTATTCTGTTACATGAAAGAAATTACACATTCATGGATTTTCCTGTAAAAATACAGAATTTGGGACCAATTTTATATTGTGTCTTTATATGTACCTACATGAGAAAAAAACCTGCAACCTATAGTGATACAATAACAGGCTAATTTGCGTTCTAATTATATACAGTTAGGTCCGTATATATTTGGACACTGACACAATTTTCATAATTTTGGCTCTGTATGCCACCAGAATAGAATTAAAAGTAAACAATCAAGATGAAATTGAAGTGCATACTTTAAGCTTTAATTCAAGGGTTTGAACAAAAATATAACAAAAAATGCTTAGGAATTACAACCATTTTATACACACTCCCCCTATTTTCAGGGGCTCAAATGTAATTGGACAAATAAATATAATCATAAATAAAATGTTCATTTTTAATATTGTGTTGAGAATCCTTTGCAGGCAATTACTGCCTTAAGTCTGGACATCATGGACATCACCAGAGACTGGGTTCCTCTTTTGTGATGCTTTGCCAGGCCTTTACAGCAGCTGACTTCAGTTGTTGTTTGTTTGTGGGTCTTTCTGCCTTTAGTTTTGAAAAAAAAAGTGAGTGAAGTGATGTGTGGCCAAGTATGGTAACCCATACTAGGAATTAGAGCTCTGCATTTAACCCATCCAAAGTGCACACACACAGTAGTGAACACACACACACACACACACACACACACACCAACGTGAACACACACCCGGAGCAGTGGGCAGCCATATTGCTGCGGCGTCCGGGGAGCAATTGGGGGTTTGGTGCCTTGCTCAAGGGTCTCACCTCAGTCGTGGTATTGTGTGTGGAAGAGAGCACTATACATTCACTCCCCCCACCTACAATTCTTTGCCGGTACGAGACTCGAACCCGCAACCTTTGCTTTAAAAAGTGAGGTGATCGATCAGGTTTAGATCAAGAGGGGGGGGGGGGGGTTTGTTTTTGTCTTCTCCACTTATTATATTCCAATATTCCACTTTTTTACCTTCAAAAAATCTTGGGTTGCTTTTGCTGTATGATTTGGGTCATCATCCATTTGTACTATGAAGCGCCGCCCAATCAACTTTGCTGCATTTGACTGAATCTGGGCAAAGAGTATATCTCTATACACTTCATAATTCTTCTGGCTGCTTCTGTCTTCTGTCTCATCATCACTAAACACCAGTGACCCAGAGCCACTGAAGCCATGCACGCTTATGCATCACACTGCTCCATGCTTCACAGATGATGTGTGTGCTTTGGATCATGAGCTG
Organism: Sinocyclocheilus anophthalmus; assembly: GCA_018155175.1. Lineage (NCBI taxonomy): Eukaryota > Metazoa > Chordata > Actinopteri > Cypriniformes > Cyprinidae > Sinocyclocheilus > Sinocyclocheilus anophthalmus. The sequence goes on from JADLZN010005105.1 coordinate 147,292, forward strand.
CTCCGGTTGATCTTAATTTCAGCCGTCCAAAGAATGCTTTTCCAGAAGTGGTCTGGCTTTTTTAGATGTTTTTTTTGGCAAAGTCTAATCTGTCTTGTTTGCAGCTTGTGGTGAAGCCTCTGTGTTTGCTCTGGTGAAGCCTTCTCTTGATTGTAGACTTTGACAGAGACTCGTCTGCCTCCTGGAGAGTGTTCTTCACTTTGCTGGATGTTGTGAAAGGGTTTTTCTTTACCATAGAGAGGATCCTCAGATTATCCAGCACTGTTGTCTTGTGTGGATGTCCAGGCCTTTTTATGTTGCTGAGTTCACCAGTGCGTTCATGTTTTCTCAGAATGTACCAAACTGTTGATTTGGCCACTCCTAATGTTCCTGCTATCTCTCTGATGGATCTGTTTTGTTTTTGAAGCCAAACAATTGTCTGACATTGCCACTTCGCAGTATAGACATACATAAGTGGCTTTCAGAAGTCATATCACATGAGCTCCGCTGTCTCCACTCCCATTTCCTGACATGACAAAATGAAAATGACAAAAATAAATTAATTAAAAAAAACATTAACTTTGAAGTAATTCGAGATTTATATCAAGAAAATGTGAGTGATGCTTGTGCAAAACTCAACACCATGATGCAAGGCTGTTGCTATGCAGTTTCTAAGGTGTTCTGAGTTTTTTTAGTGCGTTGCTATGCAGTTACTGGGCCATTGTTATGTGGTTACTTACTGGCCCAATTACATTTACATTCATGCTTTTAAAAATGCAAAGTGACTTACATTGCATTAAAGGTATGCATTACATTTTTTCAGTTCTTGTTTTCTCTGGGAATCAAACTCATGACCTTGGTGTAGGTACTAGTGCCATGCACTACTGTTTTAGCTACAGGAAAACCCCAATGACATTTACATTTATGTAATTTGGCAGACGGTTTTATTCAAAGCAACTTACATTGCATTCAATGTATACATACAGCTCTTGCTTTCCCTTGACCTTCTACTGTTTGAGTTACAGGAAAGCCCCAATTACATTAACATTTTTTTGCATTTAACAAACACTTTTATCCAAAGTGACTTACATTGCGTTCACATGTACATTTCATCACGAAAGCCCCAATTACTTTTACATTTATGCTTTTATCGCTTTTTATCCAAAGCAACTTACATTCAAGCTACACATTTTATCAATTCTTTTTCCCTGGAAACGAACCCCATAAACTTGGGTTAAACTAGTGCCATGCTCTGCTGTTGAGCATAGGAAAACCCCGAGTACATTACAATAATGTATTTAAAGAGGCTTCATGAAGCGTATACATTGATCAATTAATGCAATGCCGAAACAAACATGACCTTGACATTGCTAATTGCATGATCTAATGTTTGAACTACAGAAACACAAATCAATTAAAGTCTCTAGACATGGTTCAGGTCTCAGATTTCCCTGCCCATTTTATAGTCTACCAGGTGAAGTTGATTGTTAAGAAAAATAACAGCACTGCAACAAGCTTCGGGATTTGATGCCTGTAGCATAATCTAAAGTTTAATAACGTTAGAGGTTTGTTCAAATCACTAACCCTAAATATGAGCAATAATAACTGATGCTTTATTTAGCAAACACAACTGAAAACTATGCTGCGCTGATTCAGTAAACACATCTAAATACATTCAAATCACAGAAATCACATCCCTGTGGAGCAGTTAAATATCTCTAATAGAAGAATATGTCATACTACAGAAGGACACCTTATTATGCAAGAACAAAATAAGTGTGCAGCCTCTCAGTGAGTTTTGTTACTCAATATGTCCACTTCGATAGGGTTTGATCGGGTCACATTTAA